>VZRN01001531.1:0-79680 GCA_013397935.1 Dasyornis broadbenti | reverse complement strand
CCAAAAAAAAAAAAAAAAAAAAAAATCCCCCACCCAAAAAAAACCTTTAAAAGGTTTTGTTCTATCATGTTCTTAGACTCTTTTATTATTTTTTTTTAAACATGCTCATAAATCTTAGATATATGTATTGGCAATTAAAATTAATCCACTAGAAACAGCTGGTTGAAAACAATTATGTTTGTCTTTTTTATAACTCAAAAGTTTAAAGAACAGCAGACTTGAAAGAAACTGACTGGTAATAAAAAAGAAGTTGATAATAATTGCTGCTGCTGAAAATGCAAAAAGGGAAAGGATATGAATGAAACCTAAATTGAAATTTAAGATTTCTTTATATTTAAAGTTTTCTATTCATATCAGCTATATCAATAAACATGATTATTTGCTTAATGGGGAATAAATCCACCCCATTCCCCCATATGATATATTTCATCAAAATGCTGTAAATAATCTTCAGGATTGCAGGATTCAGCATGCTGCTATGCTTGCTGCTGAAAGAATTGTTTCAGAGCAATGCGTTCTTTCATGTCCTCTCCGCTAAAAGGGTTAAGGCACATAAGAAATAAAAAGATTTCATTTCTCATATGATAATAATAATACCTGTCTCTATTTCCTGCCTCCCTTTGCCATCCACTCCTCCCCGGCTTAGTGCCCCAGTGAATTTGATGCTCTGTTTCCCTCCCTTCTATTTGCCAGGCAGTAGCAGTGATTCCATTGTCTTCCGTACCCACTGGCTGTCACCTTGCAGCACATCTCATCAGAATGACACAACAGCCTCACATCTCACTGGCACACTGCCCCTGTCCAGGGCCAGCAGCTTGGCCAGCCTAAACGTTGATAAATTCATCGTGTGCGTGTGTGTGTGCGCGCGCGCATGTGTGTGTGTGTGCAAATACTACATATGTAGAGACGTAAGGCTACGTATACAAAGAAATACAAAGCATAATTGATAAAATACATTTCAGGGAGACTAAGGAATTAAGTATGGTACAAATACTGCGTAAATTGTGTATGCGTGTGTGTGTGTATATATGTATACATAGGTGTATATATTTATATTTATAAAACGTTGGCAGGTGTGAAAACTGAGAAGCACTTCTAAAAGGTGATTAAATCTCTCCTGAAGTTACAGATTGTGTGGCAATGTATGTGTGTGTATAAGGGAGAGTGTTTATTATTTGTGCCTTGTTCCAGCGTTTAGGTTCCCTGTGCTCTGACTTACATCTGTCTTGCTGTCTCCTGAGTTGCCTTAGGTTTTTTTATTTCTAAGTTAACTTTAATCACAAAGGAATAGGTTTTGAGCTCTTTTTTCTCTTCTTACATGTTGCTGCAATCCACTGAAAGAACAAAATCCTAACCATACTGAAATTAATAGGTTTTCCAGTGTTTCTGTGTGCAAGATTCCATCTCTGATACTTCTTGTCTTTCAACAAATCCAGCTTTGCTGGTAGAATTTCAACTATAGTGCTGCAAAAGGGTTGTGGTTTTTCTTATGTTAAAGCTCAAGGGGTCATTGACTTCAATCTGATTAAATTTTCCATTTTTCTGTACTAATTTACCTCAGTCGAGAAGATTTGGATGTGTTTTCAGAGATTTGAAACAAAGATACGTAACAAAGATATCTGATCTGACTAAATGTGATATGACTACCTTCTGGTGAAGTTTGTTTGAAGTAAAATATTTTATCCCACAGTCAACTGTTTAGATGGAAATTTAAGTCATAGCTGTCAAATATTTGCTAAAATTTTCATGATATTGTAAAAATTACTTTTTCATTTCTGGACTTGATTTCCACTCTTCTTTTACTCCACATAAAGCAGTTTTAGTAATAATTTTCTGACTGTGCTGTGATTAAAACTTTATGCTTGCAAAAATCCAAAAGATTCTTTAGGGAAAGGCATTTCAAAAGTGAAAGTAGTGTTATTACTAGAGCAGCATTTTGTTTTGCTTCTGTGGTACTCTTAATTGGTAGATTTGAAAGTATTTTATTAAAGGCAAGTAGTCTCAAACTATGGGTATCTATGAGATAGAAAGTGATTAGCGCCTAACTCAAATTAAATTCCACCCAACTAAACGCGGGTTAAACTGATAAAAGAGCCAGAAGTCCTTCTACCACTTTGTTCTCTGTCATATATATGAGACTTGTCAGGCTCTAATTGCCCTGGTGAAACAGTACTGTCCTTCAGCAGATCAAAGTGCTTGTCTGTGAGATAAAGATTTCCAAACATTATTATTATTGCTTTTGATTAAACTTCCTTTATGAGATCTACACAGGCATATCTTCTAGAAGAAATTCCAAATTTACTTTGGCTGGGAAGAAGCACTTTAACATTTCTTTTGTGTGACATTTGACCACAACTGGCCACACAGATCAAAGGCTGCCCTCAGCAGCCACCTTGTGTGCTGAGCATTAGCACATCTGGTTGTTAGGCCAAAAGCTTCATTAGGGGTGCCTGGAGCACCCACCTAATGCAGGTGATTCATTGGGCACCTACAAGTGGGATACACACCACAAGCAGTGGAAGAGGCTGCCCAGGACAGGACCGGGATGCGTCTTCCTCCATCCATCACCAAGATACATCCAGTGCTCTGAAGGAATGGGTCGTTCTTGGGATTCAGAGCTGGGAATCCTCCCTTGAGAGCAAGGGATCTAGTCCCTTCCTTTTATGAAGAAGTTAGGAAATTACACCTTTTGAAAGAGAGCCAGAAGATTATTCATCCAAAATAAAGACCGGTTTTTGTGGTCTTTCCAACAAAGGACATTTAAACCGCTTCTTCCACTTCTCTTTACGGGGTTCTAAACTGCCTGAGGAAGGAAGCTGACTCTACCTTCTACTGCTGCAGATGTGCCCTTGGGCATAAATCACTAGGGAGTCAATAGGCAGGAGACAGGAAGAGGTCAAAAGAAAATAGTATTGTCTTGATTAGCAACTAGGCCTCCAATAAGGAGAAAAGGATTGCTCACCTCTCTTCCTAAAGCTCTTCACAGGTTGTAAAATCGACAGACATTGTTGTATAGAAGCTAGGAAATCTTTAAGGAAATTGAAATATCTGGGTCTGAATCACTTCAGGCTGAAGAAAGATTCATATCTAATAGGTCATAGCTTCAATTGCAGCATAAAGGGACTTTATCCTATGCCTGTTTCCTTTAAATTCTAACAAACCAAAAGCAGCTGTTACCAGTGCATTTAAGATGGAGTCTGCTCTTGTAGGCACATCTATATCCTTAGGGCTGAGAGCTGGGGTAATAGCTAGTTTATCGATTTTGAATGGCCCTTCCTTGTGAAGAATGAGCCCCTTCTGTGGATGTGCTGGCATCAGGCAGCTAAAAGCACAGGAGTCTGAAAGGCAAAGGGTCAGAGAGAGTTTAAGCATGACCAGCACTAAAAGATGAATGAACAGAGGTTTTCAGGGTTGCAGATACCAGCATTTCCCCTGATCCCTACTAGTAGTGCCTGTCTCTGGTTTGGGTCTTCTTAAGACTTGGGATAGCCTAATCAACCAGGGATTTAGGCCCCTCTTAATATTTTTGTCATCAGATTAGTCCTATCCCCATTTGCTAAACTGTATTAACTGCATGGATTCATAGTCTGTTTGAAAAGGTAAATGCCTGCCATCACTTTTTTTACACCAATGTCCTTAAAGAAACGGAATACAGAATTAAGTGCTGCTGACCTCATACCTAGACCCCTTTTTTAACCTTTTATACTTTATTTCCCTTGCTCTTTTTCTTTCACCTTGTATTACCTCCTACCTATCTCTGCAGATGTTCTTTAGAAAACAACTTTCTGAGTAAGATTGCTATATAAAGTCTTCCGTGTATTGTAGGAACAAAGGAAATCTCTTTCTTTCCACTTTTTAAATGCCTATTTTTAATAGACAGTAAAGTTGTACCAGAGAAAGACTGCAAATCTTGGGCTGCAAACTTTAAGATGGGAAAAAGGCTACTTGGCAAATTGTATTTCTAAGACACAGTAAATAATTTTGCGTTGACTTGTTACTGTAGTGGCAAAAATTTCGTTAATTCATGATGGAATTTTTTCTCTATTAAGAATAGAACAATGTATGACACTAAAATCCAGTAATTAAACATTAGAACCAAGTGCAAATTGAACATTAGAATTAAACTTAGTCTGCAAATATTTAATTTCTCTTTTTAACAAGCCTAAAAGGAAGACAATAAGCTAAGAAACAGCAAATAGCTTGAGCCTTTTCAAAAGTAGTATGATCTCTGCACTAACTGCTGATCTGCTGTGTACAAGGTATTGTCAGCAGCCTGTGCGGAATATTCTTCGCTCCCATGTTCTAATCTTGAGAGTTGCTCTCAGAGGCATCAGTGTATATGTTAACCTGGACAGTAAGTAGTAAAAAAAAAAACATCACTTTTGAATATGTCTGTGTTTGTAGCTACTGGAGGATTTTTCCAGACAGTTGTTCCTTCAACCCATTCCTCTTATGTATTTGTTATTTCTTCACTACAGGACTTCAGGTTTTTTCTTTTCTACAGAAAAAGTCCCTTCAGTGACTTCGTTAAGCTTTGTATTTCTCAGCTTGTTATACTTGTAGTTCCAGCTGTCTGCTCTTCCTTTTGTTATACACACAAAGAGACACTCCAAGAAATTAACGACTGCTTTCTCTCAACTGCGGTTTTGTTTTCTCAGAAAAGTGTGCAGTTTGAGATGTTGAGGGAATGTTAGCTTTGCTGGTTTTATATACTATCATATTGCTTTTAAAATATGCTTTCATCCTTGTTATATCATGCTTTAGGTTTTGGGGAATTACATTTTTGTTTCCATTTGTGTGCAAGCACATGTTGAAACTTCTTGTTAGGAAAGTTTCGGATTTTGTGTGGATCTTGCTCTTTCTCCCAGTGTTTGGTTAAAAAGGCACTTGGATCAGACTCTTAAAAGTCTTCTGTTCTTGTTTTCAGTGTCCCAGCTTTATAGTATTATATGATCTTTATAGTGAGTTACTAATATCCTTGCTCCAGCAAAACAAGCATTTCATTCAATAGTCTTGTTTTAGAATCACTTTCTATTTTACCAGCTTATTTTTTTGAAATGTTTAGTACTACCAACACAAGTCATCTTTAAAACATAGCTGTTGGTGCACAATGAAAATCATTGGTGCAGTTTTCCCATTTTTCCAATTAGTGCTGGTGTCCTTACATTCACAAGTGTTCTACAATACATCACTTACTTGGATTGCACTTTTCCCAGATGGAAAATAAGCAGCCACTGTTTTTGGCACTCAGTATTACAATATGAAGGATTTGTATTCTCTATGCACAGGCTAACCTGAAGCTTTGAGTCACTTATGGGCTTTTAAGAAAGCTGGAACAGTGAGGTGTTCTGCTCAAGGCATTTAGACAACAACTATAGCAGTACCTGGATGAGGAGTCTTGGCCATCCTGAGTCCTGTTGACTAACACTTAGTTATTTCTTAGCTCAGAATATTCAAGAAACCCAGTTCTGTTGGTTGTATTTGTAATTCAAATGCCAATCCCTCCATTCTGTGAGGGGGAAAAAAAAATTCTACTTTGCAAAGAATATGGACATATTTTTTAAAAGTAGGCCTATAAATTATGACCTCACTTCTCTACTTTGACTGTAGTAGTAAATGGCGTTCTCCGATTCAGCCACAGAGCAGAGTGCCACTGATTTGATCACTTCAGTTGCTTTCTTTTCTCTCTAGGGCAGTGGTTGTCTCACTGGCAACAAATATCCATAGCACAGAAGACTTGCAAATTAAAGTAAGAACATTGACCTGCATCCTAAAAAACCAGTTATATCAGTACAGATCCCAAACCTAGAGGTATAATGAGTCTCTTAAGGAAAAGGTGCTAGGCAGGCAGAGAAGTGAAATGTTAAGCAGAGATCAGATTATGGGGATTTTATGGTTTTTCTTAGAGCCCTCTCAGGCTTTCTTTCTTGGCTACAGAGCTATCTTACAAGTTGTGTTGCCACTGGCAAAATCCTCCGATCTATTAAGTTGTATCTGCAAGAAAAGGCAGCATTAAATCTCAATTAAATTTTTTGAGCTTGCTTATGCAGCAAGATACAGCAGTGTAACTACTGCACATAGCCTCTAATCATATCTACACAAACAGCTGGTGCTCAGAGCTTCAAAAGCCTTGCTTTGCCACAGAACTAATATACCCTACAGTAAGTGTTCAATATTAAAAGTAGGCATCCTCTGCTTTTTCCTGATTCTGATTTATCATCTTCACAGGGGAAGGTGCTTTTCCTCTGTACAGGGGAACTACGTATTAGGAAATCAGTAAGAAGCAACTGTGATTTTTTTGATGGGAAGTTCAGCTTATGTGCACAGGAATGCCTGTGGTTCTTCTCCTGCCACTTCATCCTCCCTCTCTGGCTTCCCTCACATCATTTTCACAGCTACTGTGAGTTAATTGGGGCTTTCTGGTGGGCAGGTGGCCATCACAAATACATAGCTTGTGCAGGTATGTTATTCATATTTCAGGTGGCTGGCTGCAGTTTTACAAGCCAGTCACAAAGCTGCTGAAGAGCTCTTTCTGCAATTCTGACAGAATCAGAGAGAACAGCAGTTTGCTGTTCCCAAACCGCATGGAAAGAAGGGAGTAAGAGACCACTTGCTTTTGGAGCACTTTTCTTTGATCAGCGTCATTTGTGCAGAGCCTTTTCAGGGCTTTTCAAAGAGGCATGGACTTGTGCAGCACATGGCTTGTGCTGCAGAACTAGGATGAGTTTTATATTCAGGAAGATAAAAAGCTCTTTCCTGACAAGGCAGATAAAGTTTGCTACTAAGCTACAGAGGTGAAGAACTCCATTTTCTGTACCTAGCACAGTATGGAAAGCCACCACCCCTTTCACAGATTGCTGTGGTTCATAAACTAGCTGTGATGTGGACAAGCAAACATGGAAGTTAAGGTAAAAAAGGCTCTGTCTCTGCATGTTACCAAAGCTGGCAATGTTGCTGAGGTTCTGATCACTTTGCATGCATTTATTTTCCAGTTGTGCCAAGGGAAGGAATGGAGAGTACTCCAGTACCCTTTGAGAAAAAATTAAAGGTCATGATTAGAAAGCAATGCAGCTGCCACATGGAGTGTCCTGACACTAACTCTAGATTGTCTGGAAAAGTTTCTTGCTAATAGGACTGTATTATTTTTTCATGTGTGGCAGTGCTGCTGGATATAGGGTCACTCCAGCATGGACAGCAGTGCTGTAGTCATTTTCCTCTGCTATTCTGAGAGACTCTGTGTCCCTGGCTAAAGTCTTTTGCTGTACAGTTGGATCACAGAAAGAAACCACTGAGCTGTTGCATAAGCAGCTGGAAAGTGACAGTGTGTGACTGCCATGGAGAGAAAGAGAGGAGAGATGACAATCAGGGGTAAGCTGGGGGCTGCTGAGCCATAGCAGGATGTTGTGCGTTGCACAGCAATTTAGTGAAGGAGCCTGAGAATAGGGGTTTTATTTCTACAGCAAGGGGTCAAGATTCAGAGATTCACAATGAAGCAGTAGTACCCCATCTAGCAATTGACAGGAAGATTTAGGTTTAGCCTTTAAAAACAGGGACTTTGTAGTTGCTATTGGCCACATAATTTTCTACTTTCCTTCACATTTTCACTGTGTACAGTGTGGCTGTTTCATAGTTTGCAAGACACCTTTGAAGATGGGGGATGTTTTTACTCATTTATTCAGCAATTCCTTGCAGTTTCAGATTGCCAGTTTGTGTTCTTATTAGGCTCATTTTATAAGAATCTCTGTTTAATATTGTGAGCACAAGGCTGGAAGGAATCAAGTGAGGTCATTCTAGCCCTAAGACCCGGGGGCACAATCTGATCTCTCATTGCTTAGTGGTGCTTGTCTAACCTGTTCTTACCAGTCTCCAGTGATAGGTTCTGCACCCTCCCTAAGCAATCTATCTTAATGGCTACCTGTCCTCAGGGTGCTCTTAGATCATTTTTCTAAAACTGTTCAAAGTAAAAATTACCACCGCTGAATAAAATAATTCTATACTGTTCTCAGAGTGCAAATACAGAAAACTGGAATCTGTGGAATTAACAAATAACCCGAAAACAAAGGAGGCGGAGAGGGGAAGGAAAAGAATGTTGTAAACAGTAGAATAAAAATATGCAGTCTGAGATCAGCAGCTCATTCAGCTTCCAGGCTTTTAACTCTGTGCAGCTCTGTTGAGCCTTTTCATACTGGGCTGTTTTCAGAAATCTGTGGACAGGCATGGAAATGTGTGGAAGCAAGCCTGTGTTTGGATGGTGGGGGGGAAAAAATCCACTATTCTGGTTGCAATGGAGGAAGCTTAACTGGGAGTAGTGAGAGTTAATTCCAGTAAAAAGAAGCATTCTTCAGTCTCACAGAGCTAAAGCAAGAGCACTTTGGGGCATGTCCACAGAGCAGTGACTTGGAGATAAGAAATCACACACTGATATCCTGAGGCAATCAGGTTTCCTTTAATACTGCAGGTGAAAATGTTCCACCAAATTGGAAGTGTGCTCTAAGAAAATACAGCTGTTAGCATAAATGCAGATATGCCATGGCCAAGGCTGGTAAAACATGCCAGAGGACAGGGAGAGCAATCTGAAATGAGCCTTCTTTCTAACAGTAACAATTGTTTGCATGTGGTTCCTATTAGTTCCCACTGCATTCAACTGTCCTTTTATAGCCCCAGAATATCTACCTAGCCTGTCTGCGTCTAAAGGTACCTACCTCTGACACCTCTGTTAACCTCAATGTCCTTCTGCTCTTCACTCACTCTGATCCCAGGAGTGATCCTCAGAGATTATCTTCAGGTTGTAAGTATTTCTGCTTGAGTGGTCCTGAGACCAGCTGGTGGTGAAGACAAACATTAGCCCTGAATGCTGAAGAATTCTAAGATGTGAAAAGTAATGTGCTTTTTTATTCATTATTCAGTGTCCATGCTTTTAAAAATCTTTGCTCCTTATTTATTTTAAAATACTGTCCTTTTCTTTTGGAAAAGCTCAGTAGCAGACTAGTAAAGAAAGTTATACCTCTGCAAGTAGTGATGTTTTTTGGGCTACTGGCAAAACCTTGAGAAACTGGCAAATTTGGTGTAAAAATATGCCAGTGATGTAGGCATCGATATTATTGACCAGAGAGGCTATATTTTCTTCTCACTGCAGTATTGCATAATCAGAACAAAAACATACCTGTCCCATTCTAGAATGATTGAGAAGTCCCAATTACAATGAACATATGATAAAACAGTTTCCATAAAATTCAGTTTTATTTCTTAATGAACACAATGCATTCAAAAAAAACCAGACATATTTTTGCAAGCCTTGTCTGGTATACTTGGGGTTAACAGTACTGATACCCCATTACTATCTCCCTGTTTGTGTTGCTGCTAAATGCAGTTGCTTGCTGACAGAATGCCAAGATTTGCTCTTAAAAAGAAGCCTTGCTAAGTTTTGTACTGAGAAAAACAGTCTTGTACTGATGAAATACTATACTTTCTACTTGGGAAAAAAGCACCTAGAAAATACTTGCTACTCCACAACACTCTGAAATGTACTTTATAACAAAACCATCAAAAGTACAGAATTCTTCCAGCTGGCAAAAATCTCAGTAAACACATCTCTTTGACAAAGTTTTCCTTTCAGACTCTGACATGCATGGGGGAGGGAATCCACAGAAAGGAAATTTGTGATTCTGTGGTAGAAGGAAAGCCATGAAAGAGGAAGGGTGAACTAAGGTGACTTGCCTGGATGGCTTGTAACAAAGGTCTCCTTAGCGTCACCTTTATAGTGAGAATTACAGTGCAGTGTTGATGGTTATCTTGGGCATGAAAGAGAAGAAGGACATAAATAAATATGGAAAAGACTTCCCATTTTGGAGAATATTATGAAAAAAGTATAATCTATGAATTCTAGTGCACGATTACCTTTATGTCCTAGCAGTAAGGACAAGCTAATTCTCAAGAAAGCCCTTTCCAACCCAAACCATTTTATGATGCTATGCAAACAATAATTGTCAACAAGTGCTTACCACATACCTTCACTGTACTTACTGCTGCCTGGCTGAGCACAGGACTCAGTCCCAAAAGCCACGACAGCAGAGTTTTCTGATCCATTTCATAGGTTCCTCAATCTGCCTTGTGAAGCACAGAAGTCATTGTTTCTGTTAGCACTTCATCGTTAAAAATTGCTGCTATTCCCAGGATACATATTAATAGTTATTACTGGAGTATTACAAAATGGAATACAAAAGTACAATTCCATGAAAAAATCCTGTCCAGCTCCTCAGGGTATAGGTAAGTGGTATTTTTAGGAGTCTGCTCAGGTCTTCTGCTTCCTTGAAAGACTCTCATTCAGTTTTTTAATGGGTCTTGCTTTTAGAGCCCTTTTCCACCATCTCATTAGCAGTAGTTTCAGAGTGAAACATGTCAGTGATGCCAATACATCTAATGGATCTATGAGTCTGTATAATGAATGGTTAGTTCCCTGAATCCAAAGGATGAAGAACTATAAAGGACTATATGGCCTGGATGCAGCTAGTCTGGATGTGGGCTAGTGTTTTGGTAAAAGGCAAAATCCAAGAACTATGATCCCAGGTCTGGAAGGGGCACATGAGTTCACAGGGCAGCAAAGCCAGGAGAGGAAATCGACCCAGAAGAGATAAAAATAGGTAAACTCAACTGTTTAACACAGTCAGATATTCATTTTGGTACTTGGGGTAGCAGAAACCACAAGTGATTATCCTCACACTGGCTCTACAGTTCAAAAGTTTCCTACACAAATGTAACACTCTGGACAACTTAGAATTTCAAGCAGAGAAAAAATACATAATATCTGGTCATTTCCTGTGTAGCAAGAATTGTCATGTGATGATGCAGGGGTTTGTTATTAGTTAGCAGAAGATCTTAGTGTAAAATAATCCCTATCAGAGATACTTGAGTCAAAGGGCATTTAACTGAAGGATGACTATGTTACAAGGCACAATATTAAAATTCTTTTCTGATTTTTCATCATCCTTTTCAATCCCTAGAAAATGATCAGCCCCTTTGAATAGACATCTTTCCCAAACTATTGTCTAAACTCAGCTCACACTATGTGTTCTGTGATAAGTTATACCTATTCTGTGTATTGCTTTCAATAGCACAGAAACAAATGAATACATGAATATCGGCTCAGCCTCTTGTTTTTTTTCTTGAGCTTCATCTCCTAGAGCTGTTCAGCTTAGATCCCTTATTCCTCAGAGATCCCATTCTCACTTTCCCTGTAGTAACGCAATGAAGCAGTCTTTAGCTCTCACAGGTCATAACCTTCCTTCTAGATATATTTTCCAGCAACAGTCAACGTAGGCTAAAAAAAGACAGTGTAATGTTGCTGTAAAACCACGTATTTCTTTCAGAGGGATTTAAATTGATGAGGATAAGTGGAAAAGCCCACAGACATGCAGTTCCCCTCCTTTACTCCCCTCAGGAGTGGGCAGGAGATGGAGGAGTTGGGAATGAAGAAGTTGAGCCTGGGAGGAAGATGAGGGGGAAAATTTATTTTAATTTTTGTCTTTGTTTCTCACTGTACAAATGTATTTTGAATGACAGTAAACTACATTATTTTGCCCCAAGATGAGTTTTTTTAGCCTGTGACAGTAACCGGTGAGTGACCTCCCTGTCCTTACTTCAACCCATGAGACTTTCATCTTATTTTCTTCCCATATTTTGTTGAGGAGGAGGAGTGAGAGAGTGGCTGGGTGGGTCTGACAGCCAGACACCATTAACCCACCACTATAACTAAAACCGGAATTAAGACTATCCATCTTCCCAAAACCAGGGGAGTAATTGTGGCAAATTCCCTTTTCTTCAAGATAGTGTTAGAGTAAAGCTAAGCATGATGTTCTCTCCTTTTTCCTTTCCTCAACAATGACTGTGAAAACATTTATGTTGTAACTGTAGTTCTACACTCACACATCAGTTTTTGCACTCAAAAAAGCAACAGAGTTTTGTGGTATTACTGGGGCTCTGAATCATATTCTATCATGTCTTCATTCTTAATTTATCTACTTATTTCATAGGTAGAAAGAAATGAGCTATGAAAGTGGTTTAAAAGGTCTGAAATTCACTTTCTGCTTTCATTGACTTTGATTAATTATATGTATATTTAGACATAGAGATAGATAGATAGATAGATAGATAGATAGATAGATAGATAGATAGATAGATAGATAGATAAACAGACACACATACATATAATATTACATCTTTTTCTATTTATAGGGGTGGGATTTTTATAAAATGTTTTGTGGGGCTGTCTAGCCAAGATAACAAAACACAAATAATTGAAAAATGTGCAGAAAAAGAAAACCAGACAAATTTTACTGTAATTGTAATGCACTGTAGAATCTACAGTGTGCCAGTATATTCAGAATATTTCTTTCTGGTAACTGACTACCCCTCCTTTTCCCTTGTGTGTCATAGTGCTGCATGGTTAACTGTTTCTAGTTTTAGAACTTCTGTGAGTTTTAGGGCTACATTCAGGAGCAAAGGTTAGCAATTAGCAACCCCTAACTTTGTTAGGTTTTGCAAGAACTGTATGGAAGAGTTTTGGAAAGAGATTGATCACTTCTCTCAGGAAAAACAACCAGAGCAAGGACAAAGGAGGATATATGAACTCCTCAGCCGTATTTCCCCTTGGAGAAAAAAAGGAGACCTCATGATGATGCAACATATCTCTACTTTTCCTAATTTTTAATGCATATAAACATAATGAAATATATAAGAACATCTTTTACATGAATTTCTCTCTATTTTTTCTTTATGTGGGAAATATATGAAATATGTGGCTGCACAGGTGAACCCTCTTGCTGCTTTCCTTCCTTAGGTGTTTTAGGAGTCCTCTGGAGAAGCGTGAATGCTCATCCCTGTGTAGCCACGAGACATGAACTAGTTTTCTAATAAGAATCTTATTGATTACACAGTTAAAATTCTGGTCTCTTCCTTTTTCAGTCCTCTAATCCTATGTCCTCCACACACACACACACAAATACGAATGGAACAAATCTGCAGCCTGTTATCCCTTACACAGACACAAGGATAGAATCAAAGGGTAATTTTGTCTGTCTTGTGTGTCTCAAATGCTTGGCCTAGGTTCTAAGCAAAAAAATTCTCAGTATGTAGTGATTCACATCAAGTATGAGACATATTAAAATCCTGTTTTTAATTTATTAGTGAGCTTTTAATGTGAAGAAAAGAAATATCATTTTGTCATGAATAGTGCACAAGAATCCTTGCCCTCTCCATTCAAAGAAAATTTCTGAGGTTAAAGCTCATTGCTATTGAAGTTCTATCAATTTTGATGTCTGATTGTTTTAACAGAACATATATATGCAATTTAATGTGATGCTATTTTCTCTCTTTCTCTTCCTCTTTTTTCTCAGAGCAAATTATGACATCGACATCTAAAGGAATTTTCCGGCCATTTTTTATTGTCTTCATTATCCTTGGTTGTTTCATGGCATTTATATTAATTTATATCAAACCAACAAATAGCTGGATTTCTGGTCCTATAGAATCAGCCAGTTCAGTGTTGAAAATGAAGAACTTCTTTTCTTCCAAAACGGATAATCTCAATGAAACTACTGTTTTGATCTGGGTTTGGCCATTTGGTCAGACATTCGATCTAACATCCTGCCAAACAATGTTCAATATTCCTGGGTGCCATCTGACTATTGACCGCTCGCTATATAACAGATCCCATGCTGTCCTTATTCATCACAGAGACATTAGCTGGGATCTGGCTAATTTACCTCAGCAAGCCAGGCCACCATTCCAGAAGTGGATTTGGATGAACTTGGAGTCTCCAACTCATACTCCACAAAAGAGTGGCATTGAACACCTTTTTAACCTGACCCTGACTTACCGGCGTGATTCAGATATCCAGGTGCCTTATGGCTTCATGATGGTTGGTACAAGCTCCTTCACGTTTGAAGTACCAAGTAAGGAAAACTTGGTCTGTTGGGTTGTAAGTAACTGGAACCCTGAGCACGCTCGAGTCAAGTATTACAACGAGCTTAGCAAATACATTGAAATCCACACCTACGGGCAAGCCTTCGGAGACTACGTCAATGATAAAAACTTGATTCCAACAATCTCCACATGCAAATTCTACCTTTCCTTTGAAAATTCAATCCACAAAGATTACATCACTGAGAAACTTTACAATGCTCTTCTGGCTGGATCAGTACCGGTTGTACTGGGCCCTTCCAGAGAAAATTATGAGAATTACATTCCAGCAGACTCCTTCATACATGTGGAAGATTTTCTCTCCCCTAGAGAGCTGGCAGAATATCTTCTGATGCTTGACAAAAATAACAAGATGTATCTTAGTTATTTCAACTGGAAGAAGGATTTTTCAGTGCATCTTCCTAGGTTCTGGGAATCACATGCATGTCTTGCTTGTGATCATGTGAAAAGACACCAGGAATACAAGTCCATTGGAAATTTAGAAAAATGGTTTTGGAATTAATTTTTTTTGTGTGTGTGTGTGTGTGTGTGTGTGTGCATGTGTGTGTGTGCGTGTGTGTGTGTACTTTTTTGAAGAAGCCAGAAAGGACTTCAGTCCAAGTGGAGAGGAAAGAAAAAGAGAAATAAATGAAGGAAAAGAGAATCTCATCTCATGGTTTATCAGCTATTCTCTCTTGGCTATCCTATTTATATTTTGTAAGCTATTTTAAAAGATCAGCAGCAGCAGTCATCAGTACTCAGTTTCAAATTATAATAGAGATGCTAATTATGTGCACTGAAGAGTATTTGATTGCTTATTATAAATTTAATACAAGATTTTCCACATTTTCTGTGAAACATGTCCCACCCAGTCTTACACTTGAAGTAGTCATTTTTAACAATTGTTTTTTATTTTTAATGTTATCTTTGTTGTTTAATATATTTGGAAAATGAGGAAACAGTTTTTAAATATCAGAGAAAACTTTAAGAACATAATTTTTTGTTCCAGATTGAAATGTGTATAATACTTCAAAAGACAGTAAAGTTTCACATGTTAATCTTGCATTTTAAGAGCACAGTTAAGTACATTACCTAAAATTATGGAAGTGTGATTAATTGCCCCCTTTTTAAGGGTAATAAACCTAGAATTATAGTTTTTTAAACTTACTAGAATAGTGGACAGTCTTTGTTTTTAAAAATGTTTCCTAAAAAATGGTCCAATTATGTTGCTTTAGGAATATATCTGTTCTTACCCTCTGAAGAAAAAAGAAATCAGATATGGAGAAGATGACCAATCCTGGTGACCAAAGCCCAGATTCATCCAATTTCTGAGTGTATTCAAATGCAGCACACCCTTAGCCCTCAATCTGTCTCAAATACTGTTAGCCTGAACTAGGGCTCTAAGGGGTCATACACTGATACAGAGATAAACAGATTTTAACGGTGTTTGATTACATCAGCCCCATGCACTGAATTCAGCTGGTAATAATGGATTTCTAGTAGTTTGCTGAGAAATTTTAGAACACTTTCCCATATAATTTCTTGAATAACAGTGAATTTTTTCGCAGTTCTGTAAAGATCTGTTGAACTTTACCTGTAGCAGGACAACATGATGTTATGACATATAAATGTGTGGAAAAATTACTAAACAGACAATTTTCTGAAAAAGATATGCTGAAATTCAGTAAATAAGCTCTCAGGCTGACATATAACATTACAACTTATTAAGCTAATGAATTTTGGGGTTTGAAAATATTTTATGTGACAGGTATTAAAAATTGTTCAGAGCAACAATTGCTATCAATATTTGATAATATAAGTAGGTTTTTTAAGTATTAAGTTTGCTCTAATAGCGAATATAAAATTGGGATGATTGTCATAGTTGTTTAAAATGTCTGCTTTAAACGTGTCATTTGATTTCATTACTTCTTTTTTTCAGCTAAGACATAAATTTCTGATTGCCATATATGTTCATGTGTACAAGGTTGGTTTAATGACATAAACATATGGATAAGTTTTGGTATCAAATGGAAGCCAGTCAGCTTGGATTTTCAGGTCCAAGTGCTACAAATCACATTTTCTACTGGAAAAAAGAAAAAAGTTAAACTGGAAAGACTTCATCTTAAGAGTTGTGTAAGACCCTGTTCAAGGAAAGTAGTCAAGGAACTAAGATCAAATTTGCAGACAATAATGTTGCTGAAGTAAGGAAATGAGAGATAAATGACAAATATTTAGCAAAAGATAAAGTGACTTGTCAGATTTTTTTTTTTTTTCTTCTTTTTTTTTCTTATTCCAGGCTGGAATAGAAACACAGAAGGCTGTAAGAGTAATGTAGTTAAATTTCTAGAACTCAAAACCCCATGGAAAATTATAGAATCACCTGCTCTCCCTATGGCCTCAAAAGCTGTATTCTGGTCCAGCTAGCTTTCAATATACTGTGAAACCTACACTCACCAGCATTCTAGTATGAAGCAAGATGAGCTTACCTTGAAAATCAATGCAATACAACAAAACTGAGTCTCCTAAAAACAAAGTTCTGACATGGATGTAATGTGAGTAGTATTTTATCATTTTGACAGCAACTGGCTATAGCTTACAGTCTGTCCTACAGGACATTATAGCATTTTGTTTCCAGGAGGACTGTGAAATTCTCAGTGACTGAACATACCACTGGTTTCGCTCAATAACTGGTTCCCTCAGTGCTGGAATTTGGAAGTTCTTTGCTCTGATCTCAGTGGAAGGTGAATGTGCACAATCCTTTATTTCATTCCTCATTTCGGATCATGAGCACTGTGCTGTGTGTTAGAAGGCCTTGGGTCAAATCGGACTGGTTTCTTGGCAGCAAGTTCAGCTAACTCTTCATAGTAATAACAAGCAAGCATATATAAGATATATGAATGTTTACTGCAAATATTGATCAGTGTATATACAGGAAAGTTTTGAACTGTAAGTGTCTTTACCTCTGTAAGCACGGGATCCAGTCAACATGGTTAATCTTAGGGTGAATATTAAGAAAAACAAAAGTCTTTTGATGGCACTGGAAATAGAGTAATTTTCTTCATAGAAACTCCACACAAGGCTTGTGTACATTTCATTCAGGACACATTGCTAAAATTGCTTCAAAGATTAATAAAACAGGAGAGAAACCTAATCCAGAATCATGCGGAAGAATCATAACCAAATCCTAAAATATATACATGACCCTAATGCCTCAGTGACATTCTTGAAGAGATGGGCTGGAACACAATTGATCCAATTTTTTTATGAAGATTTTAAGGTGATTTGCAGGTATCAGGCCTTAAGCAGTTCTGGATATATAAAGCTTTGCTGACAGAAGATGAATCATTTTCAGGCATGTCCAGCCTATATAGTAAATTATGTGAAGCAATGGATATAAAATATCTGTGCTCCATGCAGGCATAAAGGCTGCCTACCTAGACCTACACACCTAACTCACCTGAGATTGCTTCCAGTCTAAATATGACATTCAACTTGGTGAGGTATGTGCTTCTTTGATGATCTGCTCTACATGACCAGCAAGCATAAACAGACTCAAATGGCAAATCACTGTGAAGGAGAATGAGCAAAATCAACCAGCTGTTGAAGGGTAAATTACATAGGATAAGGCAAAATAGGTATTATGCTTTGGTACCATTGGCAAAAGAAGATAATTGTACCAGAAAGGAGAACTAGAATATGGGAAATCACACCATTTCTAACTATTTTCTCAACAATTTTGTTTCAGTTTATTTTATTTGCCACCTCACAATAATCTTGAGTTGCACTTGTCACAAATGAACTAAGCAGCCATTGAAGACAGAGAGTAATCACCATTCTTTCTTTTACATTGGCTTACTTTGGATGTTTTAGGCTCTCTGTCATGCATTGAGCCATCAACATAACTGCCTTCCTCTGTGTGGAAAGGCAAACCAGGTAAAATACTAACTGCACGTGCATTGGTACCCCACTGAATGCGAACAGGTATCAGACAAAACTGGCAGCAGATCCTTCTAAAGCAATTTTCCCTTCATTTCATAGACAGTCAATGTCCACAGCAGCTCTTTCTTAGTATGAGATCTCCATTCCTTAGTGAATCCTGTTGCCAGTTTCTTTGAATGCCTCTTGCCATATGTCTATACTCACAGTGAGCAAGTAGCCTGAGTGAGGCCCACAGAAAGCGTGAGGCATCCAGCAACATATTTGTCTTTTAAAGAACAGAACAAACAAAATGAAAGCTGGACTGAGAGAGCATGAATGTGGCGATTGGTAGAGTTCATGCAGGCTGAGCAAGATACGGGAAATTGACACAACTGAGCACAATAAAGAACTACTTGCTCTTTCTAGATAGTCATGTTTGTTTCCCAAAATAGGCTCAAAAAAACCAGAAAAAAAAACCACAAGCAACCTTTAGTTAAACAACCAATAACTGTTCCTGATTATTCGAGAATGGGACTCCTGTTGGCCTTGTATTATCTTTTTTATTAGATGCAAAATAACATTCAGGGGAAGAGCGAAGTCTGTTAATAAGATAATCATATTTCTTATCTAAATTCAAGAATCTTTATTCTAATTTTCTTTTTTCATTTATGAGTCCTCATGCGGCAACACTTTCTGGACACGATTTAAAAAGACCGTAAGAGTACACAGATGACCATGAGACTTAAACATGTGCTTAATTTTAAGAGCATCTTAAATTCTTTAATGCACTGGGGCTTCAGACAGTATATTTTCATTGCCTTTAGGAATTGTGCCAAAGTGTGTGATCTGTAGACATCTGTAGACATATGTGGCCTCTTTTGCACCATGTGCGTTGTGGGTAGACTGGCTAATCCGCACTGAGAGTTTTGGATTCATTTTGATTTGATGTCTAACCAACAAATCTTAGCCCAGCTCTTCTTCTTCAGCATCCTATGATGGGGAGGATGGCTTGAGCGGGTGGCAGCACCACCTCATGCCATCCCCTCAGCTTGGCATCTCAGCTCAAAACCTGCCTGTGCTATTCAGGGACACTGAACTTTCATGTGACATAAAGAAGCCAGAGTGGCTGAGGATGTTGAGATGAAATTTCGAGGACTGTCTGAGGATGAAAGTAAAAAACCTGGTCATGTCCTGAAATCTGAACTCAGTGTGTCCCAGAGAGAGTCAGTCTCAGCCATACCTGATTTTCCTCTTTGAGGAATGTATTTGGTTCAGTCTAGATGAGACTGTGAGTAATCACTGTGTGTGCAAAATGGGAACAAGAGGTGTCTCTGTGTAGGCTGACAAGGAGGCTTCTGACCTATTTAAACCTAGCAGTGAAAGTTAAACAAATACTCAAGTGTTTCCTTGGTCAAAACTAGAACGTTATTGGGAAGAGACTCCAGGGGAAGTATTTGTATACCTACCAGCTGGTGGGCTTTTTCATTAATTTTGGCTGACAGTTCTGTTTTGGCTTTTTTGTTGTTGTTTTTAATAGAAGTGATTTCAAAATGTTAGAAATCAATCAGTATGATTCATGCAAGATAGTTATTTCAGCTTCATCTTTTGCTCTTTGCTTGGGCAAACTTTCCGCCACAGTTAGCAGGTGATTTGGGAGATTCTTATGCTAGTAACAAAGGATTGAGCCAAGGCTGAAATGGCTTGGACAAAAAAAAACCTGTTTTATTCATGGATATTTCCCTTCTAGTATTTGAATATCTAGTTATAGTGCTGTGGCCAATTCTACATTTAGAGAATCAATGTAAAAAGCATACTGGATAGAAATGCTCATAAAAGGTACAGAAATACCAATAAATTGATTAAATAAACCATGCAGTGGTAATTTTAATTCATTGCTACAGAGTGATACAGTTGATAAAACCATCAACTCGTGAGAAATAACTTGGCCTACAGACATCATCCTGCAGTTTTCATACTGGAGAAAGTCACTTCATTACTCTGTTGTAAAGGTAATTAATTGGCAGTCTTTTGTGTCACCATATTATCTACACAATTAACTGAAAACAACACTCTCTGTGCAGTGAATAGTTCAGAGATTCGCTCATGTGGCAGAGCCTTTCACCCCCACATTAACAGCCTGAGTTACGAGTAGGTTGGTACACAGCACTGTTTGGCAACCTCTAGTAGATGATTCAGTGGTCTCAGGTTTTTCATTGCTGCTTTCAGCCAAGGAAGGCAAAGAGCTGAGCTGAGACTCATCTGACACCCTCTGTGCATTTCATGGCACAATCACAGGGTGGCTTAAGACACTCTCTCTCGTGTAGCCTACACCCTGCCTGTTTATGATGATGCAGAAGACTTTGTTGTTACAAGTAATAAGAGAATTAGCAATTTTTGAGGTGTGGTGCCAGTCTGTACAAATGAAGCATTGATACTTGGGAGAACTCCTCATTAACATTCCTAAGTAAATAATTAGCAGGAAAATAATTTAATCATTGCAAATTGGCAGCAAAAGCAACTGTTTGTTATTCTTTATTATGAATTAGTCCAGTGGAAAAGAGGATTTGGTGAAACTTTATACTCCTGGCTTAATATAGCCTGTTTGGATTCAGATACAGAAACATTTGAAAGATATATGGTAAACCAACACACACATATATATGTACATACACACACATATATATGGGATAAATTTCCTATAGAACCATGAAAGTGTAAATAAGCACTTTAGCAGTCATCAGACAAAAAAGATTCCCATCAATCCTTTTCGTTATAACATGATAAGAAAAGCCAGCCCGATCTATGTTGTTTGGCAAATAAATTAACTAGAAAATCTACATTTTCTTTGCCGCTTTGTAACACACATATTGAAAGAGCTGAAATTAAACTGTTTGGAAAGTTAACTCCCTTGGTACAATGTAATGTTTTAAAGAATCAATGGATACACTGAAGAGAAGCAAGTGAGAAGCTTTTCCATCTATAAAAATCCTAGTGTGCCAAACTGTTTCCAGTGAATGAACAAAACAGTTAAGTATACTGACTTTTTATTAGGATTTGCAAAATCTTCTATTAACGCACTGTAATTTTGCACTATTTTGTAAGAAAATTAAAAAAGGAAAAAAAAAAAGGAACTGAAAAAGAAACAGAAAAAATCTAAAAATAGATGCCAAATGTATAGTTTGTAAAATACTATTTTTCTGATGTAAGGTGTCATTACATTGTGAATCTAACTGTGTTGTTGTAAACTGTGAAAAATGTGATGTTCTATTGTGACACAGCCTATGAAGGGCCATTTCTAACACAGATTAGTCACCTGGACTTGTTTATATGAAACATATTCATAAATCTGAGATCACTTTTATACTTATTTTTTGTAGACTATTTTTCCACATTTGCAACACAACTGTTATTTTATATCAAACATTAATTTTGCTTTAAGATATTATTTGAATAGGTGGGTGAGTGTCTTAAATGTGCCAGAGATTCAAAACTGTAACAGAGATAATTCAGAAACTACTCTTTGCCAAACTGTAATGCTACTAAAATCAATGATGTTTTTTTGAAAAATAGGCACACTGTCAATAAACATAAGTTTCTAGTCCAATAATGATGACAATGTTACATTTTCTAGGATAAATGCTTGGTAGTTACAAGCTGCACTTCCCTTCTGTCTTTGTGTATGTTGAGGAAACAAAACCGCGTGCCATAGCTGAACATCATAGATATTCAGTCGCTAGAATAATGTGCCATGGATTTGATCTCTGAGGTACACTAATCAGAATTAGGAGAAAAACCCAATCTGTTTGTCCTGATTCAAACTCAGTTTCTGTGGTGGGTCACATGCACATGGGGTGGTTGTCAAGGCAGAACTGGGATGATCTCAGTAGAGGTGGTAAGTTCTATACACAGAAACATGGGACTACATTCATTGTCTCAGTGCAAGATCAGGACCAAAGTCCCTTTTCTTGTACCTTTGAACTTAGACACGTAACACTGAGTGAGATCTGATAGGACCTCTTTCTTCATGTTCTCCGCTAATGATATTCCTTGTGCTGACAACTTTCATGTGTTTTATATAGTATATATATAATGCATAAATTCCTGTGTAAGAAAGAGTAACCGTACGAAATTAAATTTTAATAAAAACAATGAAAACCATTCTTACTTGCAGGCACATTTTAAGATGCCATGTTGAAAGATCTTGTAAAAAGCTGTAATTTTTATTTATTAGTGATTGTATATTTTGCCCCATGATCTAGACATTTTATATCAGGGAGTCTACCAAAAACTGGTTTCTTTGTTCTCTTTGCACACTACCATCACCCTAAGATGCATCTGAAAAATGTAGAGGTCAACCACTGATGTTTTGTGGTATTTTTTTTAATATGATGTTGTTGTTGAACTTTCTTCTGATTACCTATAGCTATGTTCAGAGTTTTCAACACAATTTAACTGCAGTCTGAAGATACCTACTGAATGAAACTACAGGTAACCATAATTATTTCAAAGACTTTCACCATTTATGTGAAATTAATATTTCAGAACACTGATTCCAAGATGGTTAACGAGCAGCTCATTGACTCTTATTTATTGAGCACTGGAATTCTCCCTAAAGGACAAACACTGAATCATGTAAATAATAGTGCTCTATATAAGCCTAACAAAATATTGTAATAGGTATATTTAAAATAAAAAGAAAACATTCCAAGTGTACTCTAGTCTTTGATCATTATTTTATAGGTCTGATGTCACCCTTTTTCTACTCATGATACTTCTCATCAAGAGCCTAATCTGAAGATTGTTGCTACTCATAACCACGACTTCTGGCAGAGATCTCACAAACAGAATTTTGGTTCTTTTTATGCTGTTGCACATGAAATTCCTGTAAGGAATGTAGATCCTGTGCACAGGATCAGACTGAATTCATACTGACTGTCGTATGAGTTTGCTCTGTTCAGCAAGCAGCAGAGCTGAATCAGTGTGATACTACAGTGGAGGTTACTTTGTCCTGTTTTTAACAATGATCTTTAGAAGTTTTCAGAGGAGTAGAATAGTAGTTTACATGGTCATATTTCATTGCTTTATCTGCGCTACAAATAACCTACATTTGCAGAGCTTAACTGTATCTTAAATAGCAAATAGTTAATGCAATGGTGCAAAAGTGATATTTCTGGACATATATGCAAACAATGGAAATAGCTGCCACTGAAATAAATGTAATAAATAATGCAGTATTTCCAGCAGAAAAGGTCATTTGGTCACAGAAATTGCAGTTTATCGAAGACATAGTACTACCTCTGACTACTGTGTAGCTTGAAGAATATGTTAGGGGTCTTCAAAAATTCTTTTCCTTTCTATCAGGCAGGCAAATTTACTTTGCTCCTGAGCTAACAAACCTTTGTTAATTTGGATACATTCTTTATAATTTTATGTAATTCTTGCCATTTACTTAAAGCAAGCTTAAAATCATCTTGAACTCATGCTTGACAAGTACAGAGACAGACTGACTTTTCAATAGTACATGTGACAGAAGTCCCTGCCACATTTCACTCACACACATACCCCTTTCTCATTCTTACATTCAAATTACACTTCAAAAATTCAACCTAGTGTAGAACATAAAACTTTCTGTCTTTAAAACAGAAGTTTTTCTTAAATTATCCATTTCTACTTCCTCTCACAAACTTCCTCTGGATGTGCTAACAAAGCCTTGTGTGTTTGGAAAGCCAGGTCTCTGCCCTGAATGTCAGAAGCAGTCAGTTTAATGGTATGCTTCTGAAAGCACAGCACTGAAGTGAAACCTGAAAGAAAAAAGGGTCAGGCATAGAAGGTGTGCAGGTTTCTAACACTGCCAGCAATAGGGTGCTATTACAGATGCTGAAACTACATCTCTGGGTGATAAGGCTGCTGTTGGCACAACTTCCTCATGTAGTGAAACAAGCAATAAGCTCTTCATAAGCTCTACACAGGCTGATACTTCAGCACAAAACACTTCGTTGAAACAAATGTGCAGCCAGTGAGCCTGAGAATAGGCTAGAACCATTCAAAATACAAAATACTCCACGTCAATTCTCACACAGACTAAAAGAGAAGCCCCCTGTCACGATATACATCATCTCAACATATATTTCAGTTCTGATAAAGCCCCTGAAGAGAAAAACAAGTCTTTAGACCAAAGACCTAGTGGTAGCTTAAGTACCTCAGAACAGGTTTCTACAGGTAGGTGTACAGAAGTGCACTGAATTCCTATGTTTCTGGTATATGTAAAGTAGTCACAACTTTGAAAAAGTAAATGGAGTCTGACAGTAACTGAGCTCACCTACTCAGAGTGTTTTCATCTTTAATCCTATCTAAGATCACATTAAAAAATAACTCAATGACTTGCAGTTCAATAGCAATTATTATTATAATTGATTTTGATGCACAATGAATCGGAAGTATGAATTAAAACACAACTGCTTCTGTTGAAAAGTGAAAAATTATCAGGTTTCATTTTTTCAGTCAAAATTCAATGTTTGTGATCTTCTAATTGATGCTTTTATGAAAGATCAAAATTACTCACAAAACTCTTGCCTTTAATCAAAAGCTTAAGATTTCAGTAACTGCTATATAATATTAATTTGAGAAATTGCATACTAATTTTAACACTTTTTTCCTGAAATGGTTCTTTTTCCTAAAGGAGTCTATTTATCTATGACAGGATTCTTGAATGAGGAAAATATCATCAACTGCATTTTCATTCTTCTCTTGACTTCTGTCATCTTAATTCTCTCGTGTGTGAAGAACACATACTCAGTGGGATATGGTTAATCAACATGGAAGAGTTGCAAAAGGTTTCAAAATAATTTCCATATAGTCACAGACTTGTTGCCATACCACAATTGTGTTATTCCTGCAATAGGAGCCATAATTTAATGGCTGATTTCCAGCTTTCAGACATACACACTGTCACATTATGAACTTCACTCTGCTTTTTAAGCTGTCTAGTCCTGTTCTACAGTTTCTGACATTTGTTGACAGTTTGCCCACCTTATATCCATGTGGTTTCCTCAGCCATATCATGCCCTGTCCTTCTACACCAACTGTATATCTTTACATTCTCTGTCCGCATTTTGACATTAAAAAAAAAAAAATCTATTTCCAGCTAGAAATATAAGGCTTTGTATCCTTGAAGTATTGAGCCCTATATCGTCATGCCACTGCCCCTTCCTTGTCACTAAATTAGATTTAATTCACATTAAGTTTAATGCACTGAGATGAAATGTAGCAAGGTACATGGGCAATCAGGTGATTTTTAATCAGTTCTGCTTGTCAAACAAATAGATTGCACTGCAATCAACTGGATGTAACAGTTACATCCACAGTGGTGGTTTTACCCTTGAAACCTTTTATTCAAATGTAGCTCTAAGATGTCATGTGGTTATACTGTACCAGTCCCAGTGTTGAGCTCAAAGACAGCAAGCGATGCTGAGGGGACAGAGCAATAGCACAGGATAATCATTTAGGCAGTTTTTCAATATTCCCTGATTAATAGGAGAAAAAACAACTCAAATACATCTAGACAGGCCATATAATTTACTGTAGTGATACCTGCCTGCACAGGCTCAGTTTGTGTCCAGCAGGATTTATCAGCTTTGTCTCAGCACAGCCCCTGAGCCTGCATCTCGGATCTGTCTGGCACTTCTGGCTTCTGAAGTGCAGGGTACCGTTTGAATCCATTGAACTCTCCAGCACCCTGGACAAGCTTCCCAGAAATAATAAACTGCAGATGCATCGACAAGCATTCCTAAGAGCTGGATAGTACTGCCTGGTGTGCAGGATTAATCCTGCAGGCCACCTATAAGCCATGTGTGAGCTAGGTCAACAAGAGAATGTGTTCAAAAGTGCAGCTTTCTTTGTTTCCATTACCTTTCAAGTCTTTCATGTTGGATGTCTGAAAAATTCTTTTATCTTCCATTTGTTTGATATTAAAAAGCTCTATAAGCAATGACACTTAATATGATCACTCAAAACCTCTTACAAAAATTACACAATCAAAAACTTAATATTTGTAGTTGTTATACATGTCTCTGATGCATTAAATTTTAGTTTGTGTTCAAGATGAATGCATTTACAGATAAACATTCTGTATAGCAAGGCAGAGCTCATTTACCTTTTTTGTAAGGTTCAAATATGTATTTGTAAATGAAAATACAGTTTAGGAGCTCTATCTTATCAGCAAATATATGCAGGAATGTGCACCATAATAATAATTCTCACTGCCACCAGTCCATTCAACCAAGATCAAAGAGTTGGTGAAATAGATCTGACCCTTCAGCATCTATAAAAATGTTTTCCTTTCATGTTGCAAATTGTAGGCTTAAATGGTTTTGAAACTCTTTCCACACTTATGTAAAGTATCTGCACAAGTGTTTGCAGAATTATGGCCTTTACTTTCCAGAAAAACTGGTGCCTTGCCTAAGTATTTACTTTTATTAATGTTTTTTTAATATAAAATTTAGTATACAAATATAATGTTTTCATCTTTACATGAAAGAACTGAGGCAGGGTTGATGAATGACACAACACTTGAGCTATCTGGGGTGTCTGCACAGCCCACTAAAGTCATGAGCAGAGTGAACAAGTTCAGCTGTTGTACAGCGTTGCTCTATAACAATACAAACCCTTGTCAGCACTGGCTCAGCAGCTGAGCAAGCTCACTTCAAGCCATTGCACTTCTGCAAGGGATCTGCTAAACCTTTCAACTCAGAAAATCTCTAGAATCCTCCATGAAATTTAGTCAGAAAACAGGCCTTAGGCTTTTTTCTATTGAATTCCATAATGAAAGGTGTGACTAAGTCACCTGGGAGCACCTCCCTGGAGGGGGATATTAAAGCATCCTTTTACAGTTCACCACAACATTTAATAAAGATGACTCAAGGATTCTTCTCTTAAACTCTCAGCGCAATCATTTTAAGACAACTATAACCTGGCATCAGTGAAACATTTAAGGTTTTGGAAAATCCTTTCTGAAGAGAGAGCTGTTTTCTTCCTACCAATTGGTTTTCTAATAGCCTTCTTTCTTTTTTATACACTTGCTGGCAACGACATGGAAAATTTAAGACTTGACTGGAAAGGACAAATTCTAGGCCAGGACACCCAGAACTAGCAATCCTCAGCAAATCTGAGCATACAATTCATACTTAAGCTTAAAATTACTTTTGAAGGTGTTTTGCTGCTCTGAAATCTCAGTGTTTCTTAAGTCAGAACATTCCTTCTCATGGAAGTCTGTGTGATCTTGTGAGAGCAATGCTCTTTATCTTAGGAAGGAAAATACTCATCTCCTCCCTTAAGTTTATGTTCATGATGTGCTTCCATAGTGTTGCATCACTTCTCCGTTTTCAGTTTGTTCTTCCATTTGCTTTCCACATCAAGGGTTTGCCATGCCCTGGTATTCTTAGCCGCCAAGAGGAATTTATCCTTCCTAAATCTGAGTGACTAGACATCTGCACAGTACTTGAGATGCTTGGTCATACCAGCTTCAACATTTCAAAAATTGTTGATACCTTTTCCATCTTCCTCCTCAAGACCTTTACTGGTGATGTCTCGGGTCTTATAGTGGTTTCTTATTGTTCTCCCAATAGCTGATTGCTTAGTTTGAGGGCATTTCCCAATTACCTCCCTTTAAGAGTTTCTCAGTCACTTATTCCCACTACAGGAGAATTTCCTTCATTCATTTACCAGCTCAGCACCCTCATGTTATCTAAGAGTCTTACACAGCTTTTGTTTTCCCAATTTAACGTATTAGCATAATATAATTGAAATTGCTTGTGAAGTCCAGAAACATTAATTTCAAGGCATTGCTGATTTCATTGTTCTAATACTAGCAATAATATCTCCACTGTATGATACTACACCCCGTGGACAGAAGAATACATGCTTAATAAGCTCTGTTATCTCCTCAGAAGCTAATTGCTTCTGTGGGTTTTGATTCACAATGCATTGTGGTTTTAAAAAGTTTCTCAAAACATCCCACTTCACCATTATTTTTTTAACTCAGACAATATGGTGCTCTTTCTCTCTCTATTTACCAAACATAACAATGCCCCTCCACAGCAGTCTTTCAGCAAAATTTTATCAGCAGCCCCATCCTCTTAAAAGACATATATTCCTTTCACGGTCCTCTGGCAGAGGAAGGGATGAAGCCTAGTTTATGAATTCAGGTCTTGTCGTTGGGTTCTCTAGCACATAATTAGGCATGATGCATGATTAAAGCTTCTCTCACAATTAGGACACTCATAATAGTTCCCTCCTGTGGATTCCCTCATGTCTCTGGGGGGTTGCATTCATAAATCAGGTTCTCTTTCAGATGGGAGACTTTAGAGGTCTGCTTGAACTATTCCATTGTCCATTTTGATGCACATAACATGAACATATTATCTTTGCATCTGCTAACACTGAAATTGGCTCATATGCTAGGAAGTATGAAAGAGAGTGGCAGAAAGGGAAACATAGGTAGAGACAAGCAGACAAGGAGAGAACGTAATCACTTAAGCCTCATATCCTTAGGAAATATCTAATCTGTCTAATTCTGATAGATATCTCCTTCTATCATACAGTGGTATAAATATGTACCATTTTTACACACTTAGAGAAATGTAGGTTCAACCTTTCGCCTTCCATGTAATGTGAAAGACAAAGCCAGGCTCTGTGCTGAAACAACTGCTGCTTCACTTTTAACCCAATTTGAAACCTTTTCCATCTTCCTCAGACTGTCTTCATTTTGTCAGACTCACATGAAGCTCTTTTCACAGATTATTTTTCTTGTCTCACATACAAAAACTGTTTCTCAAATGTCCAGATAAAATGTTTTAAACATGAGAAGGACAGATAAGAATTTTTGCTAAAGGACAACCATTCCCCAACTGTTCACTCAAACACAAGCTGCTCACAAATAAGCATTCAGCCAAACAGCCATTAAGAAATGATTCTGCAGCAGCCTACGATATCGCACATTTGGACATCTGCTTGTGTCTGTTCTTGGAGACAAACCCACCAGGCTGGAGAGACTCCTAGTCTAACCCACTTTGATCCTTCTTATGTCCTCACACAAAAGTGCCATGGTGAGCTTTCCATGACAGCAGCTCAAAACTGCCCCACATGTGGCCAGAACTTTTCATTCTGGAGACCAATGTCAGCACCACATTCACCGGCCAACTTCTAAAATCCCTTTCTAAGATACTTAACAGTCTGTGTGCACTCTTCAGACAATCCCAACAGCATGCACCTCTTTTGGTCAGCCTCAGGCACGGCAGCAGGTGGCCGGCTGTGTGTAACAGCGTCCTTTATCTCAAAGTCTCTTAAATGAGTCAATTGAAAGCTCACCGGGCTGCACCTGCAGAAGTGCTAAACAATGTGCTGCCAAGGACAAGCCAACTGCACACCTTAGAGGCAGCAGTGTGTAGATAGAGCTGCCTCACTACTGCTGTCAGCATCATGATACTGTTGGGGGTATCACTGGTAGATTTTCTGGTGCCATATTTTTCTGTAAAATATAGACCTGTTTTTGTTAACTAATTCCAGAGCCATCATTAGCCTCTTGGAGTCACAGAAGAGTGAAAGATACAGAAGTCTCAGTCCTCTCTGGTCCTTGCTGGGCTCTATGGACTCCCACAACTTTTGACCCCACAGAAATTCTTTCCCAGCCTGCCCTTAAAGTGACTGAGGAATGCACAAGTCTCTCTGAAATCCACCTTTGGTGAAACCAGAGGTCAAATATTCAAATGCAGATACAGGCAGTGGGAATCAGGTATATAAGGTCACTTTTTCCATCACATCCCAGGCTTTGTAATCTGATGTATTATACTACATTGTTAGAGGGATCTAGATAACTACATTATTAGAGTGAAACCTGCTCCCACTTACACCTCAGACCGCCTGCTGCACTCCCAGCACATTTCAGGAGTCATCTCATGCTGAGAGGCTCTTAATATGTGACTACTCTGTTCTAGAGGATAGATTTGACTAGTGTGGACACGTGTGGTTACTGTGGCTAGTCCCAGAGAATGGTCATGGACATATTTCACTAGTAAAATGCAGCTAAATTTGAAGAATATATTTAAGTATTTAATATTAGGTATCTATTTAAATTGATGAACAACCTTTCTCATGAACTAAAATAGTATCACATCCCACCACCTGCAAAAGGCATTATCATATTTTCTGGGAATAGTAATCACATTGTGCTAAAAGAGCTATAAATTCATTTAGGAAAAAATCTTTTTCCATTACAGTTCAACGCACGATCAGTTTGACAGAGTTCTAACAATTTACTCTCCTGTATTATACGTGAATTTGCCCCTTTTTAGTGGCAATTCCTTCTTAATGAAAGCAAAATTTTTTACAACTGGTATGACATAGAATGTGAGCATAATCTGTGTCTAAATTTTGTGCTATTTGATGACCTCCCTCCCCTTAATTACTATGAAAGCCCTCCTGCAGAGTTCAACTGTGTAAGAGTGAGCCCAATCTTTTTCGGGTATTTGGAGAATTGATAGTTCTTGATTAAATAGTCCATTCATTTTACCACAGCAAACAATATCTATTCAGGCAAAAAAGGATAGCTGCCATATAATTTGAATAGAAGGCAAGATTCTGTTCATGTTTCAAAATATAAGCTGCACAGAACAGGAACTGGTAGTCAAGAGAAATATCAAAGCAAGCAGAAGAAATTCTGCTCTTCTGATAAGCATCTGCTGAAATTCCTTGAATTTGGGGACACATTTTTGACCAAATTGGGGCTGAATATATCTGTAGAAACATAAGAGAAATTCACCATGGCAGGTCAGAAGCCCTGCATAGAAGGATTTTAATGAATCAAATGAATGTTTGCATGTTTGCAAACATAACTAAATAGAAGCTCAGAGACCTTCCAAATTCACCTAGTTCACATATATTGCATTTCACTTTTCAAAAGGAAGTTAGGAAATTAATTCATTATTTAGGTCAACATGCTTCAAAAATGTCATACTGTTCAGATAAAAATCCCAAAATAGAATAATTTGACATACATTGTTTCGGTTTGAGTTTTTTTGAGGTTTTGAGTACGGAATGTAAACCTAGTAGATCTAAAATTTAAGATCTAAAAGTCACCCAGACAAGAAAAAGCAGTGCTAGCATATTTACAACTCCACTACTCTTTTCTTGTGTTTTAATTTTCACAATACAAGAAAATACGATCTCCCATCGAAAACTCTTGACTGGCAAAGCATTTTTCTCTAAAGTAATGGGTTATGACTTCATCACGAAAACTCAGTAAAACAAATTTGCATAACAACACAGCTTACACATAAACATGAGAGATGGTTAGAGCTAGCTAGATGAAATAGCTCTTATTAAAAAATCAGGTCATGCTGAGCTGAATTTATGTCCAGTATCCCAAACTATTCTGAATCAACCTGATGGCAGCAAGATGATACCATCAGACATCTTTCTCATTGTGAATGAAAGGTGTATATTTTGAAATTTCATTTAGTCATTTTGTTTCTGCCTCAGATCCCATCTTTCTTCCTCCTGTTTCTGGCAGAAACCTCCATAAGCTGACAAGACACTTCTATTTCATTCTTGGGATGGCAACATTCAATTGTTCCCACACTACTCAGACTTTGAGGTGATTCTGACCAAAGAGATAAGTTCACTTACCTTTTTTCCTGAATGGACCTTATTGACTGCAACAGGATTATACCTCTGCACAATATTAAATCCTCATGCAACTGCAAGCAAGACTGATTATTGTAATAAAGTTTGCTTACTTTTTAATTTCTCTTGAATTCATGGAGGAAAGTACTTTATCCCTCTTTTGTATTTTGCCATTCAGTTTCCAGGTGTGGTTTATCTCTGAACCCACTGGTAATACCTACAAACAGAATTCTTTATCAAAATATTGTGGTCCAGCAGCCTTTTTAGGTGAATGCCTGGTTTTCTCACTGAGGAACATCAGTAATAAAGCATACAGTTAACACACACTAGATTATTCTGCAACAACACTAGGTCCATGAGACTCAAAAAAGAGTCTCCCGGAGAAAAATCTATTTTGGTTCCAAAATTATATAAGGCTAATTTCACCAAAATTTGTTCTAAAATTATGTCAGCATATCTTTTTGTTTCAGTCTGTTTTCTAAGTTCTTTTGTGTTGATTTTCAATTGATACTCACCGATTTACCTACTAAGCATATAATCTATTAGTAGAACTGAATCTGCATATGTATGGGTTCTCAGCTGGATAAAGCTCATAGTCTGGTAGGCATAAATTCTAATTTAATAGACACATAGCAAGAAAAAAATCCCTGCCCATCTGTTTCATCCTTCAACTAAATATTTTGGAAGGAAGTAATTCACCTTGGCAAGATTCCACAGTAAATTATGAAAAGAATAAATAAGCTTCCATGTATTTTTGTTTGTACTTACATTGTCTCTCAAGTTAGGACAATTTATATTCATCTCTTTTAAAATATTTTCACTGTAAATGAATAAAACAGATGCTGTTCTTAAAGGCTGACTGGTTTCAGAGATTATATTATAGAATCAAAAGCATTTTTGTCAGGGAGAATAAGTGAAGAAGTGAATACGGTATCTGGAGATAAACTGATTTTAACTACAATATCTCTGGCCAATGGCATGCCACATGCTCCAAAAGAGGGATAAAAGTGTTTTTCCTCTGAGTAGTTGCCTTGAATCTTCCTTTCTGCATAGTAACTTTTCTCTTATCTCTGATAACTGTGGAGAATATCCTTATACTTACATTTTAGTAGCTGCAGCCTGCTGCCATCTTCCCACCTGTTCTGTTTTCTAGATCAAATAAATCCAACTGTTTCCTAAGTGCTCTTTCTTTAATTTTGGTGGTCTTTCTCTAGGTTTTTATAGATTCTTCTTTAAATTTGTTGCCCAAGTTCCAGTTTCTCACCAGCTCTTAACAGAGAAAGTAATTTATTCCTTTATACATCAGTCTTGCTAACATATCACAGAATGAGAGATACTATTTCCTTCATTATAACATCCCAGCAGGGATTCATGTTTCCTTTGTGATCTGCTAAAACTCTCACAGCCTTCACTGCAGTATCTCTGACAACTCAGTTATTACTCATTTGTTACTTACACCTTTGATTTTACCTTCCTGAATGTTGAACTTGTATTTAGTGAATTTTGCCTTTTCAGATTTAGATTATTTCTTCCATTTACAAAGAACCTTTGTGTTCTGATCTTCTTGATTTCTTTTTGAAGTTTTTTTGGCTGATAGTATGGTGAGCTGGACAGGATTGCTGTACATCACATACATTCATCAAAGGATCTGTCCTATGAGGTGACCAATGTTCTGGCCCTGACTGAGAAGATGGAGACGTGAATTTAGTAACTTTGGGTGGTGGGAGGAGTGAAACAGAATTGTCACCCATCACACAACCTTTTCAGTCTCATAGCAGCAAAGCAGGAAATGGGACAGCAGGAATTTCACTGCTGTTCTAGGAGAACTATAGGCAGAAGGAGGCAACACTGGGAAATCGGCATTTATTGCTAAAAGAGGGGAGTGAAAATGATTGAAAGCCTGAGAGGTTCAAAAAGAAGCATCTGTCAGGTAAGTGTAAAGCAAATAAAACCTTTATTAGAAATTACAATTCACAATCCACAAAATTTTCTATGGCAAACTTATGGATTCAGCTAGGGAAAAAAAAAAACAAATGGAAGAAATACTTTAAGAGAGTGGGGGGAAAAAAAGGAACACTTTCACTGGCTTTTATTGTCCTGTCCTGACTCTTGCATTTTTATTAACGCATTTCCATTTATTTTCAAGGAATAAATAATAGGGGGCCGGTGCCTGTTATGATATTCCACATATTTGTTCTGCACAGAAAATTTCTAGGGGTATTTATACATCAACTATTTCTGAAATAAAAAATCTCAAAAAAAATTCTAGTTCTTAAGCAATGTGAAACAGCTGGGTAGATCTAAGCAACCCTGAAGAGATCCCTTTTTCTAAAACCATTACTCACGTTCTCATTTTATTCCACAGTAAGAAGTAAAGTATTCTAGCACATCCCCAGTTGTATTATCTGATGTGAATTTGACTGCCTCTTATCTCAATATCCAGCAAAAGATTGTCTGGAAATATGTTTACACACGCTGATTTGGCTTGGAACAAAATAAAAAATACAAAGCGGGAAGTAATTTGGTGATGTACAGGGAGCAGTGGCCTCCCAATTGAAATGAGCAGATAGGAACCAATTAGATTTTTGGTGAAGTTGTTTTATATCACCTAAATTTAGCTGTCTTAAGGCTGGACATATAGTTTAACATCTAAGTCTTGTCGTCTAGGCTTTCTCCTTTCAAATATCTCCATAGAATGACTAATAAGATATGTATTTTAGATATTTAAGATCAACATGTACGTGAAGATGCTTGTCTCTCTCCTCTAACTGTAAATGAAGTTTAGGTGAATGGCTTTTTCATATAAATATATAAATCCTGGGCAGATAAATTAGATAAAGCATAGCCTACCTTAGAAGTCCAGCATGAAGTAACATCATTTTGATTTGCACAGACTTTTCAGTCTTGAATGATCAAAGAACTGTTGTAGTGTGCAGAGAGCATTAATGCGTGTAAAGGGAGGGGAAAGGATTATGGTGTGTGTAAAAGAGTAAATTGCAGAGGAAGATTTTCTGTGGGAATGTTAATTTTCTGGATCAAGGGGTAGAATCAAGATGCAAACAGCTTTCTGCTTGTTAGTTTTGAAGGGTAAACATAAAATGGCTAGTTATACCTGAGAGCTATTTGGAAAGTAGGAGAATCCACAATTACAGTTATAAAGTTTAATATGAGGCTGAAAGAAGTTATTACAAAATGAAACATTTTGGGTATGTTTCACCTTGACACTGTATCACATATTCTAAATAAATTGGGGTTGGAGTTTTGCTTTGGATTTCAGACAAATGCAGCATGGGATTTGAAAGTCAATGCCATTAACAGAGATAGTAGAAAAGCTGCAGGAAGGCACTGTGCTAAAGAAAATACACTACTTCTGGTGGCTGAAATCATTTAAGTACCTCTTCCAGGGCCTGCACTGAGTTTTAGAGAACTGACTTCTGCCTTTGCTATATAATCAGTGATAAAAGGCCGCCTAATATTATTATCCATATTCTGTGTTTAAATTCTTATCAAAAACCACAGAGTTTTCACAACTTACACTCAAATTAATTAATGGTGATGATAAGGAAACCTAGCTGCCTTGCTGTACCATTTCTGTGAGGCTAAGTCAAGTCTATCCAAGTTTATTCTTCCTTGCTGAATTATTTTTTACATTGGCTTGATCTCTAGAACATCTTTGAGATACAAAGCTGAATGGGTACAAATCTGCCCATAATTTGTACATTTCCTCCAGACTTATAAAACTGCAAACAGCTGCAAGCCATACAGAACAATCCCATTTTGAAGAGCTATTTTAAAAGTTTGAGTGGCAATATCCTTCGTATGGCATATGAGGCAATAAACACAGAGCAGTTGATTTTTGTGTACTTCACTCTTAAATTATAAAGCTCTTTCCTTGCAGAGATGGTTTCTATTTCATTCTCTATGCTCTGAAGTCTGTGCAAAGCAGAGCTGTCTGATGGACACTTGACTTTTACTTGACTTTTATTTTTTCTTCTTGTTTTTCGTTAACTTAAAATAAAGGTAATCAGTGGGGAAAGCCTGTATGTGAGGAAAGATAGTTCCAAGTACATTAAAAAAAATAATACTCTAATCCCTATTTAATTCTTTTGGTTGAAAGGAAGTAGTTATAGCTGCTTCTAACTTGAATGATTTTTGCTTTAGCAGCATTTCAAATTTTATAATTGTTTTAAAAGGGCATTTATGAATAAAACATTGGAATTCTAAAAACAGCCTAGCTTTGCAGTGTTGTGAATTGAGAGGAAAAAATAACAATTAGTTGGTATGATAGAATTTCACCTGATATTTTATGGGCAGAAACACTACAGCTGATTTAATAACTGAATCATCTTAACTGCAGGGGTTGCCTTGAGAATGACATCAGTAGGTTTGAAAAGATTTAATTCCTAGCTTTCAGTTTAAAGTAGAGAGACTTTCATGGTCCCACTTCACTTCAAAATTCTATACTGTTAGTAGGAGTATTTCCATATGCATTGCTAGGAGGGCCAGAGATACTAGATATAAATTAGATATTACAAAAAAACCCCATAAATTATATATTACAAAAAACAGCACCAGTGTTCTTTTGAAAGAATTACTAGCCTAGAAACAAGCAGCATTAAGGCTGACATGGAGTTTCTTTTCCCTTTCTGGGAAACATTATGTTCTCTATTTATTCGATCTTGGAGAAGCCTGAGTGCCTTCAACTTTGATTGACTTTGAGATGAGATATAGACATCCAACATGTCATGAGATTAAATCCTTGCTAGCATGTGGAAATCAATCTCTCCCTCAGTCTGCTGCAGGTGTGTCTGTGGGTTTGGGGAAAGGTGCAGGTTGCAATTAGTTTCACCGAATGCTCAGGATTTCTGAACTCTACAGAAAAATTATGGAATCATGATGAGATAAAAAAATCCCACTCCACAGGGGCCCCTTGTATGGTCATACAGAGATCATCAGGTCTGCACCAACACCCCTACAGCTCATGGCAAGGTCCAAGCAGTAAAAACGAAAGGCTTGTTCAAACAACAAACTCAACAAGGCCTCATTTGATATCATTTTAAGGTTCAGTCTGAGCTACTGTCGTTACCAGTCGTTACTTTTCATTTCACTTTCAGTACCCACACATATGCAACCTAAGTAACTGCTTCCTGCTTGCAAAAACAGAGCCTGTAACTAATCCTATCCACCCTCAAGAACCTGATATTATTGGATCACCAATGCATATATTACAAGAAGTGAAAGTATGGTCTAAACAACATCCAATGCCACTGTTCCCCAGCTTATATATATTACAGTGTTATAAACATGGTGAATAATTCTAAACAGATCTCCTGGCTACACAGAACTTTACTTAGGAGATTAATCTTTGTATGATGGAGTCTGTGATGAAAGTGAAGTATCACAAAACATTAAGGTTTTCTTTGCAAGGGTTCCTTTTAAGAACTGGCATGAAATTCCAGGGAGACACAGAGTGAAATAGCTCCCAATTCTGCAAACACCAGCACAGCTAATAGGAAAGTTGTGTATCAGAAAATCCAGGGGCTACCCAACAGCAGAAATTCATTTCTGTCTAATGCAGCAGTGTTCTTTTCAGGTGAAGTCACCATGGAGACAAACACACCTACAAAAGCTGTGCTGAGGAAACTCCTCTTCTGCAGCCGCTGTGGATTGTACGATCAGCAGCAGGAGAGGCCCTGCTCTGAATTAGAGCCAAGGTGAGATTGCACCTCCAAGCTTCCAGGTTTGGGGTCCAGGTATGCTCTCAGTCCCTGTGCCTGGGCACTGAGGCAGGATCCTATCCCTAAAGTGCATATTCTCACATAACCTTTCTGCTAGCCAAAAAACCAAGTCATTCGCAGATTCCTCTTGCCCACCCCTTCCATCAAGTAATGTCTCCATTCCCTGGCAAAAGGTCATTCCTTTGTCCTCAAAAATAGCATTGTGTTCTTTTCTGAAATGTGAACTTTGTCCTATGTGGCAGGGGTTTCTATCTGATTTTCATACACTCCTTTGTTCTGTGACAGAGTTCTGGGAAGGAGAATTTCAAGACTAAACAGTGGGGAGAAGGAAAAGGAGGCACTGCTAGGCAGCAAAAGATACTGCTTTGTTTACTGCTTTGTTGATGGTCAGTGTCAAATAGCTAAGCAGGGAACCTGTGGCTCATTTTCTCTTTCGTTCTTTGTGTTGCTTTAACACAGGAACCTCCCTGTGGAGCTTCCTCAGCTGGACCTCAGCTTCTCCAAGCTCAAATGGTGAGGTCTCTTCAAGAATTAAATGTCTTGTCACACAGAGGTATTGTAGGATGTCCTAATCTCCATACCTTCCACTTATGTAGATGCAAATGTGGCATTTCCTCCAAGACATGGTCCCTTGTGCAGTAATACAAATGAATAGGAAAAGGTTCATTTAATTACATACGAAAACGCAATAGTCAAAAGCAGCTGTCTACATGCTCCACTGTGGTGGTGGTTTTGCAAACATTTTATGCTCAGTATTGAATATGCTAGCGGTGAGTTCATTTAATCTGGAACTATTTAATGTTTCAAAGTTAAGCAGATGCCTAATTGCAATGTTCACAGAGTGATAACAATGCCTGAAGTTAATGGTCCCTGACAGTTTTGATTAGGATACTTATTTTATATAAGTTTCTCTTTCCCATCCGTGATTTATAGCTGGTGGTTTCTTATAAACCCCGCAACTTATAAAGTCAAATTATTCTATCCCATTTCTTCAAGTAATGAGCAGACGAGGTCACGCAAGTGTTAGGTATGTACAGTGAAGAATTTAATTGGACTTATTAAAAAGTTCTTTGTTTCCCTGGCCATCTAGCTCACAGTGCAGGTATGTTTGTGGCACCTTTCTCAGCCCTGATCCCTCACTGTCCAAACTGGAGAATGTGGGAAAGTGCACCATGGGTCTTCACCTCAGTAGCACAAACTATCCTTTAATGGAAACCAGGGTCAGGCAGCTGTATAAAGGTGTTCCATGCCAGTCTCTTTTGCCAACAGGGACTGAGGCTGTGGCTTGGATGTGCATCTGCCCTGTGGAGGCGTGAACCTGTCCCAGATCCCACAATATTCATGTAATGAATTGTGAACTATTTTGGTGAGAGCAGAGGAGATTCTCTGTCACAGTCTGTCTCTTATCGCCCAACCACATTTCATGCCATCTTGGTTTTTAAAAGGTTCTGTGAAACCTCAATATGTTGCATAATTGTGTTAATGATAATGCAAAAATCAAAGCACACCACTTCTGAATTCAGAATCAAAGCAGCCTAATACTTAAGGGCTTATAAGCTTTGACATTTCATAGGTCTTCTGGGACACTTATGAAATACCCATCTTCTTTAGTGAAACTCAGCTGAATATTTTACTGCTATTCCGTATTAACATTTGGTACTATTTGAAGGTTTCCTCAAAGGATTTCAAAGGATTTTTGGTAGGCTGCACATGTAATTCTTCCTCCCCCCATCTTTGTATTTAATAGCTGTGGTATAGATAGGTTGCTTACAACCAATGAAAGGTTTACACTAAAGGACATAGTCATCATAAAAAATAAAGAGCCAAAATTCAGAATTCCTTACTACATAGAATCCAAGTGCCTATAGCTTAGTAATTACTCCAGTGTAAGACATTAAGTCAAAGCTTCTAAGAGCTCCTTCTTGTAGCAGCTGCTGAATGATTAATATCACATTGGTAGATTTCGCAGGAAAATCTGTTAAATAAAGGAAGGTTCAGCGTCTATGCAAAGTTTAAATTCCGCACGATTTGTTTTAGAGTCAACATACAATACTGCATATTTCATGGTTCCAAAAGCAGTACAGTATTCATTAAGAAAATACAGATGGTCTTCAGATAGCTAACAAGATTTCACAGTCATTTCATTTCTCCCTGCTGTGAAACCTGAAGAGAATATAAGAGTAACAAGGAACTCACTGTGGCTGAACCTCAAGGCTAATTTTTGCCGAAGTATTATCAAAATCCTGAACTGATGTTAGCAGTCAAGTTCCACCAAGTTTAACAAAGCTAAGATATTTACAGGACTTTGAAATGTGTCCCTCTTCTCTCCAGCAGTACTTTTCTCACCTTGATAAAACCCAGCATTTTTAAGGGTGAAACTGTCAATTTATTGTGAACCCTGAATAGCCAGCAGTGTGTAGCTGTACTGCCCCAGGAGCACAGCAGTCTTAATCTTCAGACTCAAGGAGGGAGAATTCAATCCTTCGGAGATGTCTTGTTTTAGAACAACCAAATCAGCACCACAGTCCCAGAGACTCTGCCACGCTCTGCCCTGCACTGATGTGGGGTGGAGGGGAGGGAGGCGTGAAGAGATGAGGCCTTGGGCATCCAAGCGTCCAACTCCCTCTGCTGCACTTCTCTGCACAGCAGGACCTAATCGTGCCTGAAATCTGCATTCAGCACACTGATATCCTATGGAATTTGGGGAAAACAAACAGATAACAAGCATGGCTTGCTTGGTCTGAATCCACTCAGGAATAACTGATTTCTCTCACAGTTTTCTTGGGTAAAGATTTCAGGATTTCTTCCCACATGATTTCTGCCTGCAGTAAGAGAACTTTTATGAATGATGCACGTATGAACACTGAAAAACAAACAATGGACTATCAGAAATTAGATCAGGAAGTTAGTTTTACCTTCACCTGACACTCTTAAAAGCATTATGCTTTCTGCCTCCAGTGCTTATGTTTGAGCTCCCCTCTGTTACTCTAATGAATTCACTATTTTTCTCCCAGAGCATCTAAGAATAAGAATAAATACATGCCTTGAACATGCACACGGACACAGCTATACATTGAGGCCGTATTTCTGCCCCAGAAAGACCTTCCATACTGAAATAAAATTGGGATATCTAAAAAATTTAAAAATATTTGACAAATTTTGCTTGTTAAACCAAACTTTCTTCACCACTATGGTGATCTGGTTTTGACTGGAATGGAATTATTTTTCCTCACAGGAGCTAGTATGGGCCTGTATTTTGAATTTGTGCTGGAAACAGTGTGGATGATGGGATGCTTTCATTATTGCTGAGTAGGGCTTGCACAGAGCCAAGGCTTTTTCTGCTTCTCACCCCAATCCACCAGCAAGGAGGCTGGGGGTGCACAATGGGTTGGGAAGGGCCACAGCCAGGACAGCTGACCCCAACTGACCACAGGGATATCCATTACCATATGGTATAGTGCTCAGCTTGTAAATCTGGGGGCAAAAGGAAGGGGTGGGGGACATTTGGAATGATGGTGTTTGTCTTTCTAAGTCACTGTTACACATGGTGGAGCCCTGCTTCCCTGGGGATGGCTGAACACCAGCCTGTTGATGGAAAATGTTGAATTAATTCCTTGGTTTGCTTTGCTTTTGTGCATGGCTTTTGCTTTACCTGTTAAACTGTCTTTATCTCAGCTCATGAATTTTCTCACTTTTACCCTTCCAACCCTCTCCCCCGTTTCACCAGGGGGGAGTAAGAGAGTGGCTGCATGGGGCTGAGTTGGCAGCTGAGGTCAAACCATGACAATCACCCTGAATTATACCTCTGCTCTATTCACGCTCTAGGATGCAGTATTGGGCCTACATATGAGCACTCCACAATTAATTAAAAATACTAGCTTAAGGCTACTGTTGCTCAAACACAGTTTGGTCTCACCCTTGCTCTCAAAACTGGGGAGTTAGTCATTATTTAAGTTTTCAGTGAAGAGCTTGTAATCTCCTTCATTTCAGGATGTGCCAGATCTTTTGCAGACAGCCCTGAGCTTGTTCTGCTTGTACTTGGAGCTGGCAGAATGCAAGCAAGGTCTCATCCAGAATTCCCATAGCTTCATTAGGCAGCACTTTGCTCTGAGCAAGGCTTACTGTATAACTCCAAGCATGGTGCTTTCAGTTTAAAGCTGGCAAGTACGTTGTTGACTCAAAGCACAAGTGAAACAAGTGTCTGTAAAAGTACAAAAGCATCTCTGCAAAAGTATGGGTATAAATATTTATAGTCTGACACTGTTAGCCAGGATGTCAGGCTGCAGGCTCTTACTGATATTTTAAAATCCTACTTGGAGCTCAAGCTTAGGGCTATAGCTGTCATATGGAGTCTCACACATGCAAATGCAGAACTTGTACTGCAGACAAGTTTCTCCACAAAAACAAAATCAAAATCACTGTCTGCTTAGTATTTATTCTATCCAAGTACAATGGCTGTCTCTACATTACCAGGCTGATGTCTACATCTGCCTTCATCCATACTGCTTACCTAGGGGAACATTCTGGCAGTGGTTTTGCAGGAGGTATCTCAGGATGCAGGATAACTTTCAAAATATGGCACTTATTTATTTAGTGTCTGTATGAACCTTGCAGCTCTGGATCCCATTGACTTAGGCCAATGGCCTGGGTAGAGAGATTGTCTCCAGATCTTGTCAGCTATGTCAGCTTCTGTGTTCTACTCTACGTTAACATGTAAACCCCGTTTTCTTGTCAGGTATTTCTATTTCACTGTGATATGTCCAGACTGCAAGACTGAAGGGCTACTGCAGACACTCTTACAACAGACTATACATTAATTGTGGTTCTAGTGAAATCTCTATAGAGATGAAAACATGTCTTTCAAGACCTCTGTTTCAGTATTAATAGAATATTTTATGTATAATATTAATTATATATATAATGCCAATGAATTACTTTATATGCAGCATAAATATAGCATATATTTGTGATATGGTTCAATATTTTAGTGGAATTTTATCATATAGCTTTACCTTTAAAGCCTTCTACTTGAAAACAACAAGTATTATACTGGCAGGAAAACACAAACTTACCATAATGTTTAAATCTAAATATTCAGTGATCCTTCATTGGTTACAATAAATCACATTTCCTGTCTCTATAACATACACATGCAAGATTTTTTTGCTTGAAACTTCATTGATGAAACATCCAAGGTTATTATATGTCTGAGAGTACAAGTACCACTTTTGGACATTTTCCTTTTTTTTCTTTTTTTTGTCTTTTAGCAGTTTCTATTTGAATTATTAGTTTGTATAGCTTGAATGTATAGATAGCTGTACAAGTGGCTACTGCAAGTCTTCTTATAACTCCTAAAAATCTTTGAAGCTTTCATTTCTTTGTCTGGTGTATTTTAACTCAGTGTGACTTTAGTGGCTGCCATTTAGTCTGATTACTCATGTGGGATTCAAATGCTAATGTTGCTAAAACCTTTAGACCTCACCATGTTACTGTGTAGTCTCCTTACACACTTTGCTCTGATCTAGATGTATGAAAAACCCTTTCAAAGAATAAAAATCCCATCACTTGTGGCCACGTCAAGCAGTCATGTTGTTAAAATTCCTTCTTTCCTCATCAAGCCATGACAGGAATTGTGCCTTTGTAAAAAGGAGTTTGAGACCCAGAATGAAGCCAGAACTGCCAACACAGATCTGGTGTTTTAAATCAAATTTGTCATGAATTCTAACTGTGCTGAATGAAATCACCTTCAGCCTCTCTTGCGTATGAAGCACTCCACTTACTTAGAAAAATACTTAACTATGTTCAACAGGTATGACAGGCTTTTTCATCCATTTATCTTTCCACTCAAAATACACAAGTCATGTCTTATTGCAGTAACCATTCTTCTCAAATATTCTTCCAAAATTCTTAAAAGATAAAAGGAGTATGATCTTAATAAATCCAGATAAAGGAGAAGAACCACACTTTCAATCCAACTCAATTTTTGGAAATTACCCAATGAATAATGGCAGAGAAGCAGCCTGGAATAAAGCAAGTAAAGTCACAGATTTTTCAAGACCTATTTTGTGTTACTGTAATTTCCACAGATATATAAAAAAAAACCAAACAAAACAACAAGAAGAAACAACACCCACAAACAAATAAATAAACCCCAAACCAAAACCAAAACAGTAACAGATGTTGTATTATATCAGACTTTTTAATTTAGCTGTTACGTTTGGCTACCTCAATGAGTTCATCTAATATTAGATTTACTAATATTCACTATTCAACAACCTGTGCAAGTACAAATCATTATCAGAAAACCTGAAATAATCTCAATACAGAATCATTGCATAAATATATTCCCTGCTTTTGCTTTCCAACTTTATAAAATAAGAACTGCACTGAAGTGCAAGTTACATTGACCGTGTTCTGGAAAGACAATGAGGTTAAAGAACCTGCGTATGTGTGTGTCAATAAGTAATAAAACAAACTATTAACCTCTTTTGTATGGGTCAGTTTTTCTGCTGTGATATCATCTTTGCATTTTTATTATGGCAGTTATCATGCTCTTGGCACTACATTTAAAATCCTATATGCCTCATATCATTAATTATTTTTAATTACATTAAATAAATATATGCTACATTAAAATTACCAGTTTGTAAAACCATAGCACTAACCACCCAGATAAAATAACTTACATTGTGAATACGAAATCTTTAGCTTCCAACAAGGACAAATTCCAACAAATAATTTACATATCTAATTAAGTCTCCCTTAGTTTTACATGTGCATGAATACCACATAATACATGTGCTGTCCTACCTTCACAGGTTTTTTGTGTACACACACATTGTCTGATGGAAATATACTGTAGCTTGAAATAATTATGGTCGAGAGGCTGTAATAGTAGTCTGTTCATCATTGTGTTATTTTTATCAAGAGCAAAGTAATTGAAACCGAGCAGTCCTGAAATTGTTCAGAATGACTCATGACAGTGTGAAAGTAAATTATATTCTCCTCATCTATTGAAATGGGGGTAGTGATATTTACAGTGTCTGGTTTTGTTTATGAAATGATTTGGAGATGAAAGGTTCAGTTTCACACTGAGTCCTTCTGTTGTGCCAAAGAAGTGTCTTACATTTCCTTTCTGTGGAGCCATATGTCCCACAAGGACAAAGCTTTGAGTGTCAAAGTGCTCTGCAGATACAGTCCTTAACATGATTATTAGGTTAATAACTATGTGAAGCTGCTGTTACAAATTTGAGCACAATCATTGGTAACAATATTATCCTGAGTGTCACTGCATATATGTATATTTCCCTCATATTAATATCACCTTCCTGTCTGATTTAATTCTGTTGCTGTGTTTTTGTTTAAAGTTTTAAGAAACATCAGAACAGGGTTTCATAAAATCAATGTCAGGAACATATCATGAATGTATACAAATTCTGATGTCTTTCAGCTCCAGAAACAGAAGTCTTCAAAACAATTTTAAGTGAAAAACTTTCTGTAATTGTATGTGAAAGCTGTCTCTTATCCTTTCTGTGGAAAAAAACGCCAGAAGGCTATATAGCATTTTCAACCACATATCCTTAATTGCAACACATTACACAGTGGAAGTACTGGCAGCTGTACCACCTTCTCAGAAATTATGTAGACTGTGTCTTTGTCTCAGCAGATGGTATTTTTATGACCTGCAGCTCCTATGCTATGCTCAAAAAGCCTAGATGAGAAAATAGAAACCAAACAAAATCGGGAATGTAATTCTCCTTCTGAATTTCAAAAAACAGTAACCAAAGTTTTTCAGTCCTAATAATAGCCTTAACATTAAGAATTATGGAACTAAATTATCTGGTTTCAGAGATACACAGCAATAGTAATTGCCCATTAAGTACAGCTTCATGTGGAAATCCTGTCGGTTTATGAAGGTGTCTTACCAAGTATTAGTAACTTGGGCAGAAGAACTTCAAGGGAAAAGATATTATGTGTAAACAAAGCCTGTATAAGATCCTGAAAAAAACACACCACTTCCTGCTGTTCACTTTTTATAAGGATGTGCTCAGCAAGTGTTTTCAGCATGTCACATCAATTCCATATACTATGGTCATTTTAATGTATGAATAACAGATCATATCAGATTGCTTCACCTTCACATGTATGTATTTAATCAATCAAGAATACTAAAATATATGCCTCTCTTGATTTTTATCTTATCCCAACATATATGCTTAATTAAATTTCATTTTGTCCTCATTTTGTCTGGAGTGGAGTCAATTTTCTTCATAGCAGCTAACACAGGGTACCATAGGGTGTAATGCTCGGCATAAAAAGCTGAAAATGGAAGAAGGGTGAGACCTCCAGAGTGATGGCATTTGTCTTCCCAAGTAACTCTTACAAGTGATGGAGTCCTGCTTTCCAGGGGATGGCTGAACAGCTGCCTACCCATGCAAAGTGATGAATGAATTCCCTCTTTTGATTTGCTTGAATGTGCAGCTTTTGCTTTACCTGTTAAATTGTCTTTATCTCATCCCCCAAGTTCTCTTGCTTTTACTCTTCTGATTCTGCCCCCATCCCACTGTTAGAGAAGTGAGAAAGCAGCTGTGTGGGACTTGGTTGTTGGCTGCATTAAACCATGACACATTTTGAACTGGTATTTTGGAAATGGGATAGATGAGTCCAAATTATTAATTCTTCTAATATTCAAAGATAAGCGGCTGAGCTTAGCTGTGATGAAGAGCAAAAGGACTTAAAACATCAAAAGACTTAAAAGTAGCTCCATGTCTGATAGGTCATTATTAGTGTGTGAATATTCTGGTTCATAATGTACACCACTTGATAAATGCCTTTCCCCAGACATACAAATACAGATGCACCATCACACTCTCAGCTCTGCTCTTTGTACTGCTGTAAATCTACCATAACTCCTCATTGGCAATCTCTCTGGATTTCTACCAGTACAGCTAGAGGACAAATACAGCCACCCTGACTGAATATTTTATATGGTATTCTAAAATTTCACTCAGAAAACAAAACTTTGGACAGCTTCTACCCCTTGATCAGCTTCAGAGAAATACAACAAAGCAAACAAATAATTTCCCAACTGTAAGAACACCTAAAGAAACTGTCATTCTGATAAATCCCAGAGTACCTCTTGAGTAAACAAGTGTTTATATTTAAAAGCCACAACGTCATTTTAAAGAATTCTTTCTATCCCACTCATTGTTCATGGTTAGAGCTAATTGGAAGCCGTTTTCTCAGTCTATTGATGATTAATGAGTAGCATTTTGGTTTTTTAAACATAACATTCTTTCGTTCAGTGTAGAAAGGCAGAAGAAATTAGTGGCTTAATAATTTAGAATTTCAGAACAGGGAATAATTTAAATGATGAAGAGGCAAAGGAGAGGACACACAACAAGCATTATTTAAACAAATCCCCCACTGAGATCTAGGAGAGTTTGGGACCACAAGCAGTAAGCAAAATCAATTAATTTTGGTCTAACTTGAGTAAAGTTATTGATTTTATATAAGGATTTGATCTTCCATGCTTGTTAGCTGCCAGCATGAAAAATTAATCTCATTTGACAGGAGAACATTGAAAGCGGAGATTGCAAAACTCTGAGTTAAAAAAGTAAAGGGTAAAAGACACTCTCTGTTTATACCTTCAGAATTGCTTGGTGGTGTGGGGGATGTCTTTCATTCTTTCTTTTTAAAAAAATATACCATTAATATCCATACAAAGTCGAGCTTTCTTGCCAAACACTGTACCTCCTTTCATCCTGTTAGCACAAAAATGATGACCTATCCTTGTGTTTGAATGGATGACTTCATAAGCTCCTCAAAGAATGATGAATAATACCATTCACACTTCTGTAATCTACAACCAAACTAGGAAAAAATGGTCAAAAGATGTGTCCAAGAAAAAGCAACAATAAAGAAAAATATAAGTTAAAACAAAATGTTAAGTTAACTATACCCTGATGGAGCTTCAGGGATGATACTACTTCTAGCTGGCTATGGAAAGGAACAGTCTGGTCTAGCCTGTGATTTTGAAGTTATTGAAAATAGCAGATTTCAGAACAAGACGTGGAATTTCAACTCCCAAAGATCAAGAGAGTTTGGGAGTAGCCAGTCATATCACACAGATCTTAGTTTGGATTTTCTGTACATTTCATGATGTAGATTTTGAAGAGAGGTCAGCAACAACCTTGCCTTAAAGGAACATTGATCAGTGATGAACCTTTGCATTTGTGCGTCAGGATTGTGGAAAGGCACCCTCCTTATTCTCTGCTGCCTTGCATTGTGTGCAGTCATCAAAATTTCACCTGTATGGAGCACTGTGCAAGTGTTCATAAATGCCAAGCACTGATGGAACCTGCCACTTGTAATTAGGTACAAAAACAGTGAATGGGAGGAAGACTTATAAAGTTTCAGAGATAATATTGTTGCAGTCTTTTCCACTTTAATTCATTAGTTTTATTTGATCCAAGTCAATCATTTGCTCTGTGCTGCTATTGTACTAACTTCCAAGGGTTTTTTCAGGGCAGGCAGAGTCTTTCTGTCTTATCACCTAAAGTGTAGATAAAAGATTATTTATTATCAACTTGAAAATATGAGTGATAGCTGATGGTCTGAGAAATTACTATAGGGCAGATATTCTTATCATAAGCACATTCCCACAGCAATTAGATTACAGTGACAACTGAAAACAACAGGGCCTAGTTTTCCCTCTCAATCCCAAAAGCAACCTCTGCTTTCCAATGCCAAGACAGGGTAACAGGCCACCATGCAGAACCTCATGTACAAAGCAACTGTACTGCTCCATGTGAAGCAAAAATATCTCTCACTTCAAGCAAACAGCGGACCCAGGACTCAAAGCAGGCAGATGTCCTGGGCAGCACACTGCTGAGAGTGTGCTGGATATGTCTCACTGCTCACAACAGCTATTCCAGAGCCCTAAAAAAATCAGCTTTCTTTGCTGCTGCTGTCCAGGAGAGGCTGAGATGTGAAGGCCACTGCTTGTTGCATCGTCCCCATAAAAGCTTCAAACCCTGTGCTCTGCTATTGCCATCCCTCTTGTCTCAACTGAAACAGCAAGCCAGTTTTCCCAGGATTTCTCCCCTGACTCCTCATCCATCTCCCTCTCCTTTCTTCTGTTTCTCCTGCTATTCTGGCAATGGTAACCCAGGGTCAGTCAAAACCTGAATTGCCTTTTTAGAGCAGCATATTAAATTCTGACAATAATGTGGAAAATCACTGTACTACCTCTGAGAAAACAGAAGCTCAGAGCCATGACTTACTTCTGTGCAACACAGCACTGAATCCTGCCCTGACCTTAAAGCATGTTCTAAACCTCCTGTCTTCAAGCAGATTAGCTGGGTTTCAGCATACGCTTAATTGCTGTCTTGAGCTAGGCTAGATTAAACCTTTAGGTCTGTCAAAACAGAAATATTTCAAAGAGCACATGAAAAAAATAATCCAAAAGAGGGACACTGTGAAATTCCATCAGCCAGAATTAATTCTTTTTCCCTTCTGCATGTAGAAAGTGAACTGGGTCATTCAGCATTCAGTGACTTTTTTTCTTACATGCTCTACCACACACAGCGATTACTTCTCTAGATTTAGATCACAGTCACAGGAGGTTTAGTAATTTAATATTTTAAAATGAAGTGGCACTTCAAATTAAAGGGGCACAAACACTGTTTGAACATAGCAAATGCTGATCATATAATTACATGGCAATTAATTTTCGTGTGGTATCTGTGTGATTATGAGATAAATATATGGTTTTCTGTCTTCCAAACAGCACAGCAGTTTACCAGTTAATTACTTTTAGATCTGCTTAGTGCAATTACACTGTAATCCACAAAAGTCTGTACATATTCTGTCATTACTCTTGTTTACTGTTAACAGCACAAAACTGCCTTGGGTCAGATCTCACCCTTTCTTCTTCAGCATCCTGACACCTTGGCATGGTTATACTTCTTCTACAGAGGAAAAGGAATGCAGGAATTTAGGAGGATTTCTTGGGTACTCCACGTCTTATATACAATGTTCAATATACTTTGTTTCTGCTAGGATTTCTTGCTCTGCAATATAATGAGATTCCCAAGATCATTGCTAGAATTTGAATTTTCTTTTTTTGGATGTAGGATGAAGAGAGGGGCTGAATAGCTTTGCATCCATTCAACTACATTTTTTTCATGAGTTGCTTTATCTAACAAGTTCTATACTTAATGTCCTCTGTGCTTCTTCCAGACTTCACATATCACAGTTCATGAAAGTATCTCAGTGTCTCAGACAAAGAAGTAGTTCAGTTGAAGAAAAAGAATCCAAATCTCATCAAGCAACTTCTCCATATCCAAGAGAAAGATCCTCCCACCTGCAGCTGGAAAAGAAGTGAGGGAAGGGCAAGAATGTGCAGTTGTTCTCTGTTCTCTCCGGCATTCAAATTTAGCAAGCTGCTGTTCCAGTATGAGACATTACAATGATGAGCATTATCCCCCATATGATATGAATGGAGAAAAGACATAATAAAACTATAGTAGCTCTATATAACTTGTGCCCTGTGGTTTGAATATCTGCTGTGGGTTCAGTCTGTGTGTATTGTTCTTATTGTGCAAAGGCAACTTTTTGTCAGGGGGAGAGAAAATTCTGCAAAAAATTTACATTTACATTTGCATTTACATTTGTGTACTGCATCCTCTGCTTCACATGCATGCTTAACTATGTAACTTAAGCTCCCCTCAGTTGTCGACACCTTATCTAGGGCATGGTGCGTTACCATGTTTTGGTAATGTTGCTTAAACATGATATGCAAAAATAAAATGGGCTGACAGACAGCATAACTAACAATGGGAATATTTACTTTATTATTAAATCAAAGGGGCAGGGTTTAGGAGGCTGTAGACCAAAATTTTGAGGGGTAAAAGATGCCCTTCCTGATGAAAGCAAACGCCAAGAGAACTGACTTTAAACAAGCTAAGTGAGAGAAATTATTTTCTCTAGAGTCATGATTCATAAATCATCTTCAAGGCAAATCATTGTGACTTCTCTGTTATGGCAGTTTCAACATCATAAACTATACATCATTCTAAAACAAATGGCAGCTTGCAATGTCCTGGTTAATGGTATGATAATTCTAGATTTTTACTCAGATAATGACTTTTCAATGTATCCAAACTTACAGCATCAGACTTCAGCAAATCCTTGTTATTATGTTTCACTTGCTAAAGTCAACAGCGTTTTAAAAAGCCTTTTAAAATGTTAATTTATGCACTGGAAGTAAGACATGATTCATCATCTGTCACGGAAGGTCACTGGCTATATTTGGATCCATTAATAAACTCATAGGGTGCAAATGAGTAAAGGTGAGCCACCCCCTGCAGTGGAAGAAGCTGGCCCAAATCTTTGCCTTGTTTCAGGGCCAAACTGTTTAAGTTCATTCTGACTCAGATAAATTGCATAGTATGGAAAAGATAAGTTAGTCAGTCTGTCCGCAAAACAACCCACCCAAATGGATCCCTGTCGGATTGCAGGTCTGGCCATGCCAAGCAAGCAGGATGACACCTTACCTCTGCCTGTGGAGTTCAACATGAACTTCAGGAGACTCACAGAATTTAAAACCCTCTGAGAGCCTTTGTGCACAACCCTTCACTTTTCAAGTTTGAAGTCTGAGCTAAAAGTTCAAAGGCAGCAGCATTTCTGACCTTTAGCAAGGAATTGTCATGACTTGTGTCTCTCCCTGACTTTACCTGATTGCATCATTGTTAAGCACTTCTGCTTCCCTCTATGATTCTAATTGGTTTGTCTGCTGGAGACATTTACTCCAAAGGGAACTGCTTTTCAGCCTAGCAGTGTCTGAGCACCACAAGAGATCTCAGAGACTGCATTAGAGTTAACTTAAGCATCAGTTTTCTGGGTAGCTTTCGATGGCATTTCTGAGGTTTGAATAACAGGTAATCTGGAGGTAAGAGAAACTAGAGAATCTGCTCAAAACCTTGTCCATTCTCCTTCATGAGAAAATTGACAGAGATAAAACTCCAGTGGGAGAAAGCTAAAGAGGGATTTGGGTGGTCTACTTTAGCATTTTAGTTTAAATCAGGAATGTATTTTTAAAGCAAATCTCCAGATTGTACGCATTTACCATACTTTGGTTCGCAATGCAAAGCAGACTCAAATTACAGGAACAGGACTTCTTTCAGATGACATTAAAATGGGAGATGAGCTCCATAAGTGCAGGGTATGTGCTCTAGCTACTGAAGAATGGCCAGTTCACACACCCAAGCTACACCTGTGAAATCCCCTGGTACATTAACAGTTTGGGTTTCAGATTCTGGGCACCAGCTCTACAGATCTGATCCTAATAGGTTTCACAGCCTTCTAACATAGTTCAAGGAGAGGTGTATTCCCTGCCCACAGATCCAGGAGCTCCATTTCTGCTAAGCACCTGACCCAGCAATGTTACAGGAGTACCAGCCTGCTGTAGTCTGTCCCAGAACACTGGATGAACCCAGATCCCATGTGAAATTTCTTTCTGGATTGGATCTGTCTGTTTGTAGTAGCTCTGTCACCACTCTGACTCTGACCCTGCCTCTTTCTGTTCCTGATTTGACTTCCTGTCTAGATCCTGCACCTGGTTCACTGCTTGCCAAGTTGGGGGCTCTGGATGGACCCTGCAAGCAGCACCCAGCCCTGTCCCACCATGCTTAGACCCTGTGAGACAGAGATCCATCAGTGAAGATATTGCCTGGACTGGTGTCTCCCTCTGCTCACTCTTCTTTAGGGAGCAGTTGTCATTCCTTACAACCTGACTCCAGCAACACAAAACAGAAGTTTATGTATGCAATTCCTTCTTTTTATATGAATATTTACTTTGTATTCATTCACTATATGTCAGAAACAGGGACTTCTAAATTTAAAGGCATAAGCTGACATCAGTCTGAGAAGGACTCAATACACTTAACAGACCACAAAAGCACACACACAAAAAAGCATTTCGATGTATTTTATATTATTCTTTTTTTCCCCTCATAGAAAAGAAAATTCAAAAATTGCTGGAAGTAGGAATAGATCCTTAACTTCCATTTGTCCATTACTTTGGAGGAATTGTGCTCCAAAGTGAAGAAATCTGAAAGCTGAAGTCCATCAGGTAACCAAACTGTAAAAACTCTGGCAAATTTCCAGCTGATGGCTATCTGTCTAGAACAGCTCATGAGTTTCATTACAACTTCAGAGAAGGCATGATACAGCATCTCAGTAGTGTTACTGATTCCATATGAAGAGTAATGTCTACTAATCTTGCATTGAAAATGTTAAGTATCTTTCTAGTTTATATTAAACTATTACATTACGCAGCTTTAAAATTTGACTTCTATCTCCCCAGAGTTACAGATACTCATCTGTTTAAGTATCTAGAGACCAGTTTTTAAGACAACTTAAAGAGAATCTAGATGAAGGCAACTTGAGGTGAATGTGTTATGGATAAGGATTCATTTCACCCTTCAGTTTCCTGTGATCATAAAAGGCAAATCAAATTTGGTTTTTCAGTGCTAATTTCACATGATTGGGCATATTGTAAGAAATAAGGATCTTTAGTTCCGTACCATGCCTGACACTATAGTGAGAATATCACTAGGATATCTCATTGAATATATACCTGGAAACTGTAATGAATTTAGTGTTATTACTAATGAAAAATTCAATAAAAAGACAAACTGAAAATCTGCAAAACATCAAACACTTTTGCTTGAAAGTGAATGAGCCAACACATTCTTTGTTGCTGTTCATCATCATTTTGCTTTGTCAGTCTTTAATGACAATCTGTCACTAACAACATCTGTCATGGATAAACATACCCCACACTTGTATGCAAGTCTGACTGTGCATGTGCATGTATTGGCATGCATGGGAAAATATCTCTTACCCCAGAAGCCACATACACAGAAATATGGGTAACCTGAAGTCATTTGACAAGACTGTAAATAGAGAAAGTGGCATTTTCACTTCTTCACAGGGAAGAAAGAATGGGAGACATCCAGCCTCAGAAGCCTTCCTATGAAACTCTACCAAAGAATGAAGGAAATACTTTCTCGTTTGCCTTTTTCTCACAGAATGCTTTGCAACCTGAACTAGCCCATCCTCAGATTTCTCCTCTTTAGGTAGGTACTGTGAGTTCCATCCTCTCAAAGCTCGTGTGATAATTATCACATTGCCATTAGGATTATTCCAGTCTTAGTGATCAGCATCTAAGAGTGGGCTTTTCCTTTGCATCAAGGTTCATCCATTTCTCAGCTTCATTTTCAGAGGAAGAGGCTTATGTGATCTTGTCTCTTTGTGTTCGTTTATGTATCTACCCTTGAAAGAATCTCAACTCAGAGGCCAGAATCTACCAAACTTAACAAAGAGGCAAAAGATACTCATTTCTGACATGCCTGAGGGTCAGGATGAGGACAAGGTAAGCAGAGGAGACATCTCCCATTTCAACTGCAATGCATTTCATCCCTTATTAGATGTCAAAACAAAGAAACAAATCCATAGGAAATCGTGACTCTATTCCTATGAGGGAAACTTCTGTCACCAGCAAGATATAACTAATTTTCTTTACTGTGAAGCGGGGATTGTGACGATTTAGCTTTGAGTGCATAAAAAAAGAGACAAGAGATTATAGCCTTTCTCTTCATGGTAATAAAACCTTTTTTTTTATCTTGACCTGCTTCTGCAATGTGAATCTCAGAGCATGAATTCTGCAAAAACCAAGGACCCTACAGTAAAATTCAAGTTCATTCTGCTCTAGAGAAAGCGAGATTTTGTTTTATGAAGATAAAGAAGATAGAATATTAAAAAGTGGCTTGAAAATATACATGTGAGTTCACTGCTTACTTCTTTGAGAACTAACATTTCTTTTTTATACTAATCAAACAGTGCAAAACCCTCAATATTTGTATTTATTTTAGAAAATAGCAATAAAATTGTATATTGCATTCCATTACAGTTCATTTTTATATATAAGCAAGCATGGCTTAGCTATGAAGTATACAGGTGCTGTGAGAGAATTATGGACTGGAAAAGCCTCGACAGAAAGGCAGGGAGAGGTCAGAGGCAGCTGAAGGAAAACAAGATTTGGTTCATTCCTCATACCCACATGCAATGACAGTTTATAAGAAGGACTGTGACTGGCTCTACATCATGTGTCAACTTTCCTGCCTGCTCAGTGTTTATTGCTGTCAAATTTTATTGTTTAGACTGACATACAACTGAACACGACTTTAAAGGGTTAGGGCATTGTATTCAAGTGCAGTTCCAGCTGATTTAAACCAGGAAGTTGCAGCACCCCTGATTCCCCAATCTATTGTCTCCCCAAGCCTTACAGCTTCCCAAGCACAAGTAGCACCAGAGGCAATCATGGGAGCCACATGACTGCAGGCAGAAGGTGGGACCCTGACATCCTTACTATGGCCAGTTTAAATCCCAGCGGAGACACTTCCTGAGAGCAAATATAGCTAAATGCAAGAGAGGAGTAGAATATAGAACATGCAACGGCAATATTAGGTACACAAGCAATTATGCGAAGCAGTGTTCATGTCCACTGATCATGGTTGTAGAATAATTGCTTTCCATCACAGATTTTTTTCCAAGGGTGTCTTATTCTTTTCCTGTCATAATCATGCTTCTGGTTGTATAACTGAGATCCTTCTCTAAGAAGCCCCTGCAATAACTAATGGTTCCTTTGTGGTCTATCTTCACAGTCTCAAAGTCTGGATGAAAGCGTGATACACTTTAATTGCCATAACACCCAGAGGTGAAATAAAAGAGATTTTCCTTACATTTACATAGGACCACCTGTATTTCAGAGCCTGGCTTTGCCTTCTAACTGTCTCATCAGGTATTTACACACATAAATACAGCCCAGATACACCCCAGCTCCCTTCCCTCAGGGCTGAACAACCCCCATTGGAAAGATCCTTCAATCTCAATTACCGTGTTACCTTTCCCTGGACTCTCTCCTGTCTGTCTCTTGCACTGGGGAGGCACACCCGGACACAGCACTCCAGATGTGTCACCAGTGCCAAGTAGGGCGGAAGGATTGCCTGCCTCATCCTGCTGGAAGTACAGGGGTTCCTGGCCCTCCTTGCTACAAGGGCACATTGCTGTCTCGTTTTCAAACTGTTACACACCAGGATCATTTTCCCTTTCCTTTACTGGAGAACTACTCTGTTCCCTTTTTTCATATCTTTTTATTTCGCAACAACTATAGGGTATATGTTTCCCATCTTTATCTGTCTGTCAAATCTAGTTAAAATTGGCCACAGAGATTATGTGGTTTTTTTGTGGGGGAAGCCAAGAGCAGCTGACAACTAAGCATTTTCTGTGTGGAATCTGAATAGAAATATCTAAAAATATATAATACTCTCGGAAGCTATGAAGCTTTACATATGCTAGATGATGGAATGAACTAATTTCTACTTTTTTACAGTAACATTAGGAGAAGATCCAAATGCTCCAATTTCCACATGAAAATGCAATTTCTTTTATTTAATATTTGAAAGTTTTGAGTGAAGCATCAATGGAAGGTTCATTTTAAAGGAAGGGTTTTTTCCCATTCTTACGCCAAGTCATAGAAAGCTACCACTGTCAGAAACCTTTGTCCTTTTAGCTTAAGAACTGATCCAGCAGTCAAAACTGCAAATTGCAGTCCACTTACAAAACCAGAACTGTAGACTGTGCAAGTGTTAAGCTTTTTAATCTCTGCAGTGTCACACTCCACCTCAAGTTACTATTAATTAAACAGGAGCTGTTAATGTTATTTGTTGACAGCACGAGTTTTCACTATTTGACAGTCATTATCTTGCAGCAAGGCTCTTTAGACTTTTTTGGACCCTTTCTCTGTGATCATGTTGAACTTTTTTTTTTTTTTCTGTGAGCAGTAGCTCATTTATCATTTAAACTAGGAATTAATACAGAAGCCCAGTTTCCCACTGAGTTATTAGTTAGGAAATAAGTGGGATGCAGTAGTTTTGGATGAAGTTTGAACCATCTTATCTTTGAAATAGGAAAGAAAATTATATTCTCCACCTAGACTGGTAGTTCCCCTTAACAATGTTTCAAACATGGTTGCGTTACTTTCACTGACCAAAGTCTTTTTTGTAGAAGCAAGAAGAAAAAGAAGGAAGGCATGACTCTTGACGTCTGCAAAATTCAGCCCTTAAGTAGTAGGAGGAAGACAATGTTAAAAAAACATTTAGTGGGATGATGGAGAAGGCGGGAGTAAGATGATCTAAGGTAGTCTGTGAGTCAGGTTGCCTTTTCAGTAGGATTTTGTAGCCTTTGAAGTATCATATTATACTGCAAAAATAATATAAGGAAAAGTTTGAATTTCTAATCCTTTAGCAAAGCAATTTCTTGTTCCAAATCAATGTCAAAATATTGAGGATTTTTTCTCATCAAAAAGTTCATAAAAACTCTGATTCACAAATAGCTAAATATTGTGCTATGAGTCAGTTTGACATTAAATTGGATTATCTGTCATCCCACATGGTCTCACAGGAGCTGTACCATCAGCCGTTCATAATCTACTTCATAAGCAGTGCTCAGTGTCAGGACTTCATCTTTCCCAGCGTACTCACACTCGTGATTCTTCACATGTTTCAATCAAAAGGCTACTATGTGGCACCGTGGGAGTTATAATCCATCTGGGCAACACAGATTACAGAATGCCTGGAGGCAAGACTCTAACCACCTAATGGACAGATGTTATGAAATTTCACTGACAGGAAGAGACCCAGGTTAACACTGAACTGAAGCTACTATTTCAAATTTGTCAAAAAGAAGTGTTTAAGAATTCCTAATGGATGTTTTATTTTCAGTCATCAACATAAAGACATGGTTTTAAAGAACATTTAGGTAGTGTAGAAGTTGGTCTCCTCTAACTAAAAGAAATAAAGCAAAATTTTCCTGTCCATCTCCTGGTGTGATGCAAGTTGATGATTTTAGACTAATGCAGGAGAATGTGAGATAGTTCTAAAGAATGACAGAACTTTTTCCCTTTGATTCTTTGGTTTTGCAGAGACTTTAGACAAGGCACTGCCTCGGAAAGGCAGGACAGGCATTAATAGCTGGACTATTTTAAAAAGTCAGATGGCAAGATGTCAGGAAATGTCGCTGAAGTGTTCTGATGTTTGATAACTCTGTAAATGGAAAGATCTATTTCAGGCTAGATTACAAAGTGATTTAAAGCTGCTAATTCATCTGAGCAACCCATTTAGGTGAGCTACACACAATTGCATCAGCAAAGAACTATTACATATCAAAGCATAATAAAATTGAGGGCATGTTGAGAACCAAGGGTCACTGAGGTGTTGCTTTATGCTTTATCACCACCTAACAAAAAAGGCAAAGACAGATAATCTTCTAATCAATCCAATATGAAAATTGGAGATGAGAGGACTTTTTATGCTCTTTGATACATTTCCTATGCAGTTGCTTTTTGAACACCAAATTTCTTTCCCAAAAATGGATATACTTTACAGGATCTTTCTCCTGCTTATGGTGGGTTTTTTGGTTTTGGTTTTTTGGGGGTTTTGTTTGTTTGTTTGTTTTGTGGGGGTTTTTTGGGGTTTTTTTTTGTTTTGTTTTTGTTTTGTTTTGTTTTTGAAAATGTGGATGAGACCAGGAAAGAGTCATATCTCTTTCATTACACAGCATTCTGTTCTAAGCAATTTCACCCTCTGTTGCATCATGTTTCCTATTTGATGTAATAAAAGTCGCTCATCATTTATTAATCTTGCCCCTTGTCTTTGCTGTTGTGAAAAGGTTAGGACAAGATACAGATAAGAGAGAATCAAATGGTAAGAGTATACTTAATGTCTCTTGGTGTGGCTAGAATGAAAATAGGCCTTGTCAAACAAATAAGATTTCATTTTTGTTGAAATAACAGGTTTGATTGATGAAGATAACTGCACAGGTATAATTGAATAGCTAAGTATTGACATCTGAAATTCCAATTTAAAAATTAGCTGTCTTTATAAGCAATGACTTAATCATCCAGCTAATAAACCTCCAAAAGTCACTTGAGAACATCACTTAGAGCTTCTGCTATAACAGACTAGGAAAGACTTTCCTGTCTCTGGCAAATGCAATGCAATGCCATGCAATGCAATACAGTGCAATGCAATGCAAAAAACATTAGCATTTAGTGGTAAAAACTTTTACAAAATTAGAACATTTCACCAGAGAGGACATTGTCCTTCTCACTCAGTGAATATTTAAGTTGACATATAAAGCAAGAAACAGGTATTGAGACAGTTTTAATTATGACTACAGTATGGTAAGAGATTTCACTTGGGATATGGGTAATCTGGGTTGAAATACAATTCTAAGCCTGAATAAAAAAAAAGAAAGAAATCTGCACTTAAACTCTCCAAATTCCTAAGAGGTGGATTTCTCAATATTCTGGAATGGAATTCTGTTACATTTACATTACACATTCCTGAATCTAAGAAACCTCTCTGTAATACTCATCAAAATCAGCACAATATATGAAGGATTGTTAATTCCAACATATTGGTATAATCCAGTGAGAAAGATTTTTAAAAACACTGGCCCATTACTACTTTCTAAGGAAATTCGGTGGGGTATGACAATACAGCTGGCACTAATCAGTATTGTCTTCAGTGATATGGAAATAACATAGACCTACTGCTGATAAAATCATATCAACTAATGCAAAAATAAGCAGAATGTTAAGCAATGATGATGAAACACCATCATGGCTGGTAAATTGCTCCGTAAACTGATTCTATTCCGGCAGGATATATTACACTAAAATATATATGAAGTGCAATACATATAGTACAGAAGGAGGGACTATTCTGCGGACACAAGCTATGAACAGGGCTTAGGATTCCCACTGAATTAACTATTGCAGTAGAGGATGGATGCAGGCCCTGTTCAGAGAGCAGATGGCTATTTCAGACAGTATGTGTGTTTCTGAATAACAATAATTACTAAAGACCTCTCAAACCTAACAGGAAAATTAAGTCATTCAAATTGGAAAAATCATGCATTTGTAATTATATAAACATGGGAGTAAAGGTGAATTCATCATTCCTCACTGTCTTCAAGTGAGCATTTAACAGCTTCAAGAGAAATAATGTTTCAGTCCAAAAATCTTCTATGTTTTCTTAGTAACATTGCTTCTGTGTTCTTGTTGCCAGATGAAGAACTGTTGGCACACCTGTTGGGTTAATACAATGCTCATTCTTCAAAAACCACTGGCCTATGGAACTGCACAATGCTTATTCTGTAGGACCATGTTAAATATTAACAAGAAGAAGAATGGAAAGTAACCAGCCCAGTTATGCCAACTTTTCACCAGTTCACCAAGCAGCCAAGTATGACTACGGAGTCACCAACCACCAAATACCACCAGATACTACTCAGGACAGAAGAATGCATGCATGAAGGTGAGGGAGTATTTGTTGAAAATTCTAGGGAAATGATATCATATGTATGTTTATTCCAGGAAAATCAATGAATATGTATGTGAAATATAGTATAAAAACAGAAGCTTTTTCTGTACTCAGCATGTCCAATATTTTGGAGAAGATATCCTCTCACGCATCCAGCCAAATAAAGAATGCCTACTTCTTAATGTTTCATTGGTGTTAAGGAGTTTTATTTTTACTGATTTTTGGTAACAATCTCATCTTTGATTGCAACCCTGTAGCATGCAAACAAGTCAGTAGCCTTCAACACTTCCAGCAAAATGAAATGTAGGCTCTGGCACTAAGGAAGCCTGGTTTCCATAGACTTTTAAACTACATCATAGATTTCTGGTGTGTTAAAAATAAAGTCAACTCCAGCCGGAAATTCAATCCTCTTGCCATACAGACTGGCCAGTGACTCCACTGGATGTGCTCCCAGAGGTGACTTTGCTTCAAATTTTACACATGCAAAGTACTTTTCCCGCACTTCCCAGCTGTTTTCATGAAACTAGAGATCTAGCCTGCAAACTAGAGAACTAGTCAAGCAAATTGAAGCCAGTCATTTGAACCGCAGTTTTAGATAACTAGTGATGCTGTTCTCATGCTCTAGCACAATAACCACTGAATGGAAAGCTGTAGGTGTTTCTGAAGGCCTTCAGAAGTTAATGTCCAGATTACTTCCATGCCTAAACTGTGGTCATCAAGATCTCTCTTCAGAGAGATCTCTAAAGCACCCACTTCTCTGCCTTAACTGTACAGGGAACTTAGCCAGATGCTTTAAGAACACTTCTTCACTAGGAGGAAAAAGATAAACACATTATGAGTCTTCAGTTGAAGAGATTTGATTGAGGAGATTTGACTCTAGTCATCAGTAGCAGCTGTACAAAAAATTACCGAAGAAGAACCCCAAAGTCTGTATTAGTACTGAAACATGCACATATTGTATGATCTCAAATATTTCTTTCCATAGAAGAAGGAAATAAAATGTTTGATTATTAATTATTCTTTTATTTTTATCTCTAAAAAACAAGCTTCAGCGTATTTTAAGTTAGCTGGGACAAATTTCTATTGTAAGGAAAATTGTGTAAAAAAGCTTTCCCAAAGTCTAGTAATTTATTTTCTTTTATTACATGAGGTTCTTATTGGTATATTTATTTGTCTAGAGAGCAGTGCTTTATAAATATCAACACTACTCCATCACATTTTTCCAAGTTAATATTACCACTTATTATTATTGCTGAGACGTTATTGCAGCTCGATGAACTGCCCGGCAAGAATCTAACTGATCACTGAACTGGTCTTAAATATGTCAGAAGAATTGCTGGCAGCAAAGTCTGTGCACTGAGAACATATAGATCTGCTAGACATGCACTTCTGTGCATTATAGAGCTCCACATTTTCATTTAGGGTACATAGAGAATTTCTTATCCTTGGGCTACCCTTAGTTTAGGATTTGACTTGGATTTGTTTCCCTCTCTCCTCTGTGCAATAGCCCAAAGCATAGTTCTTTTTCTTCCTGAATTTTTGATGCTCTTTTCACCACACTAGCCTATGATGGTTATTTTCTCCATTATTCGATCTTTGTCTTATTTCTTGTCTTCCCTTAGCTTGATACACTTGTTCCAAACTGATGGCTGTTTTACTTCAGTGCTCTCACTGAAATTCAATAGGAGATATCTTTATAGAGATAAAGCTGTTCCTCTCATAAATCTCCCTAGCAAGCTGGATTCACATACTGCACAAGAGATTCAGCCTTTGATTAGGGATTTCTTTCTCTGAAATCATATAGGAATCGACAAATTCTTAACTGTGCATGTTTTTTGAATGTTTTTTTATCTGCAGTTTTTGTCTTAGAATTCATCTAATTGCTCTCTCCTTTCTAACAATGGTGTTCCACTTATTTTCTTTCTTTTTTTGTCTCATAAATATATTTAAAAGGAAATATCTCAATTTTTAAAAATCTTTATCACAGGGAGCTCTTTATACACACTCAACTCTTTCATCCATTGCTTTTATGCAAAGATATTTCTATCTATGGTTCAGCCTAAAGCTGTATGATTTTTTTTCCTCAGGACTATAGTGCTGAGCAGTTTATCAGAGTGTCTTCCTAAGAAGAACATCAGACAACTGAACATTGCTACTGTTTTTCTTGCATCACCTGTTAAGTAATATACAAGAAGATTCTTTTTTCTGATGGCCCACTGCCTCTTTATAAAGACTCAGACATATTCTGCAAGAGTAGCCAGAAATCGAGGCACATGTTGTCTTCTCAGTTCCCCTTTCAACAGCTTGCTTTTGCAAGCTGTGTGGTTTCTTTCTTTAATACTTTTCCAGAATTTGTAATTGTTGCAAAGTTTACTTGAGGGTAAACATGCAAGCAGCAGCATTGCCAATGTTCAGTAGCTTTATTTCTCCTTATGGATCAATAATTTAGTAATTCCCTTTACATTATCAGTACATGACTTCCTTTTTGTAGTAGCACCTGAACCATAGTTGATAGGGAAAAAAATCATTGAACCTTTCCGGAAACGTCAAAAACTCCTTTGGAAGTGTGAATCTCAAAAAAAATTTAAATTTATGATACAAGAGTCTACTAAAAATCAGTCTCTCAGTATCATTTAATGGACCTACAATTTCTCTTGCTATTTCTGTACTTGGGACATAGATAACATGGACTGATTCATAGAATAACTCTAAACTGCAAGAATAGTAGAAATACAAGAATAAAATTATTTATAATTACGCCATACCCTAGTAAGGTTTTCTATGTGAGGTAATTAACTATTCTATGAGTGCTTGAAACTCATGTGATTGTTTGAAACCATCAACGTTTTGAACATTTATTATTCATAGCATTAACCAGCAAGTGAAAAGTACTGCCAGGCACTACAAATAAGTGCAAAGTATCTGTAGTACTTTCTCAGTCCCTGTCTCAAGCTGACAAAACAAAGTGGATCTCAGATACCTGAGGAAAATAAATGGTAATAACAAATGATTAATAGTATAAAACCACAGTAGTACCAGAAGGAAGTGAACGAAGGTAAAATACGAAGAATTGACAAGGAACAGTATTGGTTTTTTCAAAGGTAGGATCTAATTTGAGTTCATTAAATGGTACTCACAGTCAGGAGGAACACAGAATTCCCATTGGCAAGGGATGTTTCACTGAATGCAACAAGCAATCACATGTGCAAATCGGAGCTTCATCACATCAGTACTCTTTCTCAGGCTGATGCTGCTCATTTGGGTGTACAGCTGTGAGACAGCCATACACATCTCTAAGCCGTTCACTGAACTTTCAAAATAGCAACCCAGCACATCAACTCCTCAGCTGGGATAAGCCACTGATAGTCCTTTTCTGCAGTTCTGTTTTCAAACTAGTCGCTGGAAGCCCTGAAACACTTCCATGCCCAGAAGTTAAAAAATACTAGCCTTCTTTTCCATTCCCGATCTATACACACTACCCTGATTGAAGATAGAGAGCAGAGGGAAAGGCAAAAAAACCTTCTTTTCTTTCTATCTCTATTCTCTTTAGGTTTGCTCAATGATATTTTTTTTTCCTGTAAGTGAAACCACAACAGTGACCTTTCTTCAACAAGGATCACCAAATTATTAGCACTGGTGACAGAAATAGAGCCTGAGATTTAGGTTTTAGAATAATATCAAGATTTATGGTTTTTTCTGTTTCTCTTTACTCCATTATTTATCATAAAATTGTCAGATCATGTGTCTTCCCTTGAAAATATTGTGTTTTGCCTCCAGCAACTCACAAATCACAAACACTGATGGCTAAGGATGTTTCTATCTTTCTTTCTTTCTTTATTTCTTACCCTCAGAAGTAAACTTTTTGTCTGATATTCTCTCCCCAAGAAAAATGATCTGGCAAGTGTGGCATATATTTATTCTGAGTTAATATGATGCTATCATGCTTTTCGCCCATGACTGATTTTTTGCTTTGTTGACATTGGGTTTTATGTCTTTTTAGGACTTCTGAAAACTGATGGTAAGCATCAGAACTTTTTCATTAGCACAGATTCTGGCAGGGTAAATTACATTGAAATTCTCCTCCCCAGCACTTTCTGTTCCTCGCCAGTAGATCCTCAGAGATGAGTGGCTAGTAGGAAGCACTGTACAATGAGCCTGAAGTGGGATTCAAGTTGTCAGAATCCACATCTCTACACTTACCAATGTGAAGTCTCAAGGAGCATCTTCTTTCTGTCTGAATTGAAAGGACTTTGTACTGAACTACAATAGGTAGTACCCTTCAAAGTTAGCTTTCCATGTGTTGGTAACCTTCACCAAGTTATATGCCTTTTCAAGCTTCCCAGGGCAGACTAGCAAGAAGCCACAGACAGGTGACTCTCTTCTGTAGTGTCATGCACTACTGGATAGCACAAACAGAATTCCAAGCAGCTTGTACTTTGCTTTGCCCACTGTACGTGTCCTTATTGTGAGCTACCTCTCTATTGGGCATCCTTTTAGCTTCTTAAAGTTTTCAGCACATGAATAATGATAAAGCTATTCTGGTTACTGACTACTGTAATGTTCTGGGCAGGATTTGCTAAGGAAGAGAAACAAGAGGCAAATCTTAATAGAAGAGTGCTACTTCTATCAGCTGTACACAGTGGATGACCAATTCTATTTTTGATAGAAAGCCAGTGATCGTTGTCAGTATTTCTTACTTTTCACTCCTTGGTTGGTGAAACAGATGAAAGCAACCATAAGAGTTTAAATTAATGAGAGGACACAGGATAAATTAATAGTTGTGATAATATTAGCGAATTATTAGGATCTGCAAGACTTGTCACACATACTGGAAATCCCTTATTTCTTGTCACACCCAATAATCTTTGTAGCCCATCACTGGACTCTCAAGCCTGCCCATGTGTCTCTTCTTGGAGGAAACTCAGAACTGGACACAGTACTATAGATGTAGCCTCATCAGTGCTGAGAAAAGGGAAGGATCACCTCCCTTGACCTGCTGGCAATGCTCAGCCTACTGCAGCTTTAGATGCCATCAACCTTCTTTCTGGCCCATACTGGAAAAAGTAAGAAGGGAATAAAGCCCTTGCACTAACTCCATGGAATACAAAGTGCTAGGTACTTATATCTTCTAGTAAAAAAATGAAGCATTAAGGAGAAACAGCTCGTCAGTGGTCATTACAAGAGAATTAATCTTTTTTACAGCATCCATAAATATTGCTAATGCATTAGTGTTTCACACATTGAACTCAGAGATGAGAAAATATAAATCAGTAATACATCCGCTATTTTCCAGTCACCTCATAACAAAAAAAAAGCCTGTCATACCTTGCAAAAATTTTGAGACTCTCCACATCCTACAGAGCTGACAGACATATGTAAGGTTATTTGCAGCAGGCAACAGGCAGTAGAAGGAATTGTTAGTAAATTCAGTTCTCAAAGGACAAATTCTTCAGTGTTCATAAGCCACCTGCCATCAAAAGCAGACCAGTTTGCTCCTCCATAGACCCTATGGACTGAAGAAGTACTCTCAGGTGTGGTACCACACAGGTGAGAAGGGTACGCATGTACTCTGCTTGAGGGGGACACTTGTCTCAATCCCCCAGCAGTGCCATACAGCTATCCCTTTTTACTTCATCTGAGGTCTCACACTGCTTCTGCCTATTACACACCCTTGATTATTTGTATATTCCCTTCCATATTTCCATAACATGTCCTAATTGAGAATTCCTCTCTCCCTTTTCAGTGGTTTTTTTGTTGTCTTTGTGCAATTGATGAAGGAGACAGATGCAGCAGTCAAAGATCCATATCTTAACTTTGGCTATAAGCACATACCAAAGGTGTGGAATTTGAAAGAAATTAAACTTATCTAGAAATTCCTGAATGCATTTCATACATATCCATAGTAACAGAGCTCACAGCAGACTTTGTCACTTGGTCAGCCACCCTGACAGTGGTTGCTATGGATGTTTTGATGGTTTCTTTGCAATTAAAAGGTTTTGTAGAAATGGATGTTTCTGACAGTATATTGTTTCTCTGAGGTGAATTTCACATCTGACTACCTGCTATTCTGGCATTCTACACACACACACATACATAAGCACAAATCAAACAGTAGAAGATGCTTATGCCATTCAGGATGTTTCCAGTGCACAGTTAATGAAAACACTCCACAGGCAGATAATAACAAAAAGTGAATATGGGCAGTCTAGTTCAATGTAATTGCAATCCATCCCTACAATCAGTGTCTGCATGACAACAAGGCATCACACAGCCTTGCAGCAGGTCAGAAGCCAAACCATGTCTTTGAAGATGAGAAGGAAACAAAACAAGACAAAAAAAAAAAAAAGTTTAATAGCATCTGATATTTTCATGTTATTGTATAGCAAGCACAATGAGACATTTTGTGGCTTTTCATTACAGTGTAGGAATTAAACTGGAGAATGCTAGGTCCAAGTGGCATGTTTCAGATTTGAAGCACTTACAGATGAAAAACAGCCTATATGGCTTTTGGATAAAATTAATAACTCCAAAGGTGCAGAATACAATCATTAAAACATTAGGACACTAACAGATTAAATAAAATTTTACTTTACAGGAGAGACACCTTTTATTACTTCAAATCTCACTTGATTTTATTAACCTCTTTCTATGTAGCCATTTAAAATTACATAAGCAATTAATATTAATCAGAAAAAAAATTAATTATTCCATCAAACAAATCTTCCACGTTTTTTTTTCCCTCTAATAAGGTCTTTATATTGTAGGTGTTTCAGCTGAAAAGCATAAGAATCATTTAGAATTCAAGATTTGTCTTACTTAAATGTCAGGAAAAAAAAATTAATAATAAATAAATAAAAACTATTACCATTTAGAGATATGCAAAAATCAACAATCAGTCATGCATGTTATTATGCAAATCAGAATATTTCCTCCCCATTTATATTTTAATCATCCAGGAATAACTAGAAATATATAACGGATATTCTGGACACAAAAGACATTTTAGTACCAGCAATTTCATCATCACTTGTGATCATAGAGTAATAATGAAGAAAGAATATGAGAAAAAAAACAATTTTATTGAGGAATCATTTAAATTGGGTAGGAAAAATGGTTAATATATGGGTTAAAAAGTGCTAAACAGGAGTGCAAGGTAATTGCCTACGGATTGGCTTTGGACATCAGTTAGTGCTGGTTCCAGTCAGCTCTTCAGGGATGGCTGAGTAGCTAGAGAGAACACGGCAGTAATTTGGAAACAGTCCTGTTGAATGGAGCTGTAAAAAGCAATGAGTTAGGTGATATGACACAAAGAGACCTGGAAAAATTAGAAATCTGCCAAAACCAAAAGGAGTAAAATTAGTTTCTTCTTCCAAAAAAAAAAAAAAGAAAGTCAACCTAATATACCTGGGGAAATCCAATAAAAAACAGGCACAGAAATACTCAGTCTGGTGGAGAGGTGTAGGTAAGATTAATGATACAGAAGCCCCAAGGGTGAAATCTAAAAGTGAATGAGACAGGGGTTGGCAGTGTGATACAGCTGCAAAACCAGTTGTACTGGGGCTACAAAGGTGGTGAAGGGCCTTGAGGGGAAGCTTTTTGAGAAGCTGAGGTCACTTGATCTGTTCAGCCTGGAGAAGTGAAGACTGAAGGGAGACCTCATCGAACTTCCTTGTGAGGAGAGGAGGAGGGGCAGACACTGATCTCTTCTCTCTGGTGACCAGGGACAGGACCCAAGGGAATGGCCTGAAATTGTGCCGGGGAGGTTTAGGTTGGATATAAGGAAAAGGTTCTTCACTCAGAGGGTGGTTGGGCACTGGAACAGGCTCCCCAGGGCAGTGGGCACAGCACAGCCTGACAGAGTTCAAGAAGTGTTTGGACAATGCCCTCACTCACACGGTGTGACTCTTGGGGAGGGTTTGGTGCAGGACTAGGAGCTGAACTTTGACGATTCTAATGGGTCCTTTCCAGCTCAGAATATTCTGTGATTCTGTGATCTATTTTCTGAAAATTTTTAAGAATTGAAGTCACCCTATATGTGAGCTGTAATTCTACAAATATGATCTAATTGATATTTCAGGCCATGAGAAATTAATAGCACAGTATATATTGCTATATGAACACAATCAGTGCAATCATAGTTCACCATATTCTGATAGAAATTAAGAACTTACATCAATTTTGATAACTAATAATTTTGTATTACCAGAAGAGACAGAATATAGGTAATTTAAATGTATAAATTTGTTCTGCTCTTTGGGAAAAGTCGAGGATCAAAATCAAATGTAAAGAAGGCTAAATTCTCTTTTGCCAGTTAACTTAAAATTATAACAGTAATGTGTGTAAAAAGCATTTCATTAATATTCTCCAATAAGTTTAAATAAAGAAGCAAGCTTTCCTGAGTAAAACACCTGCTAATCAAAAGCAGCTTCAGTTTTCATCTCCAGGAACTGCATGAAATTCACTGTGCAAATCTATGATATCAAGTGAATGAATGTATCATGATGATATGGAACCTTCATTAAGATGTTGAAACGTTTTACAACAGGAAACAATATACAGTTTTAATTTGCTTCCCTGAACAATCACTCAATACACAGCAACTTTCCTTGAGTTATATCTATTTTCTGATGAAATCACAACTAATACTGAAAGTATCACAGCAAGTATACTCTTGATGAAAGCTTCAGATTGTCTTGTTTCTCAAGTGCTCAATCCATTTTATGAATAATCTTTGAGATAATAAAGGATACAGATATATGTGTCTTCTGTTGTTAGATTTTATTTTCATTGGAGAACCCTTAGCTAAGATTATTTCAAGATGTAGAATGAAGGAAAGACATACAGCATTCCCAGTTTCCAATTACAGATGTCCAGGCTTCTCTTGCATTCCTTGAGCTAGCTTTCTTCAGCTAATCATTAAAATATTTTTCCATATTTTCCTGCTCCTGTCCATAAAGAAAAATGAACTCTGTCTCATCATAGCTGAGAAACTGAACAGTGTATAGTATTTGAAAGATTCTACATAATTCAGAAAAAAACATCTGCTTGCTCAAAATAATCACCTCTGCCAGGAAGCTGATACCACCTGGGGAGAAAAACATGCATGAAAATATGCAGGTATCTGAACAAGTTATGCAAGCTTAGGCATGGGTAAAATGACAACTAATTAATAAGTCACCTCACAGTTGCTGAAATGCTGGCTTCCTTATGACTATGGCAGCAGATTACTGCACTTTCAGACAGGAAGATTATATTTCGAAAGAATGTGAAGAGATAGGGAAGAGATGAGGAACAGTGGCAGGAAAGTATTCTTTATTTTAATTACCCATATTCTCTTAAGAGTTTTGAGCAAAAGATAAAACATAAATAAAACAATACCCTCCCTTCAGTAAACTCTTAAAAGAATTTTATTCCTGCCAGTGACTTTATCTAATGGTTAAAAGGAAAAATTCTTCAAATATGCCATCTAGCACTGCCAACAGCAACAGTCCAACCCACAATTCTCTCACAAGTTTGAAAGTAGTCAAGCCATTTAAATAAAATATGATAGTCTAGTTCATTATTTAGCAAAAAAAAAAATCAAATACTATTAAAAAGGGCCTAACCTGAGAAGACTGAGTTATATGCCATTATTTCCATGTAATTCAGAAAGGAAAAAATATTTGTGTGGTTATTTATTCCATAAAAAATTCTTCTCTTCAAGTCAAATTGAAAATATCACAGATTCAAATTCATGTATACTTAATTTGGTTCTGTAGTGACAGCCCTACAAGACTGGACTTTCCTATGGATGTGCATGTAACTTGCTGAGAGTTAAATGAAAAGTGCTATTAACCCATCATTTAGCAATAGAAAAGTTCTCATAAACAGATAACAAAACTAACAAGAAGTTTTGTATTGTAAGAAAAATTATTTTGTATGCTTCTCTATCCATATATCAATGCAGCAACTAGTGCTAGTATCATTCAAAAAGCAGTATCACTTGACTCAGCTCAAAGATGGACCTTATAACAAAGTGCTGCAGCATGATGGTCTCAAAACTGACTGATTTAAGGACCTGGCTGGAGCTGTTGAGGGTTCCCAAAACTTCCACATGAATGATTGTTTTTCTTATAGAGTGCAGCCCATTGTGGAATTCAAAGACAGTCTTGCCTGAAGGGCAAACACACCAAATCTAAACAGAAACCTATGTTTCTCCCTCAAATGTTCCTTTATCAGTCAGTTTTATTAACGAAATACAATAATGTCATAGTGCAACAGAAGAAACATTTAAAATGGAAGTAATAGCTTCAAAGAAAGTAAAAATACCAAAAGATAATACTGTAGGATGGTTTGTGACATGGCTGCAGAAAGAAATTATTCATACATGTAAAATCCGCACTTAGAGACACTGCACACTGGGACAGAGTACACACACTGGCTAGTTGGTAGAGTAGATTAACAAGTTTGTACACATATAAAAAAAAAAATATACAACATACAGGGATCCAGGTTCAAGGGGCTGAAAAAGAAAAGTGTTATCTGCAAAAAGACCTCTGTACTGAGAAAAATTTGTCTGCACAAGGGTTGAATTTCCTTGCCTATAAAATCCCTCTGTTCTTAGGGTTATGGCCAGAGTTAAAACAGAAAAAAAAGTTTCATTGACAAGAAAAAGATCCTAAAATTCAAAGGAAAAGCTGAGACTGGATGGACAGAATGGGCCTCAAATATTAGCACCCATAAGGTGTGACAGTGTCTCAGTACATAAGGGAAGAGAGAAAGGGAAACCCCAGAGGTGCAGCCTTGAGGGTTCTGGAAAAGCTCCAGCAAACCAAGAAGGATGAGCTGATGCAGAAATTCTCAGACGGAAAGAGTCGAGTCTGGCAGTGGAAACAGTGGCACAAAGGTGAGGTTGTAACTTGTGAAAAAGCTGGTAGCACCACCTGCAATATGGGTAGGAGTTAGGTCTAAGAGACAAAGCATAAAGCTCTGGTTGCAATAGGGCTACAAAGGCAAAGCTAAAACAAAAGCGGTGGAGGGTGGGGATGGGATGGTAGAAGACTTGGTAAATTCCCTGAACATTTTCTCATCTTGGTCTTGTCCAGAAATACAGATGTGCCTAGGTTGGGATTTGGATTACGATTCCCTTAGAATCAGGGGAAAGAGAAAACCTAGAGCTCCCATTGGACTGGGGCTGCAAACAGGCTGAAAACGTGAGGGCAAAGCTGTAAAAATAATTGTCCCCTGAGAACTCGTTCATCTGGGCCAGGACACTGAGTCTCAAACAGAGGCTCAGCTAAGGCCAGGACCAATATTAAGGGTTAGGGTATTGGCTGGGAAAGGGACAGAATCTACAGCAGTGCTTAGATAGAGGCTGAAAAGGGCCTGAAAAACAAGGCTGTCAGAAGAATTGTTCCCTCCAGATGTGCTTATGCCTCCCCTGGCATTGCAAAGGGGCCACCCAGAAAGGTGTAGGTTTCTTTCTGCAGCCTATATCTTTCCTGTGGCAGTCTCTTCGAAGCTCCCCTTCAACTGGATTTCTATGGTTATTTTTTCTTGACTCCTAAGAATCCCAAGTGATAAGCTGACTGCTCTGCCCCCGATTCCTGCTTCTATCAGAGGCTCCACATTCCTGAGAGGAAAATTCAAGTCTCAGCTGTTCCTCTTCTTAGAATATTTTTCAGTGTCCTAAACATAGCTATCCCATAGTTTCTCTTTTTTCCTAAGTGAAATTTTATTCCTAAATATAATCCCAAACATAAAATAAGTCTAGGCACTTTCCTTTTTCATTTTACCCAGAAAAGGATTTATTCCAGGGGGAAATCTAGCCTACAGGGTTTTTTTTTTTATCAGACAGCCCTTCTTCTGCACCACTCAAGCTGTAGCTCTAGGCTTTTTCTCTCCATCATTAGAGTTGTAAAAGGAAGTGAGTGGTGCAAAAATAATTGTTTCCTTAGGAACTTTTTATCTTCATTGGCATTTTTTTTTTCTGAGGTTCATTTCAGGGTTTGGATTAAGGTTATTTTTGACTGAAAGTCCACAACTAAGTTTGATCCCATCTGGACAGCAGCTGACAAAGAAACCCGTGGGCAGACTCCAATATTCTCCTTGGAAGAACACCGAATCTTTGCATGGACCACTGTTCTTGGTTTATGCATCAGTCAAGCATTTATTTATGTTAGAGCCAGAGGATGTTAGAGACAAAGAGAAATCTGAAATGAAGTTACAGTGAGGCTGCATTGCTAAGGAAGAGCTGATGCTACAACTGGAGAATTGCATATATTTATCTAATTGTTTGTCTGAATGGAGAGGGTTTCCTCTCCTATGGGCAGGCTAGGCTTAGGGTACTCTGTTAATGTTAGGTTTGTTGAGGAAAATAATTAGCCCAGAAGTTCAAGGAGACTAAGTCTGGAAAGGGGCTGCCAGAGAGAATTGTGAGTTAAAAAAAAAAAATATTCTTTAGGCCAGTTTTCAGCATGGACAAAGTCCATCTGGTCTTTTGTGACACTCACATGACATGTAGGATTCAGTGTTAGGGCTTTGGTTACTGTTTCATTAAGAGAAATAATGAAATGACACTTTGGAGATATCTTTTACAGTTAAGTAAAGACTTATATGTATATTATTTTTTTAGGAATATTGATTCTTTTATGTTGGAGTATTAGCCCTGTCCTAGATCAAACTGCAGTTATTGCCGAAGGCTAGAGCTGCAAGAAAGATGTTTCAGAACTGCGCTGGCAGGGGAGCTGGTAATGGATAGCCAAAAAACCCTGAAATTCTCCCATGAGGAAATTTTTGTCATGACTAGGCTGGCATGCTTTTCATCTGAGGTTCCCCTTGCATTAGGCTTTTGTTGAAAGAAACATAGTAATTTGTTTGAACATGTAAGATGTTCCTATTTTTACTCATCTTAAATAACCAACAGAGTAATGATGGATTCAAGTGCTTTCCATGGTACCATGAGTAAGGATTCCTTCTGCTAACCACAGACTTGCAGAATAGGCATATAGATCCACTTAGGCAAAGTGCAAAAATTGTGGAGAGAGTTACAGGGGCCTTTGTAAAGGAATGGCCTTTCCCCACCCCACCCCCCGCCCCGCATTTTCCAACATACGGCAACAAATACTTTAATCCTGTTAGCATTATTTTGACAATGAAAACCCTACATATTCTTCTTTTGTATAATACTGTTTTCTTGAGTGTCTGTTGCATTACATGCATGTTCACATACAAGCCTGCTCCAGAGTTTTCTGTCAAGATCTGTAACAACTGATAAGCCTTAGAACCATGAGTAGTAGTTAGAAGGATTTGAATTTGCTTTCAGTGGCTTTCGAGGAAGTAAACCAATTCTATATAATTATTCTACATAATTATTTAATTGTATAATTTCACTTATGCTCAGCATCACAGTATCTATGTGTTTATGTTTGCTATATGCTAAAGCAAAGTATCAAACCAACAGCTTTATGACTGCAAATCTAGCACACATAGCTTATATTTGAGAGAACATAAATATAACTTTTCTGTTGCTTCTGGCTGCATGGATAATCTGCCATAAACAAACTGCAGATGACTGAACAATGCTAGCCTGAACATGCCTGTTTAGGAGATTTTTGTAATAAACCCCTTCTTTCTCAGGGAAATGCTTACGCCTTAGGCTCTCTGCAGTAAGAACCAGAATTTAATTTTCATAACTTGAGGGAGCTCAGATTCTCTTTTTCAGTTTAGTTCACTAAGAGCAAGAGACACCCACATCCAAATATGACCATAAAGATTAGTGCATCCATACCAGGACCTGATTGAGACCTACCTCACCTTCTTGTCTAGGTATGAGCAAATCTGTGTACGTGAAACAAGGAGTCTCTCTGAAAGGCTCTGACATAAATAAGAATGGCTACGGCAGCAGTGGTTATGGGAATAATCCTAACAGTATTGCAGTGACAGCTCATATTTGGTTTGCTTCTTTCGACTACTTTCCAAGAAACCAACCCAGTTTATACTTATGTTGTTTCTGCTTTATGAGCATAGCATCCATTAATCAAGTCAGAATTCAGACTACTGTTTTGCCTACTGCATCAGGCATTGCTCAAAATCCTCTTTCACATCCTGCTTTACAATTTTTAGAATTTCACAGTCATATTTTGAGTAAAGTATAGGATCTTGTATATGAAATGACTGTTGTTTTGTATGATACTATTTTCTTGAGTCTCCCTATTTAACCTGTTTTCATTATTGTTTAAATATATGCACATACAAAATTCTTAACATCCTTATATTCAGTACTGTATATACGCAAAAGAAAGCATAATATATATGCACTTCACTCCATGTATAAAATAAATCCTACAGAACTACACAGTATCACTGGGCATGTCACCAATTATTACAGTTAAATTATTATAGAACAAGAAAACATGATACAGCAGTATTCAGGTAGATGATATTGAAAAGTTCTTCAGATTGTTTTCTTGTTGTATAGAGCATAAGACTGAGGCAAATGCAGGTATGTGGTGTACTCTGTTGTTCTGACTGCACAGGAATTTTGAGGATTCTAGTCCATAAATGTATGCATACACAGCCATGTCCTAATCATAAAAGCAACAGTATCACAACAGAAAGTCTAAACACATGTTAACAGCTGAAAAAAAATATCTGCACCATTTTTTTTCAAGTCATTATCTGTTTGATATTAATGAGAAGTACAGATACCACCTGAGACAAACGACATTTTAAAGGATAAATATGAATTTCAGCAGCTGCCATGTTTCAACTTTTGTAGGTTATAGAGAGTAACTTGCTATTTACATAGATGTGGAGATAGGTGAGCAGGAGTGTTAGCTGAGGGCAAACAAAGGTTAATTGATTTTGCTTACATACCAAGCTCACCCCCCACCCCCCAGTGCCCATTCTGGAACACATAGCAAGTAAATTTAATCCTCTGTTTTAATTATGTGTCTGTACATGTGTTTACACGTGTAGGCAAGGGCTTGGAATGGTGACCTATCTACTCATCTCTGGGATTTTATTTTCCCTGAGTAACAATACTGCTGTGCTGTATTGTAACTCCAGATCGTTACAAAATAAAACTATTTTGGGGCTGTGCTCACTGCACTCAGGGATCCAATTGTTCAGGCCTAAGGCAGTATCTGTACAAATGCTCTAAAGAAACGATTTAATCACTACGAACTATCACTGGAAACAGCTGAAAAGAGATTTGCCCAGGTAGTGAGAGTGGTCATGCTCCTACTGTATCAGGGCACAGGCTTGTCCATGTACTTGCCCTATGGCAATGGGGCTATAATTAGAGCTGTAGCTGCTGGATTAAAAAAGATGCTGTTATACTCAAACTCCTGCTATTGGCAAAAGGGAACATAACATATAAATGAAGTTAAGAACTTATTTTTATTCCATTAAAAGTTTTACTAGTCTAACAGTCTGAGTTAGATAATTAATTGTCATGGTCCTCAGTATATCAATAAGTTTTAATTGCTTTGACCTCCATCCATGCCCATTGGTCCAGGCACTGCAGTTAAGTTCCGTGCCTGATTTATGCTGTAGGTGTGTTTGGGCTCAGCTCTGACCCTAGCTTGGTTTTGCTTATTGCTTTGTGGATCTCAGATGATCATTAGACTGCAGTAACATCCACTATCCCTATGCTTGTGTTGGAATGAATGCTGTCCCTCTGCACATTGTTGTTCCCAGCTTGAGTACTACTTTTTGTGGTGAAAAATACTTAAACAGCTATGCACCCAGCCTGGGCTTTTATAACCCTGATAAAGCATCATCTGTTACAGCATAAGCAGCTGATGAAGAGCCAAGACACAGAGGCACACCTTACCTTCTATGACAGCAGCAAAAATGCTTTTTTTCTACCCAAACATTACCCTTTCTGTTTCAGACTGTAATGGCTCAGCACCCCGTGCTGCTCTCCATCTGTGCCTCAAGCTACAGTAAAGAACTGAACTACCATGGAAGCTCTGTTAACATGCTGATATAAATTCTTTCAACACCTGTACGTTAAGCACATTACCAGGTTTTATAGGATGAAAATAAAGAGCAGGAAGATAAAAAATAAGTGCTTTAAGGAAGACTATCCTACAATGGTTATCAACTGAGACATGTTTGAAACCAGCAGTTTAGCAAAAACATCTAATATTCACTCACAGATGCTGCCACCTAGAGACTAGCATTATGACACTGTGAACACAGGGATTATAAAGTAACTTTCAGGCAGGAATATTCAATTTGTGTGGAGGTGGAGGTGTTGGCTTCTGGGGGAGTATGTGGCAGGAAACGGTGAAAGAGTAGTCAAGCAAGCAGAAGGCACTCTTGAATTTTGTGTCTTCCTTCTGTAATGGTCAAAATCAGATCTTGCACTGAAAGGTGGAATGGTGGAACTTAGCATGGGAAAGCAAATTGGAGCTGCTACTCTGTCCATTTATCAGAATACTTTAAAAATAGATTTATTTCCAGTTCAATTTCCAGGTCTGAAAAATAACGGTCAGCAGAATAAGAGATGTTCTAGTTGAGCAACCTTGCCTTCAATTTTGATGAAAAAGCTTGCCAGTTCTCAAAAAGTCATAAAGAAAACATATTTAAGCTTTTTTTCTCTCTCCATCAGTAGAATATTGTAGAAGACAAAATATCCACATGAGGCAGCCTAACTGGAAATCCAAGGCAGCCTGGAAAATGAGCTATCCTGCTATGCTTTAGAAATTGCAAATAGCAGCAACCCAGTTTCTCAGCTAACCTGAAGGACCTGGCAGCACTTGCTACAAGATGCCTAATTCCATGTCTGGACTCTCACACTGTGGGTAATTTGTTTAGAAATGAGCTACAAACCTGGATCTCAATTTGCACAACAGGATATGGTTTGATTAAATGTGTCCGGATGCATTTGTAATGGGATTATAGATTTCAATTAGGAGTAAGCAACAATCATTACAAAGCAATACTTTGTCATGCATACTTTAACAAGCAGAACTGGGGCAAGAAATAGGAGTTTGATGGAAAAGTCTCTCGTTTCTTTCTTCCACAACATTATTACTGCTCCTCCACGCTCTAGTACTTTTTTCTCAGGTTCATGTTACGTTTCTTTCCTTTCTCTTTGCTCTCCTGTTGTCAAATTGATGGTTTCTAGTTCCACTCAGCTCTGAATATGGTCATCTTCCCAGTAACAGGCTGATCTGCAATTCTTCTGCCTGCTAATGAATGACAGTGAATAGATCTTTAGTATATTTGATTGCTGATGCAGGAGGGTTAAGCCAATTGTCTCCATGCTGTTGGTAGGGGTACCGCTTGACTGAACTAAACCAGCACTCCCTTACCTTGAGTCTGTGCGGCATGGTGGAGAGCAGGCTTGAGAAGACCGTCTGAGCAGTGAGCCCCATCATTCTCCCAACTGGTGGCAGCTGAAAAAGCGCCAACACCCAACACCTCCTGCTCAATGGGTGAGCAAGCGTCACACCTGCTTTGTCAGACTGCACCTGAAAGAGTCCCTGCTGCAGAGCCATGCACTCAAGGATTCTCTCTTCTCCAGAAAGCGCTAGAGCTAAGACTGGGTTGGCCGTTTGTGCAAAATTAAGAGTGTACAGCCTGGTTTGTTGTCAGTTCTCTTCTATGAGTGGATTCTTACCTCTGCTGCCTGCAGTAGAGACTACTGTCACAGAGACATGTGACAAAGTACAATTTACAACCATGCACCTAAATTTTCTTTCCACCAAACAGGATGACCTTATTCAAAATGGAAATACTCCCTAGCCTGTACTGCTCTCCAGACTATGTCCTGGAAGTCTGAAAAGCTATTACCTGACATGGCCTACGGTCATACTAGAAAGAGAGTTAACAGTGCTGGATTTGACTTGGATCTGTGCCCTGGTCTTGAATAGTCTTGTGTCCTCAGAAAGCAGGAACTCAAGACAGCAGTGAAAATAGGTATGCAACTGATTCTGAATAGGATGCCAGTTCTTTGGTTAGAAATACTGTTTGTTATTTATGGTTTAAGTGCCCATATCCTCCTGTGAAAAAATAAGAGCACTGAATAGCAAAGGTGAAAATAAGACAAAGCAGGTTATTCCACCTGTCTCCTTCTAAGGGAATTGTTACTGAAACAAATAGTAATCACCTATGATAGGCAAGAGAGTAACGTTCTAAAGCATTTTACAAGCATGCTGTCAGGAAATTCATTCAGTCCCATACAATATCATAGAATCACAGAATCATTGAATGGCTTGGGTTGGAAGGGGACCTTGAAGATCATCTAGTTACAACTCCCCTGCCATGGGTAGGAACACCTTCCACTAGACCAGGGTGCTCAGAACCCCATCCAACTTGGCCTTGAACGCCTCCAGGAATGGGGCATCCACAACTTCCCTAGGCAACCTGTGCCAGTGCCTCATCACCCTCACAGTAAAGAATTTTTTCCCAATATCTACTCTAAACCTATTGTCTTTCAATTTGAAGCCATTCCCCCTTGTCCTCCCACTATATGCCCTTGTAAATCTTGCCCCATCTTTCCTTTCTGGGTAGAGTTACCTTTTCTCCTTATCTATCACTGTGGTGCTTTGTGATGTCTATTATTATATAATCTGGCCTGTTAATGTTATGATCTGTCAATGGATTGCATATGCTCAGATTCTACTCCAACCTACAGAACCAGTGTGCATCTGTACTGTGCAGTGTGCATTTGCACTGTACTGGAAGCCCCATTTGCACACACTGCTGGTGCACTGGCACAGGCAGGATGGAAATGACTCACAGGCAATGCACTATTTATAACCCTGCCAAATGGGGCAATGTATGGGCAATTTTGTTGCATCTGCCATAATATTCAGGCCGACTTTCTCTTCTGCAAGGGAAAGCAAACAGCCATCCAGACCAGATGATTTTAAAAGAAAATATGACAAATTCTGCCCATTTATTCCATTCACACAATTCTAGTGTTTCACACAATCCACTAGTTACTATTTTATTTATATCCTTTAGCATAGTGAAGATCTGGTGCCTCTTAGTACCAGTGTTCTGGATAGCTATTACCAACCCATGGAACTGAGTGGACTATGACAATCAAACCCCCTTTCTACAAGAACGGCACAAAAATTGCCATTGCTTAGCCTGGACTGATCACCTAGTTTCTTGCTAATCCTTTATTTGAAGGAGTCCTAGTCTGAGTGCCCATTTAATTCTTTGAAATGTACAGAAAAAAAATTAGTGAAAAACAAGTTGGAGTTTAGAGTATAGACAGAGAAGTGGAAAACCAATTGAGGAAAGAAGAACAAGAGAAAGTGAGAAACACAGGTAGCAATTCTAAAGCCTCACAGCAGATTCACGAGGAACTGTCATTAACTGTGGCAGAAAGGACCTAAAAATCTCTTACAGCCTTTTCTGATTATTTCAGCAAATGAGAGAATGGGAAGACAAATTGCTGATGAGTTGCAGAGACCTGAAATTAACTTATCCTGAAAATCAGTCCATAGGGGAAATAAATTTTAAAGTTATAGGTATGTTTCTGAAAAGCACCCACCTCTATGCCATTTTCCAGGATCACAAAGCACGTGATGTTAGAGGTACATTAGACACAACTGTCAAAGTTCGTAAGCAAAACAAGTCTTAGTTAAATGTACTGTTATTAGACCAGACAGCATCACTGAAAATATTTCCTTCAAAAGGTATTTCTCTTATGTCTGAAACTGAAAACCTGACCTGCAGATCCTCCATTCTGTCCAACTTCCTAACCCACCTCTAGACCTCTCTGCTTCCTGCTGGTCACCCACGGAAGCCCTCCAGGAGAAGGATGTCAAAAACTTACAGATCAGGAGCAAGACTGAGTATCTGATATGTAGTGTGGCCAATGAGTTCAGGGCAAATCATGCAATCAGCAGATTGCACAATAACGCCTTAAATGGCCTGTGTGATTCTTCCGTTCAATTTCAGCTAAGCTGTCTGATTTAGCACTGATA
>VZRN01001527.1:43398-69791 GCA_013397935.1 Dasyornis broadbenti | reverse complement strand
TCTCTTGGCAGTGGGGTAAACCCGAGAGGGCTTAACAGTAATGAGGTGTGGCAGATGGACGTAACTCACATACCTGAGTTTGGGAGACTCAAGTACGTCCATCTCAGCGTCGATACCTTCTCGGGCGCTGTATTTGCCTCCGCGCACTCCGGAGAGGAGGCGAAGGATGTAGAGAAACACCTTCTACAAGCGTTCGCCACCTTAGGCATCCCGCGGGAGATCAAAACTGATAATGGTCCCGCATATGTCTCCCAGAGGTTCCACCTCTTTTCACAGAGGTGGGGATTGAAACACCTAAGGGGTATTCCTCATTCCCCAACCGGCCAGGCCATCGTGGAGCGGGCTCATAGAAACGAGTCCTATTCCAGCAGAGCTCCACGATGAAAGCCGAATCACCCATTCTCAGGCTTGCCAAAGCGTTGTATACCATCAACTTCCTCAACGCAAGTTTTGAAAATCTCGACCCACCTATCATACGTCATTTCGGCAACACCAGCAGACAGAGACTTAAGGAGAACCCTGAGGTTCTGATTAAAGACCTGGAAGACCAACAAGTCAAGGGACCCTACAAACTCATCACCTGGGGGCGTGGCTATGCCAGCGTGTCCACCCCCCAGGGATTGAGATGGGTCCCTTCCAAATGTGTGAAGCCCTACCTACCGCAAAAACAAGCGAAGGTAGTGGCCTGGAGGAGGCGACGCCGGAAGGCAATTTGAGTTGAACCCCAATTTTCCTTTTCAGACCCCCCCTTTCTCCTCTCTCCTATTGTATCTGTGTGTTGCGGTGGCCCAGGTTGTCACGCGGGACGTGGCAACCTCAGTGACTTTGGACTCCGAGATGGCCGTAGCCCAGCCCGCCCCTCGCGAGGGGTCTGCTCCACCGGACTTTAGTTTTTGGACCAATGAGGAAGTTGCATGGGCAGACCCCGACCGGGACACTGATAGTGAGGGCGGTGCCGAAGGGCCGGCCACTCCCACGGGCCGCCGCTCACTCTAACACTCCTCCCCCTGTTCTGGAGTTTTCTTTGGTTACTTGTCATTCATATGTTAATGTTATGTCAATCCCCTAAATCCTTCCCCTTTCTCCTCCTCTGTTCCCGAACCTTCCCTGGAATTCGTCCTCCCATTGGTTGTGTCCTTCAGACCCACCCCTGAGACCGCCCCTGATTGTACCTTATTGGTTTACCCTGATTATGTAATCCCTTCCTATTGGATCCCTGATTTGTATCCTCCCCTTTCTTCCCAACTCCACCTCCCCTTAAAACCCCTTGTCACCCTTCATTTTTGGTCTTCTGCGCTTGGTCCCCTTCGGTGTCCCTACATCCACGTCTCTCGTTCCTGGAGACTGGATAATAAAGGCTCTGGAATTACACCAACGCAGGAGGTCCCTCTCTCCTTCTTGCTCCCGTCGCCACACCGTAACAAGCGGCTACAGTTGCGTCCTTCGAAGTGTTGCCAAGGACAGTGCTTTAAGACTCAGGTTGCCAGGAGACAGCTCGCCCCTGGGAGGCTGGAGCGTCGAGGTTGCTGGCCTGAGTCTTTGTGCCGGTGACTCAATCGCAGCACGTCGTCCTGCCCTGGTCAGCCGGGCCAATTGAGTGGCCAGTGGACGAGGCGACATCTGTGTATTGATATTATGTATTTTTATTCACATCTAGACATGACCCGCGTCTACAGATTTGTTTTCGCCGCCATCCTGGGAGCCGCTCTGGTCCTCCTGACCGCTCGACATGGCAAAACTTGGATCGTGTCACCACCACGTGCCAATGTCTGGACCCTCCTGGCGGAGACCCTCAAGCAGGAAAGTATCTGTCTGAACATGGCAGCCCCGGAAGATCCCATGTCGACCTGCCTAGTGGGGATCCCGCTTAACCATTTCGAACTGCTTCCCATCCCATCAACCCGTCTCCTTTTTAAACCCTCGAGCGAACTATATCATCAGGCAGCTAATAACCCTTTCACCAACTGGTATTTGTGGGAACAGATTTTGTCCACGCTGCCTGGTGATCCCATAGAGCTTGAGGTCCTAGGATTTTCGTTTGCCCCCTTTTGTATTCAGTTTATGTATGATCCTCCCTTGAATGACCCTACATATATTCATGTAGCCCAGCGCGAGGGGAAGCGCAAGGTGGCTTTAAGGTGTGGGTCCACCTTCCGCACCCGAATTCCATCCACTATGAACCACACCCCCAAGACGCTTCCCCAGGGGATCTTTCTCCTTTGCGGAGATCGCGCTTGGGCCGGCATCCCCCCTCGCCTTTACGGAGGGCCTTGCACTTTAGGGCGGTTGACCTTGTTTACCCTCAACATGGCACAAATTATTGATTGGAAAAACAAAACCCAATTGGCACGCAAAAGGAGAAGCCTTAACGAATTGGATGGAAATTGTGACTCCGAAATTTTCCATTGGGCACACTCCAAACGCGCTGCAGTCGCAGCTTTCTTACCTTGGGTGGCTGCAGCTAAGGCTCTAGGTGAATTGGGCCACCTAGAGTGTTGGGTGGCTAAGCAAGCCAATTTAACGTCAGCCGCTATCAGCAACCTCCTCGAAGACGAGGAAGTTACTAGGAAGGCGATGCTCCAGAACAGGACTGCCATAGACTACCTCCTCTTGCTCCACCATCATACCTGCGAGGAATTCGAGGGTCTCTGCTGCATGAACTTGACAACTAGGGCTCCAGACGTTCGTCGAGCGGTCCAAGACATGAAAGATCTTGTCCATCAAATAAAGGAGGACTCAGAGGACTGGCTAAAAGACATCTTCAACGGCTGGGGACTCTCGGGATGGCTGGCTTCAATTGTTAAAGACCTTTTTTTTTTTGTGTTTGTGCTTTTATTTTCGGGTCTATGTCTGAGTTGTGTTAAGAAAGTATTGGTCAATTTAATTTTAAAGAACAAAAAAGGGGGAGTTGTTGCGGTGGCCCAGGTTGCCACGCGGGACGTGGCAACCTTAGATTCAGAAATGGCCACAGCCCAGCCCGCTCCTCGCGAGGGGTCTGCCGCACAGACTTTCAGCTTTTGGACTAATGATAAAGTTTCATGGGCAGACCCCAACCAGGACACAGATAGTGAGGGTGTGCTCGAAGGGCTGGCCACTCCCATGGGCCGCCGCTCACTCTAACACTCTTCCCCCTGTTCTAGAGTTTTCTTATGTTAGTTGTCATTCTTATGTTAATGTTGTGTCAATCCCCTAAACCCTTCCCCTTTCTCCTCCCTTGTTCCCGAACCTTCCTTCAGATTCGTTTTCCCATTGGTTGTATCCTCCGAGACCACCCCTGAGACTGCCCCTGATTGTATCCTATTGGTTTACCCTGTTTATGTAATCCCTTCCTATTGGTTCCTTGATTTGTATCCTCCCTTCTCTGCCCAGCTCCTCCCCTCCTTAAAACCCCTTGTCACCCCTCATTTTGCGCCTTCTGTGCCTGGTTCCCTTCGGAGTCCCTAAGCCCATGTTTCTCGAGGCTGGGTAATAAAGGCTTTGAAACTATACCGATGCAGGAGGTCCCTCTCTCCTCTTTACTTCCGTCTCCACCTTTACGATCGGCTACTGTTGCGCCTATACTGTGCTCCAGGACAGTGATACAGCTCAGGGTTGTTAGGCGATAGCTCGTCTCAGAGAGACTTGAGAGCAACAGCAGCAGCCTGAGCTTGTGCCAGTGACCAAAGCACTAAAGTGTCGTCCTGCCTGGCCACGCCGGGTCAATTTTAAGGGCCAGTGGACACGGCGACAGCAAATGTGTGAGAATTCAAGCAATGGGCCCCAGTAAATATGGTGACCTATTCTCAGAAGGAAAAATACTTGTTTCCAGAGCTGTTTTTCAGGCCACATCCTTTCCTTAAGGCACTGAAATCCAAATTAATAAGACTGAGCTGTTGCCAAGACTTAGCCCTTAAATTTCCTACCCCACATAATATGTTCAACTGGAAATGAGCAAGACCCTGGAAAGAGCTGGGACTACCCTTTCATTCAGAACCTTAAGTTATCAAAAATCAAATTCGGAGGGAAAATTAAAGGGAATATCTACCTCTCTCAGCCAGGACATTATTCCTGCTGCATGAGTTCTGTCAGCCTGAACTTTCACTGGGCTCTCAGACACAATGAACAGGATGATATGGTGGATAAATGGGCAGGCAAAGAATATGCATGTGTTTATCTCTTGCTCAAATTTATGCCTATAACATTTTTTGGTCACATACTCCTAATTTATGACTTATGTGAGAATGTGGTTCAATATTTAATAATAGACAAGCTAAATGATGAATGTTTACTTTGGATGTGGATCCAAAGTAAAGTCCAGTTCAGTTCACACCATAATAGCGCAAATGTAAGCATCACAAAGAGGTAGAAAAGAGTCCAGAGAAACAGTGGGAACGTGCACCAGTTAAAACCTGTACTGCTACCAAGGACTTGTTCAAGAAACAGGCTTTAGAGTGCTCACAAGGGGCATTTCTGATCTGTGCTTACTCTTCATTTTCCAGTGATCACTGGTAGAATTACAGAGTATAATTGTACTCTATACAGGCACCCAGCACGACAGGTGAGGTAGCACAGGCATTCAGTTTCCACAGTAACATTCATGGCCGAGTTTTGTCTGAACTCAAAGTGAAAATTAAGGGAAAATTAGTGGAAATGCCTAGACATATTCCCAAATATCTGATATATGTCACTGCATGGCTCTTCTCATACCAGAAAAATGATAATTCTAATTATCTTTTCTATCAGTATGGGTCATCACCTCATTGCTAGGTTTCATTTAACTACTTGTAGTTAAATTAAATCCTGTTGTATTGAAGTTACATTGTGGGGGCTAATACCTGCTGTTGAAGCAGTGGTAGGGCAGCAAGAGAAGACAAGTTTTCTAGTCTTTAAAAATTCTTTATGCCATAAAAGAAGTAATAAGGTACAACTCAAGAAGATAATGGGAAAACTTTTACTTAGTATTTAATTTAGTTATATTCACTTACTTTCTTAGAGTTTAAGCGGAACTTTGCTTGGGAGCATGCAGGCAAGTCCTAGCAAAAATTGCAAGTGAGAGCAAGGCCTTGTGGCCATGGACAGTGGACACTTATGTCTGTCAGGGATGCACAGCAAAACCTATCCATGGCACCCTTAAAACTACAGTATTTGATTACACAGCTGTAAGTTGCACTATATATGCAAAGACATTGTGTGGATATGTGTTGTAGGAGACCAGAAGATTGGAAAACCTCAAGGAACCCATGTTATAACCACTTAAATAAGAGGCAGATGAAGTCATGGAGCAAGAAACTTTAAAACATTTCATAAAATACTCCATTGTTATATTATAAAGCATTTCATATTATAAATGTCTTTTCTGGATCTTTCTGTCTTGAGACAACTGTCCGAATTTGATTGTAGCTGATAATACTTTCTAAGTAATGAAGCAAGAATACTTCATCAGGTACTGGAGAAAACAGCTTTCTATGAGCTTCACTGGTCACAATGGAAAAACTGTATCAGATAAATATTAATTTAAGCAGACACAGGCACAATGAGGCATTAAGATCTTATTTTTATAAGGTGATGTGTCTACAAACGATATTTTCAAGCCCAGCCTTTTTAGTACACTGCGGTAGATGTACTAATACCCATAACACTGTCGATCCAGCACAGCTTTTTAGAACAGATTTCAGGAAAAGTCCACTTTAGGCTACTTTGGTTCCCTGTTCTGACACAGGAACATTCTCCCCCTGCCTGGAATTGCTCTGTGAATACAGACAGGGCACATGAGCATAAACACTGAAGAGTTCATTGTGCCCCAAAGAAATATGAACTTAAATCTTTAAAGAAGTTATCACTTTTCTAGCACCAAATTTGCCATGTTCTGTTAAAGTACTTAGAACAGAAACACAATACATGATGTGATCAATCCGTGAAATACAAAATTGGATCTTTAATGCATAATTCTGATCTTTCTAAAATATGTTAGAAAACTGATGGTGCTCTGATAAAGGGTAAAGAGATGTAATTTGGGAGGGAAATAAGCCTATAAATCTGCTTGTTTTATTTTATTTCCTCTCCCTTGCAACTTTTGGAAGTTTTCAAGCTAGCTTTCAGATAATGCTGACAGCTATTGAAAGGAAACGTTGTCCTGGATGTGGTATGGTGAATTGCACAAAAACATATGACAGAAGTAAAAGGATCCTTGCTGAGTGAAAAGGTTCTGAAAGTTAGATCCTGCCTAGTGCATATCAGCCAAGTTCAATGTCTTCGTCACAGCTGTTGTAATTAATGTCAGCCTCTTACTAACAATTAATGTTACTCTTAATGTTTACAAATACTAACACAAAGATTTAAAAAGACGGGTAAAACACCCACTCACACACCCCTCTCAGATTCTACTATAGATCTTATGTAATTTTTTTCAATGGCCCTACAGCAAATTTTGCATTTAAAAACTGCACAACTCTGTCAGACCAGCTTTCACTGTCCTACAGAAACTCTTTTCCACAACATTTTTCTTTTTCATAGGACTGAAGGAACCACTAGCAGAGATATGTATTTGTTATTTTCAGTGTGATTAATTAAATCAGTATTAATATTTAAGGGATTTCTTTTTTAATAGGCTCAAAGCATGAGCATCAAAATGACTGGAAAAGGGATAGCAGTCTATTCTGTTGATACATGAGGTATCATGCAGAATTAACAGGAAAACTTTGAAGCCAGGGATCCAGGTAAGAGCAAATGTAGTCTGAGAGCATAGAGTGGTAGGTGTTTATCTTTGGGGCAGTCAGGGAGCTGGCTTCTCATTTCTGTCTCTGTCTCAAGCAGGAGATGATCAAACTCTATGAAACACAACGAAGACATGAATTTGTCATGTTATTCCTTATGATACTTTCATACAAGTGGTGAAGAATAACTTCACAAACAATCCTTGTGACCCAGCCCACATTTCTTAAAACTTTGTATCAGACTGTCAGTAAGACTCCCTTATTTTGCTTTCTCCTTTTTAGTAGTCCATGAGTATTTCCTGAAAACCAGGTGGGTAGGTGGGTTTTCTCCAGCTAACTAAGTGAAAGTCTCAGCTAATCTCCTAGTTTCTTCCTTTCCTTTTTCTAATTCAAATAAAACTACTTCTGTTTAGTCATAAGGCATTGACATTTTCATAGTTCAAATTTCATATAATTTAAATCTCTGGATAACACAGGCATATGTAAGACAAGGACATTAAGTGAGATGAAGCTTCGTCTGTCCATCTTACTTAGTTTAACATCAGCCTGGACTCAAAATATTGTTTCCAGAACGCTGAATAAAATACCAGCATTACTGAAGTTGCTTGCCCAGGAACAGGCTGTATTTAACATAAGAATCTCCATTTGTGCAACGAAAATTAGCTTTGTATCTGGCAAAATAAATAATTATTACTGTTACAAACATGTTATCTCCCTGGAGAACACAGGGGAAGAAGGAGTCCTGGAAATCCTCCATAGATCAGAACAGATACAGGTTTTGGATCTCACTTTCTTATTAATAAGAAACTCTTTGCTATGTTGCAAGCAGATCTGAAAAAATACCATTAACTGATTGGCTGTATTTCTAAGTACTGTGTATTCATCAAATTTTGCCTTTCACTCAGATAAAACGGATATAAATTATTGTCGCCTTGTCCACTGGCCACTCACTTGGCCCGGCGTGGCCAGGCAGGACGACTTGTAGTGCCTAGGTCACCGGCACAAAGACTCGGGCTGCAACTGCCTTTCCCTCAGCCTCTCGGAGGCGAGCTGTCTCTGGGCAACCCTGAGCCTTGTAGCACTGTCCTGGAGCACGAGGTGAGCGCAACTGTAGCCGCTTGTAAAGTGTGGCGACGGGAGCAAAGAGGAGAGAGGAGACCTCCTGTGTCAGTATAATTCCAGAGCCTTTATTGCCCAGCCTCCCGGGAAGAGAGACGTGGGTTTAGGGACACTGAAGGGGACCGAGCACAGAAGGCCCCAAATGAGGGGTTGCAAGGGGTTTTAAAGGGAGGAGGAGTTGGGAAGAGAGGGGAGGAGATAATTCCCTGGGCCAATGGGGGTAAATTAAGGAATACATAACAACCAATAAGAATTGACCCAGGGCGGATCCAGGGGCGGGTTCGGAGAATACAACCAATAGGGAAAGGAATACAAGGGAAGGTTGGGGAAAAAGGGAGGAGAAAGGGGAAGGGTTTAGGGGATTGACATTACATTAACATAAGAATGACAAGTAACAGAAGAAAACTCTAGAACAGGGGGAGGAGCGTTAGAGTGAGCGGCGGCCCATGGGAGTGGCCAGCCCTTCGGCACCGCCCTCGCTGTCTGTGTCCCGGTCGGGGTCTGCCCGTGGAATCTTGTCATTAGTCCAAAAGCTGAAAGTCTGTGGGGCAGACCCCTCACGAGTAGCGGGCTGGGCTGCGGCCATCTCCGAATCCAGAGTCACTGAGGTTGCCACGTCCTGCGTGACAACCTGGGCCACCGCAACAAATTATTATAACTCTTACTAGACTTCTTCTTGTTGGTTGTGGCCTTCTTCTGGCAAACTTGCCAAGTTTAATAGGAGTGTAACATTTAAGTAAAAATTCTGGTTGAAGTTGCTCAGTGTTTGGCTCTAAAAAATCTGTGGTCTTGGAGAATCAATTGCCTATGAACTAACCAAAGGAAAAGCAGAGTAAGGCATCAGATAGAGAAGAATTGGAGTTTATATACTGCTTTTCTCCTTTAAGGTGGAAATAAAAATGGATTTTATCTTGAACAGCTTTCATTCCAACTAAAGGAATGTATCAATCTTACAATGTGGAATTAGGAAAAGTGCATTTCACTTAAGGAATATAACTATGACTTGCTCAAACCTGGAGCAGCACAGAATGAAATCTTTAGCATTACAAGCAGAGTAGAAGGGTCACATCTCCAAAATACTGCCTTTCAGTCCATTGGTTGTATTTTGCAGGAAGGCAGAGATATGCTGCAGTGAAGTGTTTGTGTGCTTTACCCACAAGCTCCTTAAGAGTTTGCCAGTTGATATTTAGTATTAATATTTTTAAAAATTTTCTTCTTCTTTTATTTTTTAGTAAGACACACAGATATTTGTGTCATCATACCAGAAGACTGTGCTTACATGTTATCTTACACAATGTTGTATCCCAAAAAGGAGAGAGTAGTCTGAATATTCATACTGAGGGACTTTATGCACAGTATGTGAATTTTTTTTAAATAAATGTTTTTAAACTAGCAAAAGCTAGGAATAAAAAGTCATTGGGAACACAGGTAAATATACAAGCAGTCGGAGGTAAATGTGCAAGCAGCAAGATGGAGCATTTTTCTCCCTCAACTGCTTCACAAATCCAGGAATCCTGAGAGTTTTTCTTTGCAATTTCACCTGTCTTGTAGACCTGCTTAGCTGGACTTGTCTGGGAATTGTCTTGATGATAAGATGGAATTTGCCTGTTAGGCAGCCCAGTGAATAGAACTTGGTCAGTAAATTGTGGGATATGTGCTGTGTGTGCTGCTTCCTGCTAGTTTCGTTCTCTCAAGTCAAGCGATCTCTGGTGTAAGCCTGTGTTTCTTTATACAGCCCTGCTTGTCATTATCTCATAGCTTCATGCAGCTACAAATCATGCGCAAAACATGGCTCTGCAAATATCAAGAAGTGTAAGATGCTGAGAATAACTATGTAAGTTTATCACCTATGTTGAGAAACAATGTTGAAAGCATTTCCTAAAAACTCAGTATAGTCATCAAGCAGACATGAAGGCCGTGTTGCTCCAAAACTGTGCAGTCAGGTAGTGAATAGGAATGGCTTTGAAACATCAGTGCCTAGTGATGCTGTAGACTTTAATGAAAATACTTGCATGAGCAGCCACACAGAAACTTATTACAAGACACTGAACTGTACTGCTTCAGACCCAAACTTTTCTCTGTCTTCGAACACAGTCAGGAAAAAAAAAAAAACTCTTCAAATCCTTGTCTCAGAAAACATGTGCCTCTTTCCCCAACACCACAGGTTAAGCACCACAGACTCCTGCCATGTCATGAATAGACCTTGCGATTAGTTAATACACACACAGAGGCTACCACCAAAGGGCAACAGAGATCAGTTTTGCAACTGAGTGATCACAGCCCCCATCTTAAATCCCACTGAAGCCTGGATTGTTTTTAAAAAGCCAGTAAAACTCAAAAGTCAGCACAAAGCATTTAAATTTCTTGATTAAAGGATCAACAACCTTGCTTAACAAGACATGTAGTGTCATAAATATTTGTGTGCGTGTTTACATGTATACATAGGTGTGTTCTTCCAAAGAGCCCATGAATCATTCAGTAACTAAAAAAGGCCAGGTGTAATCAGTGGCATACAAAAATGCAATATTTAGAATAATGATTTTTTAAAAACCTCAAATCCTGTCTGAGGGTATGTGGGTTTTATGAGTTTGCATGCTGATGGGAGGCTATGGGAAACACACTGTGAAGGCCTTATAGGAGGTCACATTCTAGATGGAGAGTAGTTATCTTTCTCAGTGAGTATGTGAAAAAATAGCAATATATGTGTGTGAAAAACAGAGATCATTTTTTAACCTTTTATTTCATGTGCTAGATGATATGAACTAGACCTGCAATTAGATCACAAGTGAGGTAAGCCCTTGGCTTTGCACAATAGAACAAAATTCCTAAAAGTTCGTCTAGTGATGAGCTTAGATTGATCAGAAATTGCCTGGGATTCTTCTATACTTCTCTGAGAGCAAAAATATTCTTGGCTTGTTTCTACGTGGTTTCAGTTTTTGATAATAACATGCCTCTTCATATTCACCCGAACCTCCAAGGGGAATTTCAGCACGTTTGTAAGATTAAACAAAAAATGTCAACTAACATCTGTTCCTGTATGAACTCATAAATACGAGAATAATCAATACCCAGGTACACAGAGTTATAAATGTCACCGCTCCACACTCACGGCTCTCAGACTCCTAACGGGGGAGCTTGCAAAGATCAAACCTTTTCATGCTCCAAACAACTGGGATTATACTGCCTGTATTGCCAAGAATATTAAACAAACAGGCTATTCCAGTGTTGTTGTAAGAGGCTTTCATTGATTTGTCGATTTATTATTTGTTAATGAATTGGTGGTTAAAAAATGAATAAACAACTCTAGATACTTTTCCTTGAAAATACTAATGAAATTTAAGCTGTTCCCTGAAGAAGCACCTTCTGAAGCCTTTCTGTGATTAGCAATTAGGGAGTAAGCTAAACTGCATTAATAGGAATAAGCTTGTAAAATTAAATTGTGAATCCGCACAGGGTTTTATTTGCCTTTTTTTTTTTTTTGAAGTCATGGAAATGCCAAGATTGAAACAGTACTTGGTTTACCATAGGGCAGCAGGATGATCCTAATGGTCAGTCAAGTGAAATTTGTCACTGACAAAATAAACAGAAATGGTGGTAGAGGATTAATTTAATAAAGAATTAAAGGTGAAAGGTTTGAAAGTGAAGGGAATTGATTAATGTCAATTAAGATAATATTTTTTTTTACAAAGAAACCTAATTCTCTAAAGAGACAGAAAAACAGGTTAATGAAGGCAACTATGTAGATACAAGGTACTGGAGACTTTATACGTGGCAAGAGGATATCACAACTGAAAATTCTGCACATTTAATGAAAAAACAGTTAACTTACAGATCTTGGAAATAAATTATTAATAAAATAAGAATCAAAGTGGAATATTTTAAATAAAAAATGTCAGAGATCAGAAGTCTCTTCTAGCAAATAGTTTCATCATAATTCAGGAAAAATTGTTTTAATTCTGCCTTGGAAATTCTATGTTACAAAAGGCAATTACCCTCCAGAGGATAATGTAACCTCTTTAGGCTCACATAACTGCAGGTCTCAAGAAAGGTAGACCTGGTACAAGTAAATTCAAAGAGAAAGTAAGAGAGATACTTTCAAGAAAACAAATGAACAAATATTAAAGCAACCAGTGAAAGAAAAGGACAATTTTTCAACAACAAAAAATACATTCAATAAAGAATAATTACAAATAATAAAAAAAAATTACCTCTTGTATACAGAAAGCCAGGCTAACATTTCTAATGATCCTTTTGGCTTCAGAATCCATAACTCTAGTCATCTGTTTTTCTGTCTATATACAGAGGAAGGTTTTTCTTTTCTTTAAACAGACCAAATCTGGTCTTTCGCCTCAATCTGGAAGTTAAATTCCTGGAAGACTTCCTGGAAGGTATAGGAGACCAGTTTTTACTAATTTGAAAAATGGGAAAAGAGGGATGTCTCATTTTGCAGACTCAGGGTCACACAGTGTATAAAAAATTACATAATGGTATTGATTTCATTGAGTAGAAATGGAATTCATGACATTTATGACCATGAAATCACCATTCTTTTTCTCACAAAACTGAAATATTTGCAGTGTTTTCTAATTTCAATTCAACTTTGCTGTTGATTACACTTCATATAATATGTATATCCATGTTTCCAGAAAAATTCAAAAGCTGTAATAACAAAAAGGAAGAAAAATCACAGTAATAGGAACAGCTGCTCTTTAGTTCTAGAAAAGGAAAACATGACTAAAGCTACTACAAAGTATATTTTTCTCTTAGATCATTTGCTCTTTTGTGTTCAGTTCCTCTGTACTTCCCTGTGATAATGAACACCTCCTCTACCTTTGCTGCTCATAGAAATTGCAAGTAAGTTTCAAGAAAGTTGAGAAATAACTTGTGCATCCCTATTTGACTTCTTGTAGAGAGCTTCACTGTGACAGTTCGTGCAAAGTCAGTACAGCCTGTTGTAAGTCTGCCAAGAAAAGCTACCTGCATATATTAGAGTTTCTTCCAATACGCTTTCCCTTACTTCTATCTTTTCATTACCACTATTAATACATAAATCATATAAGAGTAACAGAATTACATCTTCTGTTAACAGGAGGATTCATATGCACACATCTGGTACATTTTAATTCAGAAATTTTTGCTGAATATCTAAGTTACTGTTACTGTACGTATGCCTTTCATTTACTATGGGTGTTGTTGGTCTTTCTTTAAATATAGATACTAGTGGCAGGAAATAGAAAAGTCAGAGCAGGGGTTCTCTGGAGGGGAATTCATTTCTTCTTCCCTGTATGCATTGTTTTCAGACTAGACAGGAACTGAAGGGCTCCAGAGTATCATTTTCTCAGTTGGCTGGACACAGAAAACTGAAAAATTAATATAATGTCTTTGAGGTGCAATCCACTTAGATTGCTGTGAGCCTCAAATACAAAATGTTTATGTTATTTACGGTCAACAAACACATGCTCCCACACACCCCCACACCAAAAGCTGCATATTTTAGCTGGTCTAAGTAGTGAACAACCTAGAAAATAGATTACCATTGCTTTATCAGTTTCAATATGATAAGTCTGCCTTCCTATGGCCTACACATTTTACCCTGAAATTTCTTGGCTTTAGCTATTGAGAACACATACTGCTAAGAAAAAGAATAAAACATGCTAGCCTGAGCTGTTGTCTCCCACTGTTGACTCAGGAGACCCTGGACTACCTCTCTCACTGCCACTGACCAGTTGCATTTTATGGGCTAGCATCCACCAGGAATATATGGAATATCAGTGGAATAATCATAGTAGACAGAACAAAGTATTATGTCCACCAGAAAGTGCAGGACTAATTTTGATCAGACCTGAACATTTAGCTAACACTAAATCTCTGTAAATAATTTCTGTGAATAGCCTTTCTTATCTGTCCCTCTCTAGATGGAAGTGCAGCTGTTTTACTGTCTAAAATATACTTTCTGCTTTTGGCAGTCTGTGTTGAATTGCAACGTCCTTTTCTCCAGATGTACTGTGAGAACCACTGAATGATGTTCTTCCTTTATAAAAGAGGTTTTTAAAAAAGTACTACTTAAACAATCAAGGTCTTAGTTGTCATTTGAACCTAAAGCATCTGATATATTCATTCCTAGATATTTTCTCCCAAGGATTTCTGCTATATATTCTATAAAGGGTATAAGATTGAAATAGGTTGATTGAAATAGGAAATTGATCATATGGGAAATTTAAGTCTGTGACTGAAATTTAGGAATAAAAGGAACAATAATATACTAAGATAAAATTAAGAGTTTGTGAAAGAATACTATTAAAATTAATTTCGTTATAAATATCTGCTAATATGAAAATTAATTTAGATTTTTCAGAATCAGCGTTAAGGTTGGATGTGAAAAGAAGTGCTGCTTACAACTCCTCAGGAATGATGAACATTTCATGGATAACATAACGTAAGGCAACACAAAACTGGTCTAAGAGTATGAACTGACTAATCCAGTACTAATTGCGTTTGCAACTAATGTACTCATCAAAATAAAGATAAAAGTGTTTTTCACCTCCCTTCACCCTTAGGGCTCCACCACTATACTCATCACACAGAGGTTTTGATACATCCACTGTTACTCCAAACCCTTCTACAGGTCACAGATTATTGCTGTAACTTAAAGGGAGATTTTAAAAAGTAAACCCACCTTTTTTAGTTCGACTGCTTCAACTTTCACCCACTGCTTCAACTTTGTGATGTGTATCACAGCACTTCAGAACGCAGCTATTCAGCTGGAATGGATCCTGTGCTGAAGAACAAGAAACATGGAGGAAAGGCTGTGGTTTGAAATCCCACCTCTTTGGAGGTGGGATACTTGAACCAGAACTATCAGGATGTACCTCTACCTTTTTGGGAACCCCCAGCCTTCAGTTTTATGCTAAAGCTGTAATCTTGAACCATTCTTTGAAGAACAGAGCAAATGTCTTCTTTTGAAATCCATATGAAGGCAGCTGCCTGCCTTCCAACACTATGACATAATGGATTGAACGATTACCTGCAGAGGAGAATACCTGTGTCAACCAGGTGGCTAAACCTAAGGCTTGTATCAGGTGAAAGAGTGCCCTGCAGCTAAGTGACTGACTTCTTTTAAAATTATACTTTCCTGAAAAAATAAGATAGTTCAAAATTCGCAGGAACAGAGAAAGGGAAAACAAGGCAAACCGTAACGTCTCTGCAGCCTGATGGACAATATATTCAGCTAGAGCACACGTGTTGCATTGCCGTAGGATATTAGCACAAAGAGAAGAAAGGTTATAAAGCATACTTATAAAAAGAAGGAAATACATATTTCAAAAGCAAAGGTCTTATTTTTACAATGCTAATAATTCTGTATATTGTTTTTGGTCTTAAAACTATGCATTTTGAGATGAGGAGTGGTGTGTTTGTTCAGAAATAAAATTATAATAGTGATGTAATAGTTGAAGTGGTACAATGAAAATGCAAAGGAAGAACATACGCAGTTATGGATTTACGTTCAGACCTCTCATTTGCACTACTTTAGGGCAAGAATCAGTGTCAGGTGGACTAATATTTATGTAAGAGCTACCACTGGAGATTAAATCAAGTATCTGGAGAAAGGAAGCTATAAATCTTGTTAGCTCAATTGAAATTCTGCTACCTGTACCTCTGGTGGTTTTAGTTGGTTGCATTTTCTGTGCTTCAGACAAACCACTGTTCATTAGTTTATATTAGTTAGCTGTTGAGCAGTCCCTGTGTCTTCTTGCTGTAAGCAGGTGTGATTCAATAGCAGCAAGGAAATTTAAAGTGAAAACTTGATGGGTCGGGGGAAAGATGTTTGTTACTTCTGAAATCTTAAACTTCCCAGTGTATTATTTTTGGCCCTTAGCTTTGGGGACAGACAAGCTGCCTTATGGTAGAAGAGTATGAGCTTGGGTAGTTTTTTTGTTGTATCTTGTACAAAAGGCAAAATCCTAGTCTTGCTTCTCCTAATGTTTATGTCAAAATGATCACAAAAGCAGAACTTTTTTTTTTCTTTTTGAAGGAGTGTACAGCACATAGCATGGGTTCAGAATAGTAGTTCTCTATGTCTCAGGTATCATATATTAGTTGCACGTGTTCTCTTCATGTTAAAAACCTTAATCCTAAAGGCTAGTTTCTTTTGCTTTTAATCTCTCATCAGCCTGAGAGAGAGCTCCTCTTGGGCTCAGACATTTTTTTCTGTAAACATTTAGCACCAGCCTCTGTTTTTATGGGAGGATGAGGTTTGTTAGTAAAACTCCATGCAGAACTCTGAAAGTGTAAATATATGTTTAAATGTCCAGTACTTCAATTTACCAAAACAGCTACAGTCTCCCTTTCAAATGAAATGTTGCCTCTGTTCTTCACATCCAGCCAGTATTATTTTGCTGCAAATGCATCAAGATGTACAGGATGTGTGTAGAAAAACATGATGCAGATTGAAGTCTAGACCAAACAGGTGACTGTTTGGATCTATTTATATTTCTAAGTGGGTGCATGACTTTGTCAGGTAATGATACCCCTTGTCCTTGATATTATTTTATTTAGCCTTAAGCATTTTGTCTGAATGAAAAATGTTAATTTACAAATGAATTTCAGAAGATTCATGGGATTTGCATATTAAAAAACACCCACAACCCTTTTTTCTCTTGCTAAAAGGCATGACTACACACTGTAGGATGAGATTAATTACTGTGTCCTTGAATTACCTGGTAAGGCTTAGTAGAAACAAATAAAATCCATTTTTAAAACTGTGAAAATCCAAACTTCTTTAAAAATACACAAATTAATGTTTTTAAAACTACAAGCTGCATTTTATAAAACTACTCCTTTACACCTAACACCAGTACTTCATCAGATGTCTATTAATATTAAAACACAACTTTGCCTTTGCCACCATTTAAAGCAAAACTTGCTTTATTATGCCTATTACTGATACCAGTAGAAATAGATTGCATATTGAAATTAAGAGGTAGATAATTCACTGGAAAATGTATTCATAAAATTCAGCTACACAGTAATGATGGTATTCTCCCATCAAGCTTGCTGCTGTCTTCACCCTTGTTTATACATATCTTTTTCTTTTGTGTTATGCAGAATGGAAAAGGTAAACATCCTTTCAGCATTGCAAAGAAAAAGCAGAAAATAGGAGAATTATGTTTTCTGTATATTAATGCAAAGTCTGCTTTCCTAGGACTTGATCTTTTTTCACAGTTTTTCATGCAGAACAGTTTTTCAACTAATTTGAAAGATTAATATTGAATAGTTAGTAAGGAATATCTAACTTAGTCCTCTGCTGTCATTCTCTTCATCTTCATAGCCTTTTAAGATTGGATTTCTTCATCCATCCGTGCTGTAGAGACATCATTCGTTTTCTGTAACCCATTATCTAGAGGTTGAACACCTCTAGACAACCTTTCCATAGTTTCTGCACCATATTGTGAAATTTATTCTAGTGATGCCATGACTCTCACTTGCATATCCATTTTTTTCAGGCTTTTTAATAAGAGAAACAGTTTACGGTGTTTAAGACATTAAAAACTTATTTTAAAACTTGAATCAATAACTTTATGGGGAAGAAATGGCTTCTCCATCTCAAATTCTGGTACAAGAAGTGTTCCTGAGAATTTCACTCAAATAGTTCATGACAGCTCTGACAAGAAGATTCAGAGTTATCACCTACATCACAGGAACAATAGAAACACATTTGATCATCTCACTTTTGTTCTATTCCATAGATCTATTTTATTTGCAGCTGACAAGGGGAAAAAAAAACCCACCCAAAACTTGAATAACTTGAAGTTTCCAAGAGAAAGAGAAAAGAAAGATGAAAAAAGCTGCTGTGTTAGTGGTCCAATGGTCACAGCTCTTTCAGAACATATGTGAGGCAGAATCAAACCTCTCAGTATTGTATAAAAACCAAGGGATAAGGTCAGATGTTTAATGAGCGAGGTAAAAGGAAGCAGTGCAGGTGGTGAGAGACACTAGGGGAACTATAAAAGAGATGGAGTCATCATATGGGTTAATACAATTCTACAACATTTTAGAAAAGATTCTCTGCTGCAGTGATTTTCAGTTTTTGAAACCAGGAAATGAAAGGCTGAGAAGGGATGTATCTATAAATACACCAGGACTGTTATTACTGGGGAGGATAAAGAGCTATTACAGTTAAAAGGCAACACAGGCACAGTTACAAATGGTTATAAACTTGAGCTGAATACATCTAGTCTGAGAATTAGAATAGTTTTTCTAACTGTCAGTATAGTGGAACCACTTCTTAGTGCAAGCACCGGAAACATAAGCCTGAGCTAGATTTTACAAGAAACTCTACTAAATGTATTTCGGGGATTATAACCCTGAAAGAGGATTTGACTTGATGATGTGAGGAGTACCCTTTGAATCCTTAACTTTTAATTCCGTGAAAAATAATGGAGATACTCCCTGTGACCACATGAGAAGAACTCTGGATAGGCAAATTCTGTGGAATAGTTACAGGAAAAAATTTTATTCTGTTCATTTCCAGCTAAATCCTGGAAGATTTTAAATTTATGCCATTGCTGTTAATTCAGGTCAGTTCTTAAAATTCAAGTCTGCTGGAATCCTGTAATCCTTTCTGAGTGCTAAATTACCATCCCCAGTGCCTGTCGTGCCATGTGTCAGCAGTGTGCCCTTGTGGTGGCAGAGGTTATCCGCTTTTCTGGTTGTGTTATAAAAAAGAAGCCATCAGGTAACTTGTAAGGAGATGCAGGGGGAGGAGGGGGAATCTCACTGAGCCTTCCACGATCTGGTGGGAAATTATAGCAAAAGCAGAGGCAGACTCCTCACAGAGGTGCAGCGCAATAGAGCAAGCGGCAACCAAAGGTCACAAGCAAGGGAAGATTCTTAGTCGGCTTCATTAAACAATACGATAGATTTCTTACAGAGTTTGGAATCGCCATCCATTCAAAACTAAGTTGAGCAAGGCTTGAACAAACATCTCCAATTTTGGACTTACCTGCACTCTGAGTAGGAATTAGAGGTTTCTTTCAGACTACATTTTTTTAATTGACACTGAGAATTGTTCACAAATTAATTTCTACTATGATTTTTCCAAGTACAGGTGTACTTCAGATGCCTAACTTGAAACATGTAAGGATATTTCTAGATGCACATTTAATATGCCACTTTTGCAAAGCTTGTCTTCTGCCCATTAGGTCTAGTAATTTTCTATCTGCTAAGTAAACATCTTCCTGCAGATAATTCAGCTAAGAGGCATGCATTAGAAGAACTTTGTGGCTGAGTTTACTAAGATTACACAAAATAAGCTTCTTGGTGACTTTACAATTTGTTTATCTTCTTAGATGGTGTTCAGAGTGTTTTTAAAAGTTACAAAAATGCTCAGTCTCCACATTACTGGTTGGATGCAAGACAGCTGTTGAAATACCTGAAAAAACAATACCCTATTTTAGGTGTCTGTTAATTCATTTCAGTGCTAGATATTATAATATGTGAAAAAAAAAAACCCCACAAAACTGAAACCACAAGAATCTTAATTTTATAAGAAAAAGACTAGTTAGTTTCTTGTTAATGAAAGGAGATTATGTCACTAACAACTACATTTCTAGGAGTCTCTTGCTAAAAAATCTTCCATTTTCCTTCCTCTGTCTCCATGCTTCTCACATCATGGCAAACCCATTTTTATTAATTACTCTTGTGTGTCATAATGATACTTCTAAAACCAGATTGTTTTGTGTTTGAACTTCAAGGTTGTGCAAAATGATAGATATAAATAACAAGTGTGGAAAAGAATTATGTCCATATTATCTAAAATTGTCATTACTGAGTTATATGTATTCTAAGTACTTTAAGTATGTTGCAATAACTAATTTACTTTTTCCACCCTAGGAAACCTACAAATTGTTGATGTCAATCACCCACTAGCTTTTTGGAAGTCAAAATCACATTTTGATTGTGGTGGCTACCATATGTCAGTGATTTCACATTTCACTTGTATAACCATGGACACACAGGAGTCAAGTGGAATTGCTTCATAATGTTTTATCGGTTACTTTTCCTAACTACTCTGAACAGTGCAAACCTGGCAAATGGGTGCATTGTTGGACATTGTGATATTTCTTTTTTCTGCTACTTAATTCACAAAATGGAATGTGCTCTCTTCAAAGAAAAATCACTCCATTTTTTCACTGTCAAAACATGTAGTGCACTATCGCTTTTTTAAACCTGTTTTCTTTACAATTTCAATAAAGTTACTAAATTGAAAAATTTAATGTATAAACAGAATTTATTCAAAGTAGCAAAAATCCAAGAAACTTACGTGTACTTATCCCTCCTTCAGAAGGGAGAGCTGCTGCCTACATTAAGTGAGTATTAATCAGTAGAAATTCTTGCAAGCAAAATTTTCCTTGCCACATACTCAGGGTTAGAACCATGTCATTTAGCCCAATATTGTCTGAAAGTTGACATTGCTTTGTAGGTATGAAATTTTGTATATGTTTGAAGAAATGAAATTAAGGAAGGTATTATTAAATTATACTGAATGTCCTGAGAGTATCTCAATGAGACCAAAGAAGATTGAAAGCAGGTTTAGTCTCTGCTCTGTATGACAGAATCAGTAATGGAAAGTAAAGAAGTAAATTGATTAAGGTATTGGAAAGGGGATAGAATTTTCTGAACTTGGTAGCCTGGTTCTGCTTTCACTGTCCAGATGTGTATCTTCTGAGCCTTCAGTCAGTTTGGAGTGTGCAGAATAGGGATTTCACCATGTTCTTCCATGCTTGGCTTGGATGTTTAGATGCACTTTGGTGCAAAAAGTCATATCACATGACTTACAGAATGGCAAAAATAAACCGCCTGATAAGCGTAATGATGGAACAAATTCTGCCAAGTTAATTTGAAGCAAAATTATCTAAACATAATCAAAGTACGCCTTGTGTTTCAATTTTGGCTTTCCAGGTTAAAAAATAGATTTAAAAAATAGCATGGTGCTTTTATATTAACTATAAAGTTCTATGGGTAGTTTCATAGAATAATAAATTGTAGAATCATTTAGATTGGAAAAGGCCTTTGAGATCACCAAGTCCAACCCCTGACCCTGCCAAGTCCACCATTAAACCATGTGTCATATCTGCATGTCTTTTAAGTAGTTCCAGGAATGATAACACAACCACTTCCCTGGGCTGCCTGTTCTAGTGCTTGACAACTTTTTCTTGAAGAAATTTTTCCTAATATCCAATTTAAATCTCCCATGGTGCAACTTGAGGAGCCTTGTTACTTGGGAGAAGAGGCTAATTCAAGTAAAGTTGTAGTTTGACCCTGGCCAAATGCCAGGCACCCATGACATCTGTTTGTTCCCTCTTCCCTGCCACAGTTGGGCAGAGGAGAGGAAAAAAGTCAGCACAAAGGGTTCACGAGTGAGATAAGGACCAGGAGAAAATGCTCCAAGGGCAAAACAGGCTCAACTTACAGTTGCAAAGTGAATTAATTACTAACGAGTCACAGGAGGATAAGTAAAGTAAAATAAGGCCTTAGAGACACCATTCTTCGCCCCAACCCCTCCCTCCTTCCCGCTAATAGCACAGCGGACAGGGCATGGGTGATTAGGTCAGTTCATCATCAAAATCTTCTTCCACTGCTAAGGGAGAGGAGTCCTTCCCCTGCTTTGCCGTGGGATCCCTCCCATGGGAGACAGTTCTCCATTAACTCCTCCAGTGTGGGTTTATCTCACAGCATCTCACACGCTGCTGCAACATGAGTTCCTCCCATGGGCAGACAGTCTTCCCAAAACTGCTGTGGCGTGACTTCTACATCCATGGGGTGCAGTCCTTCAAGGACAGGCTGCTCCAGCTTTGAAGCAGGGCGCTTTCTCTCCCACTGATCACAGCCTCCTCCAGGCATCCACCTGCTCTGGCATAGGCACCTCCCCACGGGCTGTGAGTGGATCTCTGCATGCCCTATGGACCCCATGGGCTGCAGGGGCACAGCTGCTCCACCATGGTCTTCACCATGGCCTGCAGAGGAAATTCAGTTCCGGTGCCTGGAGCACCTCCTCCTGCTCTGTCTCCACTGACCTTGGAGTCTCCATATTGTTTTCCCTCACATGTTTTCATCTCCTCCTCCTTCTCTGGCTAGAAAAATTGCATGCCCCTTTGTTTTGATTTCTTCTTAAATAAGTCATCACAGAGGCGTAACCAACATCTCTAACAGGCCCAGCCTTGGCCAGCAGCATGTCCATCTTCAGAGCCATCAGGGATTGGCTCTTCTGGACATGGTGGAAGCTTCCAGAATCATCTCACAGATGCCATCTTTATGGCCCCCCTGCTACCAAAAACTGGGCCAAGCAAAACCAACACACCTCCTTAGCACAGCTGTACCCCACCTGTTGCCAATGGGAGTGGTGCCATGAAAACTGAATCGTGATCAAAAATGTATTGTCATTTCAATAGGTCTCAGCTAAGCTTGACTAGTTATATTCCAATAAAGTTACTGTATATCTCATCAATTTCCTTTGATCCCATTGATAGAAATTCATCTTGTGGTTTGCCAAAATAAAATGTTAAATACAACCTCTAACTGAAAAGTGTCCGCGTGCACACCCTAACTGTCAGTTGCCCTTTTCTGATATTGGTTCCAACCACCTGAACTACAGGCAAGTGTGGTACAACCTCTCACAGACTGATCCATACAAACACTGAAGTACACATATTGATTACCTGCACATAAGAGTTACTTGGCTTAGCATTCATGAGGACATTCATTCCAGCAGAGAGACAACAATCTTTCTGCCAACTGTGACAGAACTGTGTTATCTTGAGAATAAACCCTTAGTCCCTCCCCTTGGTCAAATTGGTATTTAATTACATGTGAGTAGGTATTTAACCACACAAGGTGTTTTACTGATAAATAAGAGAATTAAGCTCTTAAGTTGTTTAATAGCTGGAAAATATGGAATATAAGAGGTACAGACCTTAATCACTAATTTAGCAGTAATTTTACTCTTTGCCAGTGCATTCGTTGGCACCAGGGCACCTTTGGCAAATCTCATTACCTAATTACTCCTTAGGTACTTAGATCTCTTAATAAATCTGGCCCCCAGGCTCCCATCATGACCAACAATTCATCAGGAGGTGGGAATGTAATTGTTACTATTGCTTCATGTTGTTTTTGTTGTAAGGATCCTCCTTATATTATCTTTAAAAATGAGAATAAATTTTACTTTTATTGATATTCTGTGAAACTTGTATAAATCTATTCTTGTGATATGAGTCCTGAGTCCTCTCTTTTTGTAGTCACACACTTAAGATGTTTCTAGTTAGCTTGATGGACATGAATTGGAGGTTTCAGCAAGATCTTATTTAACACATGAATAGAAGGAGTCATTTCACTTGAGATTCACTTTTTCTTTCTAGTCGAGTTATTAATAGATTATTGTGCAATAAGGAGAATGAGTTCAATCTTCACTATTCAACTGTTTTAATAATGCACATGTTATGCAAAAAAAAAAAAAAATTAAATGGAAATTATTCTAAAATAAAAGTAATTGAATCATGGAGTTAAAAGGACTGAATTGATAAGCAGCAAAAGGAACATAGTAATAATGCATTTTAAATCAATAAATGAAATTGAAAAATAAATACTACTGTCTTGTTGAATGAGAATTTAACTCAGAATTTCATTTTTCTCAGTAAATTCCCAAAGTAGTGGAAAATTAATGTACAGATTTAAGCTTACATAGAGCAATTAACGGCAGAGGAAATACTGTATGGAACATCTATTTTTTAAAAAAAGACTCAAAACACAACCAAAAAAAGGTGCATGTTATTCCCTGAATAATCTATATAAAAATTAATCTGCCAGTTTAAGATGTTTCCCTGTGATGTTAACACACGCCCTCTCGGCACTGAACTGCTCTGATCAATTCCAAGTCAGTGCCTCTGTCTGCTCCTGATCCTTCCTGAGGAAGGAGTGAGCTCTGAACAACATGCGCTTTCATCCAGGCTGTCACCATCCCCATGCCATGCAGGGTACAACACTCTCATTCTGGCTTGAATTTCTAGGAAGACTTTATAGCTTCTGAATCGTTGTGGTGCCTCCAGGTTGTTCAGACCCTCCATCTGTGCATCAGACTCATGTCCCCAGCATCAAGGAATTTCTGTCTTCTCCAACAACCAACATACTAAGTTTATGATGCCGTCACTTGGAAGGCATCCAATTTCACTGATCTTTGTCTTGCAGTCTTCTTGTTTTCCAGAATTAATTTTTCTGACTTTAGAACCTAAATCCCCAAATTAGGAAGCCTATTACCCATATGGTGAATACCTTTACTAAAACAGCAGACTGATTTTAGAAAGTTGTCAAGGCTTTCATTCCTAAAAGCAACGGCTTAGTATTTTACAGTACACAAGATTCATTCACCATGAAAATCAAATCTGCCAACACACACACTGAAGTTTTACCTTGGTTAACTGAACCAAAAATGAACTCCTGCATTGCAAAGATCAGATCTGTGCCCCTGGTGGCCAGTCACAATTCAAGATATTTAGAACGTACCCTAATTTTCCATTTGACTACTCAAGAACATCTACGTTAACCTGTTCAGGTTCTGACAGCTCAGTATGCAGTGTCACATCTAATCATGTATCAATTCTTCTAGCCTATTTTGTAGGTTAGATTGGAGGATTATTAAGGACAAACAGAAAACACACTGAATATGTAAACCTATGAATTACTTGTTAGTATAAATGAAATCTTAACAATATAATCAACAAGATATTATTAAAGATTATCTATTTTAATAAAAAATAAAAAATTGTTACAGAAAATAAGTTTCAAAATAATAAAATTCAAATTAATATACAGTATGCACATAATTATTTCCTGATGTCTGTGCTTTTCTTTCATCTTATGCAAGCCCTTTCATTGCCTCTTAGGAGCCCTAATGTATAGCGGTAATGGAGTGTACAGCTGGTGGTCACCATCCTATGTCCTTTGCCACATGCTGTTGATATTGATGGTCTCCTCTTCCTCAGCTGATGACCCACCTTGGGCAATTATTAACATTGCTTATATGTTTTTTACAATTTACTTTCTCTTCACTGTTTTGTGAGTTCACGTTACTTCCAATATACTGTGTATGACGGTTTTCATGAAGCTGTTCATATTCACTGTGTGTTCTGTTTCTCCTAACCCTATCCTGAGCACTGGTGAGATGTAATAGTCAAGAGGCCTCCAGTGCCACTTGTGCCCCTGCCTGTGTATCATGTCCTCTGCTCCCACTTTTAAAGGCCTCAGCTATGATAGCATGCCTCTCTTTGTCCACAGTGTGTCTTTATACTAACCTCATAAATCTCTTATTCTGTGAAGAATACATTGTTTTATACTGCCCATATAATAACCTGGCTCCACCACATGAAGAAAAGTAAAAGAAATTAGACATTGCCATTAGACAAGTTGCTGTTATAGCTAAAGGAAGAATGAACAAAGCTCCAGGCAGGCCAAGACAAGTTCAGGTAAAGCAAGCATTACAAGCCTCCATGCTGAGGCCTTGCAGACTCTGTACAAAGCTCATTGCCAGCAGTGCCCCTACTGCAATTACTGTAGAGCTACAGGACAGCTGACAGTCACAGCTGAAAACACAAACCCTAACCTGTACGTGTGTATGTATAAATAATGCCCATCTACGGAGTAGGATCACACCTCGCTGAGCTTACTGAAACAGGATGCCATTTGTGAAATATTTATTGGAGAAGTATTGCAATTGCAAGTAAATCTGACGTAATATTTGTAATGATGCCCAGTAAGATAACAAAGCCAGTATCAAAGCTAGTTCATATTTATAGGGACAACTGGACAACAAACCCTGGCATAGTTTAAGTCCATTAAGTTTTTCTATACCTTGACACTTTAAAAATCTATAAATTTGTTTGAAATTACTGATTTTCTGTCTCATCATTTTTCTGAAGTGAAGAAGGACCCAGACTGGTTTGACTTGATTTATTTGAGAAATAAACTAAAGCCGTTGCACCTGTGTAAGAGAATGCTATTAAGTTGACAGTCGCTTTATCTTTTTTTACAAATATTTTGTGATTTGCAACTGGTTTTTTCAGCTATTTCAGTGACAACCCATAGACCATGTCATGGTTTGAGCCTGGCCAAATGCCAGGTACCCCCAAATTAACACACCCACACCCAGGGCTCATGACTTGAGATAAGGAAACCTGGGAGAAGACACACTTAAAATAGGCAAAACAGGACTAACTTAGGTTGCAAAGCGACCTAATTTATTGCTAACAGAGTCAGAGGAGTAAATGAGAAGTAAAATAAACCCTTCAAGGCCACCATTTCTCTGCTCACCTCCCTCTGTCCTTCCCAGCAGCTGCACAAGGGAACAAGGCATGGGTCGGGGTTAGGTCAGTTCATCACCCAGATCTTCTTCCCCTGCCTGGGGAGAGGTTCTTTTCCTCTGCGTAGCCATGGGTCTCACCGTCGGCAGCCCGCCCGACACTGCTACAGTGACGCTGGTCCCCACACACGCAAGCAGTCTCCCCAAAACTGCTACGGCGTGGGGTCCATCTTCCA
>VZRN01001527.1:0-43295 GCA_013397935.1 Dasyornis broadbenti | reverse complement strand
CAGTTCAGTCTCAGGGTGCAAGTCAAGGCCTGTTTCTCCACTAGGACTCCTCTGGACCACAGCCTGCTCCAGGGCATCCTCTCACTTCAGCATGGATCTCAGCATTTCCCGTGGGCCCCATGGGCTGCAGGGGCACCCCCTGCTTCACCATGGCCTCACCACGGCCTGCAGAGGCTGCAGAGCTCCGGCGCCTGGAGCTTCCCCTTCCCCTTCTTCTCCACTGGCCTTGGTCTCTCCATGTTGTTTTCCCTCACATACTCTCACCTCCTCCTCCTCCTCTGGCTAAGAAGAAGTGTGTGCACCCATTGTTTTGATTTCTTCTTAAATATGTTTTTCACAGAGGCGTAACCAACATCTCTAATTGTCCCAGCCTTGGCCAGCAGCATGTCCATCACCTCAGAGCTGGACATGGTGAAGGCTTCGAGAAGCTTCACCGAGGAGCTATCTTTGTGGGGCCCCCCACACTAGAAAAACCTGGGCCAAGCTAAACCACGACAGACCATTACAGCATATCTGACTTCTATTAAACTTGGAAGCTTACATGTGAGTCATTCAGCAAAACCTTCATTATTTTCACCTTCAAGTTATCACAAGCTGTTTACACCTTAAGTACAAAAATAATGGAACATACAACTATTCTTGCTTTGCCAAACATAACTGTTATAGTCTATTATCTAACAGTAATCTACATTTTGTTAAGATATTGCTTCTTATGAGTTATTCAGCAACCAAACATTAGGTATTTAATTGTCATAATAAGTAAAATATGTAGCTTTACAGAGCTATTGTGTGGTAACTTGAGACTGTTGATTCTTTTAGGATTTTTTAGGAGTGAGGATCTGACGTATTGCCATTCATTTTTTGTACATGAAAATACCCTTCTGCACCCCACCCACCCCACCATTTTCCTCCTAACTGCGTGCCCATTATGGTAATAAATGACACAACAAGCTTGTTGATGGTGATATTGGAAACTATATCTATGCAGAGATGAATCAAGTACTCTGTAGGTAATCTCTTTACATTCACAGCTGAATGTATTTAGATGGGTCAGCTATTCTGAATAGATGTTAACCCTTTCAACAGGGTACGTATTAGCTTTTTATTTTTATTTATAAGGACAGCAAATAACATTAACTTGTAGTGCATTAAAAGTAGAAAATTAAGACATTCCAACCAGGCCAGTGATTAGAAAGATCTGAAATAGCTGTAAGTGCTCAGTTTGGAAAACAAGCTGATTTAAACACTATACTGCCATAAATAGCAGCTCCTAAACAACTATTTATCTTGGCCATTTAAATAATTCCCTAGAGACTAGGGAGGCACTAATGAGTGAAATATCCATAGGGGAGTACAGTAGAGTCTTGCTGTGGTAAACTGTGCAGCCCAGCAGATTTGGACTTATATATTTATTTCCATTTTCTGTAATACCTCTGCCAAAATCTCCGTAGACTCCGATGCTGTACACTAATGGGACTTCTATGATATTAGTGCAGATGATTGTATTAAAAAAGTCAAGAAAGACATTTTCAAGAACATATGATTTTATTTAAATCGAGAGTCGTCTGCTAAACTTTCTCAGCAATTACAGCTATTTCTACACCAGTGCCTTGGTTTAACCGTTAATTATGAAAAGTTGCAGGCTATGAAAACTTTACACAAGCAACAGAAAAATAATTGTGAGATGTAATGTGTTCTGCAGGCCACATTCTGCAGGGAATGTGTGACTGCTTGTGGGCATGCAGCGCTTTCCTCCACTGAAAATTCAACAGCCAAGAGAGCTGTTTAAGGGATAGTATTCATGCTGATTAGTATCAAAGAACTTGGGAGAATAGACTGGAGTCTCAGGCCCATGATGTGAACATAAGCTCTCTGAAACCCTCTGTCAACACCTTTTGTTCTTCCTGTATAGCTTAGTAAGAGCAGCCTCATCCTTTAGTAACAAAAGACAGTCAGGGTGAATTCCTACAATGTTGCACATTATTTTTATGACCTCTACATTCTTCATTGCTGTTCCACAGGGCATCTTCTTTCCCTTTAAATATGGGAGTTCACATTCATTATGTGATTAAATTTTCCACAGGCTTTCCACAGCATTTCAAAGGTTTGCAGAGCAGCAAGACGATTTTCACAGGTAGTTGCTTATTTTGGTTACCCACCCTCCTAGTCCTATTCAGGACTCCAAGATCGCTGGATCAGATATTATTTCAGCAAATTGTGGTTATCAGCAACATAGCAGCAGATGTAAAACACCTTGCATTAGTCTGACAAACTGATATTAGTCAGATCAAATAAGCATAAGCAAATCTGCCTGCCTAAGGTCTTGTGAGAACAAGTTATACTATAAAGTACCAGCAGAGAATGCACTCATGAGGAGCTGCTGTCATGCAGGCCTGAGCCAAATTTTATCATTTTCCTTCTGCCAGCCATACAAAAATATATTTTGAAAGAGAAAGAAGTCGAAAACAGCTGCCTCAAATGTGCATGCTGCAGACAGAATGTTAGGAATACCACAAGATAATGATCGCACATGGTCTATTAAACGCTCAGGAAGAACGGAGACAAGCCACACTTTTAATGACAGTTTCAAAACACTGTACCAATATTTCTTCTGAAGTAACAGCTCAAGTAAAAGCACCTCCTACTTTTGCTTAAGAATCTTTAATATAGCAGAAGTGAACCTGAAATGGAGGAAGGAGAGGGATAAGACAGAAAAAAAGTATTTCAATATTATTGTGTCATAACATGAAAAAGAAATCCCTGTGAAATGTTTGTGTTTAGCAGTCAAAACCAAAGAAAATTACCCTCTTGTACTATGGCTGTGACTTCTCATTTCATTCTAATCACCTATTCAAGTTGTATCTGTAAACGTATTTAATCATATGTATTCATAGATGGTGAATCTCCACCTACCATTTAGTGCTCTGCTGCAAGACAGCTTTGCAAAGTGTAAGGTATGTAACATCATCAAACATGCTAAAACATCTCAACCATTGTTGATAGTGACTGTTTGGAAAATGGACTCCTCCTCACTAGAACTTCACCAGGAAAATTCAGAGGAAAGAAGCTTTCAAATGGTGTTACAGATAACCTCTGCCAAATTCTGTAATGTGCCAAAATTTAAAAAGCATCCTACATATATGAAAAGCCAAAGTGAGCTCTTCTGTGGAGATCAAAGAGGGCCCTATAACATAAAAGAGATCTGAAAATCAAGGGACGGAGATTTCATAGCAGACTGTAGGGTGAGCATGTCCAGCTAAACCTGATAACCCAGGCAGAATGACAGAGTATTCTCTTCCTCTCTGCCATTTCTCTCTCCCAATATGAAGGGCAAGACAATCTGCACAAAGGAATAGCAGTTCTAGGCATGTTAAACGTTATTTTGGTTTTCCAGAATTTAAAAAGAAAAATAGAATTTTCAGAGTTCTGATTTATTTTTTTTTTTAAATATTTAAATGCATCTCCAGTGTATGTATTCTATGTCATGTACACATACTGGTATGTTCTTCCCTTTCCAAATAGGTTTTTCCTTATATTCTTAGATTTTGCAAACATGCAAACTCATATTTTTACAAGACACTTAAGCAGCAGGTGTGTAAGAAGTTCTTTTGAGTGCAGATGTTGCCGTTAGATGCTGTATTTCTCCTTAGAGAGCTTTAATCTACAAAAATAAATCTTATTTACAAGATCTGTCTAGACTGAAAGAAATGCTAAGCACAACAACTTAATCTGAATACTTAAGAAAAACAGTGAAGATGGTTCCCTCAGACCAATTCTGGACCAAAAAAAACAAAAAAAAAAAAAATTGTCTTCAGATCTTTCTAATCTAAAAAAAGTGTCTGGTCTCCTGAGCAGATAATACAAATTCAGGATGTACCAAGCCCATTGGGTACTACTGTCTCTCTCTCCTAGATTACTTTATAATTTCTTTGTCTCATCAAATACCTTGTATCTCTGCTTTCAAATGTTTTAATTTTATTTTTGTTTCTGGCTGTGTGCACACAGAGGGACTGGAGAGCAGATGCATTCACTGAGAGATGTAACACTGTAAATGAGAAGTTGTTTTAATGATGCTTAATCTGCATCTTTCCAAAAAATATCTACTCAGCAGAAGCACAGAACTTCACATTGTAGCTGGTTAAAACCATCTCCAATTTTTTTAGGAGAATTTTAAAACTCTTTGATTTTTATCCCTGAAACATAAACTATTTAAGAAATATGTTATTCTGTTATATAAGGGATTGATCCTAGGAAAAATGAAGTTACACAAATAAAATATACAATAAAAATGGTTTATTCTTGATAAATATTACTGGTTGTGATTATCATAGAGAGACCTCAAGATAGCAAAAATTCTTCAGAATAATTTAAAAAAATTCAAAGGACAGATATATTTCTTCTCCATCAGGAGGGAAAGAATAAAAATTAAGGGAAAAAAGTCTTTAATTTAGCCATCTTTTAAATGCCATTTAGTGTGCAACTGAGGCTGAAGGCATTAGCTGCCAATATGCAGCTAAATGATCATTTATATAAACTGCATTTTAAACGAAAATAAGAGAAAAATGAAAATGACTTGTTCAATTTTACTTCACATGGAGCCAGAATTCACTGTAAATCACTGATCCTTAGCATTCAACATTCAATTTCCTTCTATTTAAATGTGTATTTTTAAGAGATTGAGCTTACATGGGCTTTATGTATAATTTAAACTCCCCAGGCAAAGCTATTTTATTACTATAATCATATTAAATGTAAGTCATCTATAGAAAAAATATTTAAGTGGGATGGAAATGGAAACAAATGGAAATGTGAAGCGAAATGAAAATGCTGCTTGAATATATTTGTTAAGTGAAGTCTGCCAATGAGAGGCTGGAAAGAAAAGTGGTAGTAGAACTCCGTCTCTGTGGAATCTATTAAAAAATGCAGGGAACACTGAAAAATCAGTGATTTGAAGATTCATGTCTTGGGCCAAATAATTCAAAAGGCAAATTAGCATCTCCTACATAAGGACTTGAGTTCTTTGTAAAAACCTGATCCACTACTAAGTGACAGACACTTTTAAAAAAACTAGAACTCAAAAGATTTCTGTGGTGAGGTACTAAACCCAGAGGTACATATATTCAGCCCCAGCAAATTCAAACTACTCAGCCAGCTTTTCAGATTAATTTATTCTGCAGATTTGCAGAAGTGGCTAAAAATATTCAGGATTACATTAGCTAAGAATTGATGCCTTACATGTATGCAACATTTCTAACAGGTTTACATCAATATCTGCTTCCTGTCTAAAGAGTATGGATGGAGAAAGAAATCCACAGTAAACAACTCAACAGAATAATCCTGCTATTAGAGGAGAGAAGGGCCATCCTGAATGACAATTGGTATAGCTGTTGGCAAGATGATTAGCAGTATCACTAGGACCTTTAATCTAATTGGACTCATGCATTCAAGTACAATTATCCTCAGGATTTATGTCACTTAAGAGAAAAGCTGAACTGAATCAAGCATTTAAACCTTATTTTTGGATCTGGTTCATTATACCACCTGGGATGGGAACGTGCTGATCTGCTCTGATCTACACTGACCCCCATCAGTAACTGTCTCTGCAGCCCACAGGTGCTTGGCTGGCACAGGAGCTCTGCGCAGCTAAGAGGATCTTCACAGCCACCCCTGCTGCTGCTGCTGCTGCTAAATTGAACTAACTTGCTCCTAAGTGTATCCAAAATGCTGACACCTCACCCTGATTGTAGTGACTTGTACACTGAATAGTTTCTAAAACTCAGGGAGAAAAGCGTTCTCTTCATTTCTCACCAGATTTGTTAGGTGATTTTTCACAATTATATTTTTAAAAAGTCAAGTTTTAACGGTGAAGCTTTTGGTTCACAGTCAAACCAGAATCAATAACCAGGATTGGATTATTGATTTGCTGTAATTTTAATGTTTAAAATGATTAGTAGTTTTTCTCTGTTCTGGATAAGACCCTAATACCCTGACAGAACCTGATCCCAGTGGAAGGTGGGACTATTTTTTCCATCTTTGATTCACTCTTCATAAGTAGTTTCAAGACTCAAGGTTTGTGTCCTTTGAAAGGGTTAATTCAAGCCATTGTAGATATCTTCTGTGAATTCAACACTGAAATTACATGGCATTGCTAGGATGTGCTAATAACATCATAAGAATGAGAAATTAATAACAGAAAAATATAATTATGATCCATCACTCTAGTGATGTATCATTATGAACATTATTACAACCTGACCCTCTGTATAGTCTCTGGAAATTCCTCTCAAAGTGGAATCCCACAGAGGTCATCTACAAGGTGATTGATACTGTGACTCGTACCTTCTGGAGAAATACAGCAGAAAATTTAAGAATAAAGTTTAACAAAGGATATTTTATGTGCCTACATTTACTCTACAGAAAAGAGTTACAAAACTTTGCAAATATTCTTGTTTCTCACGTTTGATGCTCTTGTTTCTCATCTATTCTCACCCTCCTGTGTGGTGGGACATCTTTTGGCATTTCAGTCTAGATGGAGTCTTACAAACACTTTTCTTTCCAGCCTCTCTGTGCGGTCATTCTGAAGTGCAATATCCTTTTGAATGGATATTCAGATGTCAAATTTGTTTCCTGTCTTTCCTAGGGTGTTGTACGGAGACACTGGTTTTGCAGGGACTTATAAGAGCTGGAGAGTCAGCCAGAGTCAATGTTCCTGCTTATATCTCAAAAAGGTTTTAAAGATCAATGTGCAATAATGACAGGTGTCCTCAAGATTGTCACAAGGATGGCAGTATCAGAATCAATATATCATCTTTGACAGACAATTGCCAATTTTTGGGATAGAAGTTTCCAACCTTCTCAAAATTGCTCCCTCCCTAATTTCAGCAAACACTTACAGAGAAAAGTAAAATGAAAGTACCTTGCAGCCTTGATTTTGATGTCCATACTTCTAACGGTCTTAACTCACTTGGTCTTTGCTGGTAGCTCATACTTTCCAGAGTGCTCCCCTAGGCAAACCCTGACAGCAGCCACAACACAGGATGTGGCACATCTTAAGCCACATTCCGCTTTGCAGGAGCTGCATCATATTTCCCATTTATCTTGAACATTTTAAGGACCATCCTCTGGGGTGTAGGTCTCTCCCCACTGGTCTGTTGGTTTCAGGTGAAACACACCTCTTTCAGTTTGACGTACCTCAAAGAACTCTTCCCCTTACCATTTGCAAATGAAAACATTAAGTTTACAACAGAAATTCTGTGAAATCCTAAATTTTTCTCTCTCTGCACATTAAAACACAAACTTAATTCTATTGCTAGCATGTTCAAAGTCTTTCAGTGAGTTTTTGAATTATTACTATGATATTCATATTTTCTGTTCTTTCTTTCTTTCTTTCTTTCTTTCTTTCTTTCTTTCTTTCTTTCTTTCTTTCTTTCTTTCTTTCTTTCTTTCTTTCTTTCTTTCTTTCTTTCTTTCTTTCTTTCTTTCTTTCTTTCTTTCTTTCTTTCTTTCTTTCTTTTCTTTCTTTTCTTTCTTTTCTTTCTTTTCTTTCTTTTCTTTCCTTTTGAGAGGAATCCTCTTAAATCACTGCAAACCTCTATAAATTGCATTTTCACATTTCAAGCTACTTTTCAAGCTGTTCAAAAATGTAAATGTCAAACTCAGCCCTGTGAGCTGTTCTCATGTTTCACCAGTAACATCTTTTTTTTTGCTTTCAGCACAATCACTTGCTCTCTGTGCTCTAGCCCATCCCATATCTTCCACACAATTCATGCACTAAGCCCTATCTTCTCTCTTTTAAATAATGATTGTCACATCAAATGCTTTGTTGAAATCCAGAGAGATTACATCTACTTCATTTTCCTTGTTTAACATGGTCTTATTTTATCAGAGAAAGTTATCAGATGTGTCTAGTGTTATCCCTCTTTGATAAGTACAATATGGCATTCCCAGACTGATCCGGATATGCCCTGATCATATGCATTATCAATTTACATTTCCAACACAAATGAACCCTACCACTATACCACGTCTCTCCTACAAAAGTCACATATTCTTACAGTGATCCAAATTCTTAAAATTTCTTCTAAGGATTAATTCTGTTTTCATTCTTATTTCTTGTGATCCAAACCACTCTGAAGAGCCCATGTAAGGTCAAAAGTGGGACTAATAGCAGTAACATAAAATATCAGTGGTATATTCTCAGGGGAAACTGACTTAAAAAGAACTATACCTGTGATTGTCACACCAGATAGATTTTATTTGTAATAGTTATTGTGGTAGAGGCATTTTACTGCCAAATCCCCTTCTGTAGAATTATTGGGTTTTACAGCTCCTGCAGGGAAAACTAATGTGTGGTTATTCCAGTAATGTCTTCCCTAGTCCTGCTCTTATACAACTCAGTCAATTCCAGTAGCAAGAGAGAAATGTTCTGAGAAAGAGATAAATGGAATATCACCTTTGAAGGGATATAGGATTTGTCATAGAAAATCAGTATATTCATTTTTTACAGTAAATACACGATCTTATTCTCAGATGAGAGAGTATTTCTGATGCTTTAGAGTAAGGACAAAAATAAAAATAGTAGAACAGCTAATATACCTAACCGTTTAATAAAATTCTTCCCTGATGTTCACAGTGGATATAGCAAAGCATCCATGAAATATTCTTACATCAAGTTCAATGGAGCTGGTGTCTAAGTGGATGCAGGATTAAGGTCACACTAAATATAGTTGCACTAAAAACATTGTATCTATGAACCAACAATTCATATTGGAGAAGATAAAATCAACCATATTCTTGGTGCAGAATTGAGAGAAAGGGATTAAAAGTACTTTTCAAATTTTTATCAGTTGATGTGCTCAAAATCAGAGACTTGGTCATTCTCCCACAAGTGTCCACAGTGAAAAATTACAAAGATTAAAAAAGCTGCAGCTTCTTTCAACCATTCATCCTTCTCTAGCTCTCCTGTCTCCATTCTCTTTCTTTTCAGGGTTTTCTTCCCTCTTATGTCACACCTGCTTCAGTAATTACAGGGACTGATTTTTCAACCATCTGCCAGAGTAGCTTTGTGTCTGGATGATGTCTTTTCTTTTCTTTTTCTCTTACCAGATTGGGAAAGTGGTTTGGAACTGAAAATAGAGATGAGAAAGAAAAGGAGTTAGGAAAAAGCTATGATCTGTAGTACAGTCATTATGTATATTATCACATTACAATGACGCCTGAGATGATCATGGAGAAGATTCTAAAATTGTAAATTATTTTTCCACTTCCAGCTAGCTGAAAAAACCCAAAACTTTTACTTTTAGCTGAGAGGAGCGTATTACTAGAAAGGAATAAGTAGGTAATCATGGCACAGAAACTTGGTGACTTGTTGACATTTTCCAAGGAAGCGTGAAAAGTAGACCAGGAAAGTCATCACACCATGTGTGACTTGAGTAACACCTAACTCTCTTAATGATATGAATGTATCAGAAGTTGTGACTATGTATGCATTTTAGAAGGGCAGAATTTGTCCCATCACGTTGTCTGGAGAAAAGTACGCCACACTGTAATGTGCTTTAATTTATTCTCCTGTGTGCAAACTCATTGTGAATGCAGAAACAGACATTGTGGTGATTAGATTTAATAGGATTAGGACTCCCTGATGCCTTGCTTGTACAGTGATTGTTCAAATTCTTGTAGAAGGAGCATTTTAATTTCATTTCTTTGTAAAATTCAAACTTCATTACCTCTTCAGCTCATTTGTAATTTAATTCATTACATAATATTTATTTTCTCTTCTAATAATTACACCTCTACTTCACCTTCCTAACTGTGTTGGTTTTGGCTGGAGCAGAGTTAATTTTCTTCCCAGTGGCTGGTACAGGGCTATATTTTGGATTTGTGCTGAACACAGGGCTGATAATAGAGATGTTTTTGTTATTGCTGAGCAGGGCTCACAAAAAGCCAAGGCCTTTTCTGCTTTTCCTACTGCCACCCTGGCGAGGAAGCTGGGGGCTTGTGGGAGGCTGGGAAGGGGCACAGCTGGGAGAAGTGACCCCAACTGTCCAAAGGGATATTCCAGAACATATGACATCATGCTCAGTATTTAGAGTAGGGGAAGAAGGAGAAAGAGGGGAACATTTGAGTGATGGTGTTTGTCTTCCCAAGTAACTTTTATGTGTGATGGGGCCTACTCTCCTGGAGATGGCTGAACCCTACCTGCCCATGGGAACAGAGGAATCAATTCCTTGCTTTGCCTTCCTTGTGTGTGAAGCTTTTGCTTTCCCTATTAAACTGTCTTTATCTCAACCCACGAGTTTTCCAGCTTTTACCCTTCCAACTCTCCCTGATCCCACTGGTGGGGACTGAGTGGGCACCTATCTGGGGCTTGGCTGCTGTCTGGGGTTACACCATGATATGAACAAATGATCTTTGTCTGTATGGTACTCTCTGTACCAGGTTTGGTACTTTTAGTCTGTTGCTGATTTTGTGTTGCAATTCTCTCTTTAGTCCCAATCACTATGAGACCCGTGTTCCTTGTAACAGGATACTTCTGTGTATACTGGTAGTTACTTTCTTAACCATTCCCTACAGTGCAAAATTCAGTTTCCCCTTTTGTTCAAGCATAAGTTCACTGGAGAGAATGAACAGATTAAAGGGAACAGCTGTCAGATTGCTCAGACCCATTTTCCTCTGGGTATCCATTATGCTCAGTTTTTGGCCAGGAAGCTATTCTCATTTCTGTTTTTTATATACAATGGTGACTTAACTGTTCCAATGGCCAAACAGAGGTTGCCAGGTCATTGTTACAGGTATGAGGAGGAACTTATTTCTGCCAGACTGTTGCAACTTGTAGGTTTTTGTTGTGTTAACTGGGATTAGACAAAAAGGGTATCATCATGCTGGTATTACCATTGATTCAAGGTGCTTGGTGGTGCTGTTACTGGTATTGCTCAGAACGTAGGGCTGCATTCCTCACTGCTACCCTGTCACACTTTTAATAGGAACTGTGAGATCTGTTGTTAGTATATGGGCATCTTCTGTAACTGTGGCACAGAGAAGCATTTTTAACAATTGAGGCCCTTCTTCACCTTAATAATTGACTGCATAGTTCCTATATATGTGGTTTATAACCAAAGCAAGACGGTAGCTAGCTCATCCATTCTATAAAAAATACGTTTAGCTTGATGTGATTTAATAAGAAATCAAAGCTAGAGTGATAGCACCCTTCTAGAATGGACTGTAAAAAAGATCTAAACTAAGCCATCTTCAGATGACAATTTTTAAAATTCTACTCTGCATATGGGCCAGACAGTCAAATACAGTGTTCTCTTTAGTAAACTAATGTAGCCACAGAGGTCTGTTCTTCTTAAGTATGCCCAAAAAATGGTTTCAAACATCTTTCAGTGCTAATGCAATGGCTGAAAAGTTAATTTATTAATGTGGTCTTTTGGGTTGGGTGCAACTGCAGCTTATCACCCAAAGCTCTAGAGATGAAAACTTCTGTATCAGAAAAATAAAAGCCATTACTTTTCCCCCTAAAGATCAAGGCAGAGGTTAACAGTCAGGGGTCGTACTTGTCACTACGGCTTTGTAGGAATGAAGCCTAAAGCTGTGAGATATGTGGTGATTTCTTTCTGTTCTGTTCTGTTCTGTTCTTTTCCACTGTGTTCTGAATTCTGTTTTGTCACAGTTGTGTAGCACCCTTGTTCAAGACCCACAGCTTTGTAATCTCTCTCTTTTTAACTACCGATAGCCCTCTTTTAACAGGTAAAGTGGCTGCTCCCTCCAGTTCGTGATGCAGTAGCAGGATATTTGATTACAGCCTCATGTCCGCTTCTTCCAAAAGTATAAATTGACATTTGAAGTGCTCCATGGCAGAGGATGAGAATACAACCCTATCTGCAGACAAGATCTGCTCCTCTTTCCTCCCCAGAGCGGGGAGGCCTCTTTGGTAAGATTTGTACCTCTGCCTGTCTCAAAGCATACATGGGTGAAACTAGGCTTAATTGATGGTATAGTTAAGCTGAATGAATTACCAGTTATGTTGGGGTTTTTTCGGTTGGTTGGTTGTTTTGGTTTGGGGTTTTTTGTTTGTTTCTTTCTTTTTTGAGATTTAGCACTAAAGCATGAAGTGCATTTGTCAATGGCAATTCCAAACTTTTATTTCTGTCACACTATTTGTGAATCTACGGTTGAATGTTCCTATTGAATGTGACCAGGCTTACAGTGTCAAATGGACTATAATCAGAATAAACCCCAACCACATCCAACCCCTCTGATCTCTGAGGAGCAGCTGGAACACAAGGGGATTTATTTTCTGATGAGTTTCTATGTGCTTCATGCAACAAGTTTCATTTTACCCAATATTAAATATAACTTGATAATGACAGGTAAAAAAAAAGAAATACTGCACTCTGCTTGGCTTGTAAAACCTGATCTTTCACATGGTGAAGGTAACACATTTTCAACACGTCATTTACATACTTTTCTGTACAATTAGCCAGGCATTTATTAAAATTTTAAAAATAACTACAAGAATGAGAAATGTGTGTTATACATTGCTAAGATATCCTATGGCCACTTCTATGTGAGTTGTCCTAAAAAATATACAGATTTTAGTAATTACCTTGTAATAAATTATCATTCCATTTGGAATGGGATGTTTGGAGGTACTTTTTTTTTTACGTTGCATACAACATGGATAGTAAATGATCAGCTACAGTGTGGAAACACATTTCTCCTGCTTCTTAAGACTCCCAGATGATAAGATAAAGAGCAATGCAGTTGAGATTGAAACTAATTACTTTAACATAAGTAACTCCTTTTGTAACTCTGGTTTCATGATTGATTATGTAAGTCATAGTAACATTCAGGTACTCTATGAGTATAATTATCAGTAGTAAAACTACAAAAATGCCTCTAATCGAAGGAAAACAGAAGTGTGAACAAACACAATACTACAAGATGCTTCCATTAAGGCCAAAGAAGTAGAAAAATATATCTTGAATATCAATTTCCTGGACAGCAGCAAATATGAGTAATTGAAAGAGAAAAAAAATCACCAAATACTAACTGAAATTGTTTCATGGTCTTTCTAATCAGACTATAAAACTTATAACATTGCTGAACAGACTGCCTCAATCTTAATTTTTCACATACTTGAAACTATCTCTAATCATTTTAGTTACAGCTTTCTAAAGGACTAGATCATATGAAATCTGCTTATCACCTTTTAAATATCTCAGATAAAGTATTGCTGCTAAATTTCCTATTAAGAACTATGTAAATCAAAAATCTTATGGAATTATATAGGCCTATTTTTATAAACTGTATCTTGGTTCTTTGGAGATTATTATTCTATTAAAGATAAAAGTGTTCAAGGATGCATTATAATGCTAGAGTGATAAGTAGATATGTGTTATTTGTGATTTTCTATAGGTGAATATTCTAATTACAACTTTCACTAGCTTCCGTGGCACTAAGTGCTCTTGATGGATTTTATCTATTCCTTCATATTTTTTATGCGTTTTAAAATGCTGTTTAGTTCACAAAGTTAAAGTTAACACTTGTGTTAAGTAAAAGCATAATAGATAATTATCTTTTTTTTTTTCCCTTTCTCTAAATTCAGAGGATGTAATTAAGATTCCTTTGGCTTATGCCTACCACTTTGAGATTGGGAGGTAACTTAATTTGTGAATTACTAAACCTGTGCTTTTTTTCCTGATGTTACTATTAATGACAATCTGGGAATTTTGTGACTAGTAAGTGCTCCGGTGTTTAGTTTTTGGTCTAAGATTACACAATTAATAGCAAGTGACCATATTAGAAGGTAAAATGAAGAATCAACTACCAGTTTACAAAGCACTTAAGCTCAACTAAGGCAAAAGGACTCAAAGAGAGGAAGACTCAGTGGGCCCAGAGTAACACAGGGCATTAGTATAGGTAAAAGTGATTTTTAAGCATAAAGGTCAAAACAGAGAAGGTTTAATTGTTTTTGGCTAGATTGAGAGCACCTTTTTCACATATTGAGCAAGGTAGGAGCTGTCAGATCCTCAAAGGTCAGTTTCTGCCTGAGTGATGAACACCCACCTTTTCATAGAGACCCACAAGTCTTTTCAGAATTGCTGCAAATTTAACCTTATTCTAAGTCATTTTCTTTTTATAACTATTCAGAATTTAGGGCTTAGCTCACCTTTACATCCGGTAGGAAGGCAGAAACCAGACGTATTTATTTTCTTTACTGCTTAACGTGATTGGTACTCTTAAAGCACAACTGGCTGACGTCAGCCAAAAAAAGAGATATTACCTTCCCTGATGCAAAGTACATTTTATCCAAGTTCAGCAGTAAAAGGTGATGAGTCAAGTTCCATCCCTGCCAGTTTAAAACAAGACCTATTTCTCCTAATCTCTTATGGTTTCTTTTTTAGCCCTTCCTTCACAAGCTGATCCAACTTGACAAGAAATTGCTCTTCATTAAGAAGAAACTAATGTATAAGGAACCTTAATTACAGCTATCCTTATTCAAACATATAACATTTAAGGATACTTAAATTGATATTTATGCATAAAGGCATGTATTACTGCCTATGAGAAAGAGAAAGGTTTCTCTGTCTTGACTCTCTGCTTCTGTGGCATATATTTATTCTACATAAACAGAAGAGCTTCAACAGCCATTTTGAAACTAAAGAGTTTTTATAGCCTGTGTTCTCCTGCCACCCCATCTCCCTTCTGTCCCCACTGTAAAGTATTCTGTAGATGGTGGTACAAGGCTTGCTTTCAGTGGAGGACAGATTTAGACCTGAGGCTGCCATGTGATACAGTGATTGCTTTAGTAATGGTGCTTATTTTTTATTTGTATTTCACAAATGAATAAATACATCTTTAAATTCCCAAAAGAGATATTAAACAGAGGCCCAGAGCTGTGAAATTTCTATTCTTGCAGAAGTTCTAAATTCAGGTGGAAAAGTTCCTAAGCAACCTCATCTAATATCAAAGTTGTAGACATCTTAAAAATTGGCCCTGCTTGGAAGATGAGAGAGAAACAGTCTCCAGAGGTGCATTCCAGCTTGAATAATGTTATAGTTCTGAAACTGCATTCTGTTCTACAAAGCATGCCTCAGTCTTGGGAAAAATAGACTTACAATCCATCTGTGACCTCACAATTTCATATTGCTTAGGGAGCCTATAGTTGTGCTCAGAATTTATTGGTAGCATGAAACTACTCATGAACACTGCCACTAAATGCTTATGGAATACAGGAATCTCAGTCAGGGCATTAAAAGTCTCTTGGGAGCCTAGGACCTAGGAACTAAGCAACTGTGCACTTACATAACTTTCTTTGTGGATCTGTTTGTTCACTAGTGAAAGTGAAAAGGATTTTTCAGCTGTGCAGCTGTTGCATGAAGCTCCCATTCCTGTAAATGGAGTTTAAGTTTTCTAAGTCTAATGGTATGACATTACTTTTGTTTGCTGTTGAAATTAATTTTATTATTCTCTTATGGTTCAATTCTCCTCAAATGCCTTTTTTTCTGTTTCATATGTGTGGTTTTTTTAAACAAAAGGGGAAAAAATATTCTGTGAGTTCTTACCAAAAATTTGACAACTGTGAAAAAAAGCCAGAAACACCATATTTTTATTCACTATCATATCTATAGAGATTTGAGGTATACAATTGTTTTGGTTGAAGAAAGGCAATATCTTGCCAGTTCAACAATGTCATTAAAATTGGCAAGGATCCATCATTTTCCCAGGAAACACAGCACACTTGTGAAGCATGATTACCTCAAATGAATCTGTCATTTCACACACTTGAGAGCAACATAATTGTTACCTAATGTGTGATTTTGTTTCAGTTTGCATTATCCTAAAAAAAGGAAAGAAGTGTTAAAGCCTACTATTCTTTACTCAGGTTTGTTGGGGCTTTTTGTGTTAAAACTGGATACATTTCAAAGATTTGTGTGAATTTTAACTGTAACATGTTCAAGAATCCCTTCCCACTTCTGCGAAAACTGACACTTTCCTGTTTAAATAAAAGTGAATTTTCATATGTGTTTTAAGGACTGACAAATCCACACTGCAGTCTGGCTGCATACTGCCAAACACCCTGGTGCACTAATTCGGTGTCTTCTTTCAGAATCTGCATCAAACTGAACATCTGTTTGGAACTCTCCATAATGCCAAACCCCTGGTTTATGTGAACTAGTACCTTAAAATTACCAGCCCATATGCCAGTGGAAAATCTCAACCATCAAACAGAGCAAATAGAAGTCTATTCCAGGAGGATAATTTACCTAAACTTCCCAACTTTTAACCCTCTTTTCATCAAATGCACTACTTATAGCTGTGAATAATTTGTTTTAAACCCTGGTGTGGTAGTTTGCGCAGTTTACATGTAGTTTCTGGCACAGAGGTGGGCCCAGAAAATGTGGATGTACATAACATTGGGTGCAGGAACCAAGAAGACTGGCTTGCATTTTCTTTACAGATTGTTGGTGAAGCTCTGCATAGTTTGAGTAGGCTCCTCGTTGTTTAGACACACTTTCCAAGGAACTTTCAGTTTGAACCAAGGTAATGTACAGCCGCTTTTAATTGTCAAACCAGCTCCACAGAGGTGTACGTGAAATTGTTTTACGTGCTCTCAAATCACATTGTAGCTGTCAACACTATATATGTTCTCAGTCCTACATAAGGTCTTTGCATTAGATTTTATAAAAGCATTGCTGCTTTGTCATCCTTTCTTATGTCTTAAAATCTGCAAGCGTTTTGGAATACTAGGCTCCATAGAATTCTCATGTGTTGAACTCCTTTGAGAGGAGAAAAGAACCTCAGAGAGTAGATTAAAAAGCTCCCAATACAACTTAGAGAAAGTAAGGGCTCATAGTTTTCCAAATCTGTAACAGTACACAGCTTTCTGTAAAAAATACATTTTTAGAAAATATTTTATTTTCTTCTAAGAACAAACTTCTTGGAGTTAAAATTTAGTTTTTGCTTTATAGGTTTTGATCATGATGTAATTGTTTTTTCTCATTTTCTTTGTAGTCATGTAGTCCACTGTCAGGTTAATTTCTACGTGTTATTTTCATTCATGTAGAGATAACTGGGCAAGACTAAGGAATGTAAAACATAACATCATTGTACTTCTAGGCCATTTCATTATTAATCCCATTATTCAGAAGACAAATCTCTTCAGACTAGGTGTTAGTATAGATATAGTTTGATCCTAAGCATACTATATGTAAACCTTTTCACTTTTCTTCTACCAGACTGCCATATTTTTAGGCTTTCTATAGCAGCACCCATATTATATAAGACTGCCCCAAATATTTCCTCATATAAATATTGCCTTAAATAAAAATTGTTCCCCTGTAGTGCATCGTATCAATTGCTTATGTTAAATCATTGATGAAATTGGTACACTTATAAGAACAAATGTTTTGCAATTACTCTGAACTGGAAGAAAAAAAAAGCCCTTTCACCCATTTCTAACTCATTCTTTCTTCTAGGGCTGAGTGGCTTTAGACCCTCTGTTACCAACTCAGGTTTTCTTTGGCATGTACCTCCATGCCACATCAGCATGCAGGTACCACCATAATAAGTAACATTTACCAGGTCATGCAAGGAACAAAAAACAGGTTTTGGACAGTGTTGGTCAAGATTCAAAGATCACATCCAGATTCGCATCGAGATTCAGAGCTGGTCCTCATTCATGAATCATAAAAATCAGTGCAAAAATCCGAAAAAAGGGTTTAAAAAAGGCCAAGGGAGGGATCTAGCAGCTGGTTTTGGTTACCCAAGACCTCAGAGGTGCACAGTGAGAATATGGGGCTACTGACACAGATTCCATCAGGAGAAGCTCACTGTCAAGAGGTGCTTCAGAGTATCCATCCCTGGATGTGTTCAAAATACAACTGAGCCAGTTCCTGAGTAACCTAATGCAACCTCACAGCTGGCTGCACTGGTGAGGTTGGCCTGGCCAATTTCGCTGTTTCCATCCAGCATAAATATCTCATGATTCTGTTCCACAACGCTGACGTTCATCGAGTTAGCATAAAGCCTATATTACCTTTTCAAAAAAATGCTTGAATACTAAAGCAATGTCTTATATGTTTCCCCAAGAAACTTCCCAATACAAGATCCTTGTAGTCTTTTTAAGAAAAATTATAGCTCCAGTATATGGTAAATTATCTGCTAATATGAGATTCTTCTTAATTCTCATATTTAACACAATTACCTAAACTGAGTAGAAAAACTGCTTCTGTTTTAAAAAAGATTCAAGTTTTCACCAAAATAATTCCTATAAAGACAAACTATCAAAAATTTAAAGCATAATATAATATAATATAATTATAATATAAACTTTAATGTAAATCATATATCCCGAAATAATTTCTGTCTGATCACAATAAATACTTTTTCTTTTGCTATCTCACTTTTTCAATATTTTGGTTCTGTAACTAGCAGAAATATCTATAATCCAATTTAGTAAAAAACTTACTTTTGGATAATAATTTCATTTTTAAGAAGGCTGCTAGAACATTCTGAACTTTCAAAACTTTAAGAATGCCCAAAAAGGCTAACAAGAAACTTATCAGAACTGGTGTCTTCCTACAAAATATTTTTGTTTTGATCAGTCTTTTTCTGATGAAACTTCCAAGATTTTAAACATTATCCAACTAGCTACACTCTGAACTCTGTAAAAACCAAGTGGCTGCTGCTGCTGCTTAGGTAATAAATGCAGGCTGATAAAAGCTTGCTGCAACAGAAATTTCAGTTCAGCCTTTTATAGGTATCTAGAGTACATGAAAGTCACCTCTCTCCCCTCCACTTTCCCTCTCCTTCCTTGCCCTTCATTGTGCAGTCACTCACAGCCTAGAAGAGCGAAACAATATTAAAGTTATCTCCAATATGAAAGTAAGTTCCAATTTCTGCAGTCTTTTTAATTTTATCTCTGCTGATGGTCTTTAAGACCTCAGAACAACATGAAATGAGATCCTAAGGACAATGCTATTGTTGTTTACTTCTAATGGAATTAATTTTGCATATTTTTTCTCATAGTTACAGGCATAGAAATGTCATTTCCAGTTATTCTTTGTGAGGGGATGAAATAGAATAGATAAAGACATAAAAATACAATAAAGAAGAGTAAGTAGATAAGAGTGAATAATTCACATTTCACCAATGTCCCTCTTTATAATGAATATCTTCCTTATCAGGTCCATATTTGCTTCTAAGCCTAGCACTATCTGACTTCTATTACTGCAAATTATTGTTGGGAATATTGAATTGTGGTACTAAGATGCTAGACAAATGAGTTAAACTTAAAGTATTGCTCTCACCCCAGTTAAAGCCTCTTGCACAATCTTTTGTCCTTGTTTTGCCTCAGTATTCTGTTTGTCATACTAATGAATGATTGCAGAGCCATACTTGCCAGCAGCCCTAGGCAGGATCAGTTCTGCCTTGTGCAGAAAAGGCAGCAAGGAAAGTAGATCTACTCATGGAAATCTTCCTAAAAAGCAGCTCATGGACTCAAGGGCTTATTCTCAGATACAGCAGGTTTTTTTTCTCTTTGACGGTTATTTGCAGGCATAAATGCTTGCAGATACCAAAGTAGCAACAAGGGAGTATCAAGACTGAGCAATATATAGAAGCAGAGATGTATCAAAAATACCAGCAGAATGGTTTAGTTGAGCGCCTTGCAGCTATGGATTTGTATCCAAACTGATTTGTATGCAAATCAGATTTGCAACAACAAAAAAGAAAGATAGGATCTTGCCTAAACTGTGATGCATTTAGCTTTATACATCCAAAACTGGTGAGCAGCCCCAGAAACTTTGCATGTATGTTACAGTCCTGGCAAGATCAAGAAAAATCACAGCAACAGAGAGAGAAGTAGATTTCCAAATGCTTGCATATGGCTGCATCATGCTTGCTGCATTCTTCATTGGTAATAGAGCTGCTCCAGGGCTATGAAGATAGTAGAAACTCCTCTGAACATCTTTAGGGCACAGGATGATCAAATATTTCATTATAACTGTTGAAATTTGTTGCTGATGTGCATATAATTTGTGAAGTGCTTTGGAATATAAGAGATGAACTGAGCAGTATAAATGAAATAAAGTTTCATATGAATTTTTTGCTCCTTCTTTTACTGTATTTTATTGTAAAAAGATCATATTACTTTAAGCATAAATTCAGGAGGGTGGAAAGTTAATTGTCAGTGCTTTTAAAAGAAATTTTCCTTTTTTATTATTATTTTAAGCCAAATATAAATCCATTACAAGCTTTAAGGCTTAGAAATAATTCTAAATTTACAACAGTCTTTAAAAGAAGTGATGACTGGAGATTGGTCCTGTCTTGCTTCCTGGTGTCAAGTTACTGGAATATTTTAGAAGGTGGGAGAAGCAGAAAGGACAGGCTATTTAAATGCACTGCAGTTTTCTTCCTCTCCTGTTAAATTGTGAGGATAAATTTATCACGTAACTTCAAAACATGAGTTTTTATCTGAGCTTCCACTATCCTGAGTCATAGTAACTCAAAAGGACCTGTCAGTGGGACTAATTGAAAAGTTATTTGGCAAAATAGACTCCAGCCAGTGAAATTGAAGAAATAATAGAACTACCTTACTGAACTTCACAATAAATAGTACAAAGATCATCACCATCTCTATACAAGTGTTGAGATTCTTTGGATTTCATGTAAGTCTGGTAAACAAAAAAACTGACAGAATATGGTTCTGATTATGGTTTTGGTTATAAATTAATATCTATTTTTATGCTGATATGCATGGGAGGCTGCAAAAAAAAACCCAAAACAAAAAAACCCAAAAACCCCAAACCAAAAAACAAAACAAAACAAAAAAAAAACAACAGAAGGCAGAAACCAATACACATCTATTAATGTCCTTGTTACATGATCCTAAGAAAACCAAAGAAAGCAAGAAAACTATAACTTGCTTGACAGTATTTTAAAGATGAGCTGATATTTTGAGGGAGACCTTGTACAATGCTCAGACACCTGTCTTCTGCTGAGTGAGGTTTTCTGTGCTTGAAAAATACAAAATATATATCTTTCTGTTTCATCATTAAACTGACCTCCTAAAGAAAGACTCTTGTGTGTCCCTGTGATGGAAACACATTCTCTGGACCACACTACACAAGATAGAAGCTTTGTAACAGGACTGCACAATCCAAAAGCTGAATCTCAATGTAAAATGCTTCTTTGCAGCCACATTAGTTTGTAGGAAAACAAGTCCTTGTCTTTTTTTGAGATACCGAAGAACTCAGTGACAGATTTTTCTAGCAGAAATGCAGACCTAAGCTGTCACCCAGGAGTCAGTCTTAGCTTGAAAACCATTTCCTGTCATGGTTTATAAGTAATTCACGTAAGTTTGCACATCATTAGGTACCATCACCTATCCTCTCACTTCCCAGTATCCCAAGATGGGGGAATATTAACAGGGTAAGTACAACATAAACATTGTACTTACATCAGCTCTAATATGCCTCCTGAATTTCTCAGAATATGTTTCAAAAGCAGAGAAGTATATAAGAGACATAAAAACTTACTAATTGCAATAAAAACCTTTCAAGCAAGTATATGACCTTTTTCTGCTATAACTATCACTACCTTAGGAGGTTAATTCCTGATTAGTTGCAGATTTTTGTCAGAAAATCCTTCTAGAAATACTCACTGTCTGTGTGACTATCTTTTTATTTTGGGGAGAGATGAGATACTACAGATAAGATATTTTAAAGAGATTTCAGTTTCTAGTTCTTACCATTAATGGGCATGGAGGACCTAGGCATATTTTAAAATCTGACTACTTATACTGGACTTTTTTTCTTGGCAAATAATCTCTGAGCGTTCTGATGAAATAAAAGGAAAAAAAAAACAATAATAAAAAAAAAAAGCAGAGATTTATCTTGAAATTTTATCTTAGCTGAAAACTCATTTTTCAGTTGCAAACCAGTTTGAAATTATCTTTTGACTGTTCCTCTACACAATAATTTTTCCTAAAAGCCATATTAGATGGGCAGCAGAAAAATGGTACATTTACTTTCAGGACAATTACTAAGCCTGAAAAATGGAGTACTGCAGTGCTCTTTGACAGGTCACCCACAAAACAGACCTAAAGGTCTTTCCAGTCTTTATGCTTTTTCACAGAGTTTGGAGCATGATGACACCATCTTTCCTATTAAGACAGCTCTCATTTGTATATAGCTGTCAACAGGTTTCTGTGTCAGCTGAGAAAAATTTGCTGAATTTCAGATTGATGAAAAAAAGTTCCTCTCTTTTGTTATCCCTAAATAAAAGTAAGTCTCAATTTTATTGATAAATTAATACTCTTTGTTTCTTTCTGCTGGTAAGGTGACAGCAACATTTGCTTGACAGTAGTGCACTGGAACATATTTTATCCACTGAAGGTAGTAAGAAGACTAACAAAATTATTTTATTTTGTTGACAGAAGGAAAGCAGACTTTTGACCTGACTTTGTGTAGCTGGACCAGATAGTCTGGAAGACAGATAAGGTTCTGAGTCTGACCCTACTTGCAAGCATGCAACAAGAGCTTTCCCTTGTAATAGAGTATTATTCGCATAGTACCGCCATTCCTTTCACCTATACAATGGTGAAAAATCAAATATTCCTTTACCTGATGACAGAGTTTTGTCTGAACTCCCCTCATGCTGTACAGCTCACCAAATCATGATGGATTCTGCTGGGCTTTCTTTTCTCATATTGCCTTCCACCAAGGTTTATCTTTGAGCTTTAATGGTCAATGAGTTTCATGCTTAGTCAATCACCTAAAAAAATCACTGTAAACACAACTAATTCAAATAAGTATTCCACTGCATTTCCAACAAAATTACAAACGAAGAAAAAAAAGAAGAAAAGTGTCACTGGGTACACAATAATTGCTGTCAAAAATTATAATTTCTCTTACTTTATTTAGAGCTCCCAGCTCTACATTGCCTATATGACAGCTAGTGAAAAAAATTGCATTATTCTGATCTTTATTACATATGTAGCATGAAATATCCTGGAATACAAATTTAGGAGAATTTATGAGAAAAATCCAGGTTTATCGTAGTGTCTTTGTACATGGAGTACATGAAATCTTAGCCAGTTTCCTGTAAGATTATCTGTCAATCTGATAAGGTTATTTAAGAACAAGTGTCAAAGATCTAATTCAGTACAGTAGATGAGGTTACACTTCCACGATCATTAACAAAGCACCACAATGAAAATCACATCCCCTGAATATTTATAGCCAAATAAAAATATCATTCTTATACTATACCAAATGAAGGAAAAAAAAAAAAAAACCCCACAATAATAATGATAATGATAGTGACAATGATGATGATGATAACAATAATAATAACAACCCTACAGATCTCCAGTGTAACAAAGATACACTCTACAACTCTGTCTCTAAAATAACAAGTTATTGCATCAAGAGTAAGTGAGGTAGGGGACCTCCATTTCTGAATGTCCATTACAAAGCATCAAATAAGTAGTTCAGTAGACACCGAAACATTTTCAGGATCACATAAGAATTAATCTGTTGCTAAGATCCCATCCATAGCCATTAAATACTTGTATTGCCATCAAATCTGCAATAAAAAGTGTAGTTCCAGATCAATATTTTTACAACACCAAAGAGACTACCATTAAACAGGCTTAATCTGTGTCAAGGTTCTTCAGATGACTAATTCTCTCTCAAATGAGTCGAACGAATTAAATGAAATACTAATTAAACCACTGAGATGTGTTTCACGGAGATAATTTCTTTTGTGAGTCCTGTTTCTGGAGGTCTGACGTTTCTTAGCAGGCATGGAGACTTCCCAGCCACCTCAAACAATGAGAGGTCTGAAAACTTTGACAGGTATTCCCTCCCACTGAATTCAACAGTATAGTCTGAATTTTATTTTAGCAATAGTAGTTAGATTAACCAATATAACAGAGCAGTGTTGATGTCATCTATAGCAAAGATGTGAGAACACAAAATGAAGTTGTTCGTAAATATACAACCTGTACCATATAAATAAAAAGAGCAAAACTGGTGGGATTCCTCTCACTTGACTCCTATTACCCAAAATCCATTGTTAGGTGGTAATTCCTGCAGTTTTGCATACCTATTTAACAAGTACGTGAAGTGCTGCTGAAAATGCTTGTCTCCACTGACTACAAGAACACTTTAATGCCATGAACTTACATCAGACACCTGACTTTTAGCCATCTACAGTCAGGTGAGATGAACTTTATCCTGTTTCTAGAGCAGGATGGGTCTTCTGAACAAACTTAAAATATATCCAAAACATGGAGCTTACATAGAGGATATTTTCATATGTGTTTGAGATAACCTGTTGTTTCTCCCTGGTGCTACAGATGAACTTCTAAAAAACCCTTAAATACATAAAAATTATCTGCAGAATACACAACATATTTTGCAGTTGAACTTGAATTTCTCTTATAAATCACAAATCTCTTGCAAATCACAGAGACTAAGTTATATAACAGTACAATGAAAACTCCAGCTCTTTTCGTTTCAGAGACAGGACTCAAAAACTGATATGAAGTCTTGTCAAATGAAGAAAGATTTTTATTTTCACTGTCACCACCAAAAAACTTGCAAAAGATCAAACTTGTTCAGAATTGAGGTACTTAAGGGATTTGTCTTCCATTTTTCTGAACTTTGAAAGTCACAAAGAATGACAGGACTCAATTCAGCATGCCCTGTTCCAAAGGCTCCATCCACACCTTGTGCCCCTGCCCTGGGAACATTCACCAGAGCTGTATACCTAAAAGAGAGGCTGGGAAGATGAGAGAGCTCAGAAGCAATATTTTTGAAATCACATTACAATTAAATTAAATAGATTCCATAAATATAATTTTGTAACCCAAAGCATTTCATTTTAATAAGTGTGAAAAGATAGTTTCTGCAAGAGTTCAATACTTTTGGGTTTCTCTCTGAAGTGAAATGAAATATATTTCAAAGTAGCAACATATCAATACTTGATGAATACATTTTAGAAATGTGTTCAAAAACGGCCCTTCCTCCATAGAAACATAAGTCCCTTCTGAACATAAAACTCACTTTATAAAACATGATGTCTGTAAAAAATTTCTATATATAGAATCCAAAGCTACTGAAACTTAATCAATAAATTCATATGATAATAAATTCATAAAAATCAGAAATTGTTTTACTGACATCTGACGTCTTTTTCTATGCAGTTTTGACTACATTTAGCATTATACTAGTTTCCATAAGCCAAAAAAATCCATTTGCAAATTAGACTTCATCTAACATTATGAATCCATATTTTGTTTATCCCTTAAGAAATAAAGAATTTATAAAAGATAGTATGAAAAATTAAATATTTCTTTGACAAATCTTCACAGGGAAAATTAATGAGTAAAGTTATTTCTCTAGAAATTATTGGATTAGTATTGGGAGAAACGAAGCTCACTCTCCTGTTAGAATTTAAAAGGTTTCATAAGGGGCAATAGGGGACAGAGACAATAAAGCAAAAGTAACAGCACTGGGTGCTTCTTCTTGGCACTGAGCCAAAAAGGCACTTACCCAGAACCACCCTGTCACAGATGGAGACATTCTTTACCTACCCTTCTTATTATATCAGCCTAATACATATACATAAGCAATTATACATATTCACACATTCCCCTGAACTAGTTTGCATATTCTAGGAACTATTTAGCATGGCCCCTCCTCTGATCCGCCTTTTGAGAGTATGCGCTGTCTTCTTGGTTGTGGTCTTGGTCAGTCGTGTGATTACCCGCTGCTTGAGCCCTGTTCCGTGGTTTCTGCAGGTGACAGTCACTGATAGCTGAAATGTCAGGGGTCTTCATCACACAGTTCTTTGGATGTTATCCAACCAAGCAGGCGGTTTAGTTACTGTAAGTTAACCACGAGTATTCTAAAACAACCATATCAGCTATTTCACCACTGTTTTTAAGTTTAGTTAGTAATAGAAATAAAGGAATTGGTTATTATTATACAGCTATATGTTTATAACAAGGCTTCTGTAAGAATTAACATTATACACATAGCATCCATTTTTATATTTGCAAAAAGCCAATATTATAATATGTATTTATCACAGTATGATTTCTTTGAGTTATATTACTTTCCAAAACCGCTGAATAACTCAGTGAGTTTATCAGATGTATTTTTAAAAGGCTTCTTTAAAAATATAGCATTCTAATAATATTTCTATATTAAGTCAAATGACGTTAAATAATTTATCCTTTTAGAGAAAAATTGAATAGGACCATAATAACGTAGGGGGTTATTGAAGCTTGGGGGAAATTTTTCCCCTCATTCTGTTGCTGGGCAACTCTACAGACTGGGTACTTAAGAGACACAAGATGTGGCTGGGTGGAGTCAGGAAAGGAAAGCACCTGGCCACTGGTAACATCACTTGCACTTGGGGCATCGGAGGGGAACAGTGGAGCTGCTTTGTTTCCTTTCGCTGCAGTCACGGGAACCCAACACTGCACTGCCTTTTTCTTCCTTGCTGGGTGAGCTTTCATTTGGGAAAGCACTGGATCCCGATCCTCTTCACCCCTCCTGGGGCACATGTCTCCCCGGCTGGGTCCAGTGGCTGTGGAGGAGCCCGGCTGCTGCTGACCCCCATTCCCCACCTGCCGGGATGCACTGTTGCTTCTGCCACTGCTGCGGAGTTTCTGCCACCCTTTTGCTTGCCAGCAGGTGAGTCAGCTCTGCCGTCCAGCTTGCTGCTCCAAGGTTTCCCTCTGCAGCCCATTTCGCCATCCAGCCCTCTGGCCATCCCGTCTGTTCACCATTGGTCGCATGAGAAGGGGACCTGAGCTCGTGCCACAGCGCCNTTTGCCTCGTTATAGATACTAGTAAAGAAACTGTTATTTCTTTTCCCATATCTATGCCTGAGAGTCCTTGATTTCAAAGTTATAACAATTTGGAGGGAAGGGGGTCATATTCTCTATTCTGAGGGAGGTTCCCACCTTCTTTAGCAGACACCTGTCTTTCAAACAGAGACGGGGTGAAAAGAGTATTAAAAGCACTTTATTTAATAACCTCAGTAGTTCTATCTGCATCTTCCGACTCAGATTTTTGCTGCAGACTTGCGAAGAAATTAAATTTTTAATGACATTAAAAAACATGTAATTTTTGGGAAAAATAAAATTTGATGTATTTACTGAAAGAACTTGCTTCTAACAGCAAATATAACAGCAGGCAAAAAAAAAAAAAGGGGGGGGGGGAAATGGTAATAGTTTTAAATAATCTCAAAACTCTATAATGATTTTGAACATGCATGAGCATTATTCCATAGCTTGAAGGGCTTTCCAAGTCAAACATCTATTTTGAGGCATTTAAATAGCCTATAAATTCTCTAGTTTTTTGTTGCCATTTACATTCCACATTGTGCTCTATTAGAGCACTATTTGATGCGCCCACACAAATACATAAAGACTGATTTAATAAAGTTGGCTGTTCCAAGGCTGGTGTGCCTTCCCAAGCTATTGGGGAGGTATTTCAGCTGCGTAATTGAATAGATACAATCTCTCTCAGTCACAAAAGGCATAGCTCACTTCCTGCAAGGGAATAATTCATGTGAGTGTCAGGGCAAATTTCAGCAAAAGCTGCAGAGTCATATCCTCATACCAGGGAGAGGAGACATCGAAACAAATTGCCACATTCATAGGATCTAGATGTTTTAAAGTTTGCAGGTAAAATAAAATAATGCCATACTTTTGATAAATACTAAATAACTGAGTATGGCTGATTAATCCTTATATAGAGATATATGTTTCACTGATAACTAGGTTATAAATTTACGTTATTTTTTTATGATTATTCTCTTCCTGGAATATGTTCACTGGAGCAATGTGTGTGTTCTAGGTTTTCTCCAAACTTGTTAAAGGATCACCAATTTTTTTCTATCATTTTAAAGCACTTAAAATTTACCACCAAGACTATAATTATTCTGCTGTGTTTTAGTTTAAACCATGGTCTTCTCAGCCTTAAATTTCTAGGAAGAATAATTGTCGTATCAGTCACAATGAACATAAATACAATGAGATACATATATCATGGCAAGTGCCAGGATTGTAAGACATGTACAATCTCATTCGGTACTTCAGTAATAGTAGAATTACATTTTAGTAAACTAGTAGCTTAGAGAAGCTGACAGAGTCAAAGCAAAGGAACAAAAAGGTTAATACAGCTGTCTATGCCTTTATATTTACTCTGTGTTTGTTTAATAAAGGAACCGTTTTTGAATGATATGTGAAGGCTAACTTGCTGTCAGGATCCTTGAATGCTAAGCTAGAAGGATCCTAAAAGATATTATTTGGATCATTCATACAAAGTAAGACCAGCCATACCAGCATATCTCAGCATTTACTTGTATACCATAGCTGTGAATACTTACACAGATAAGTATTACTCCACATTACTCTACCCAAAGGGTCTATACAAATGTTGACTATCTTTCAAGTCACAAAGTTTTCCCTAACACTTGGTGAATTTTCATTACATCAATAAAATTCTACTATTTTTCTTACAAAGCTGAGTCTCCATTCACATAAAGCTCCTCCACTATTTCTTCTTCAGTCTAAACAATCTTGAATTTATGAGTCTTTCTGTAGGAAATATTTTCTGCATGCCTAGGAGTTGTGTTATACTGTACTCTCTTCAAGTGATCCAAGTCTCCTTCAGGGTGAAGTAACTCACTCAGTACTAATGTGTTACTTATTTTGCATAGGACAAGGTTATGTCATTGCTTATCTCAAATTATTCTCTATTCTGTTTTCCAGGATATTTATCTTGTAAGGTCTCAGTGCTGCCTCACATTCAATTTACAATCCAGACACCTCTGAACTTGTAGGCAGCTGCAGTGCCAATACTATGTCCTGCAGCTGCCTTGCTGTTTATCCTTGCCAAGGCTGCAACTTATTGTTTGCCTATGTCAAACAAAAATTTGTTTTCTGGACTATATGTCCAATTTCTCCACATAATGTAATTTCAAATTCTCTCAGCTAGCATACTGCTAGATCATTTGTGGCTCTTTGCACCTTCTAGTAGCATCTGGCCGTTTACAAAACCACTGAATGGCAGCAGGGTTAGAGCAACCCTTACAGAATTGTATTGAGTTCCCCTTCCATTTCCACAGTGGCATGGAGTTATTTAAAATAACCCCCCAAGAAGGTTCCCAGCCAGACTAAAAACTGTGATACAGGGTTTTTTTCTAGATCGTGCAGTCAGGACTACTCCAGTTTATAAGACTATGTTTATGGACATGTGCCATTAATCAAATCTATCTTGCTATGTATTTTTGACCACACTTAAGCTCTTGACTCTGCTTAGTGAATAAATAACTCGAAAACAAATTATGGGCAAACACAAAAGGAGGCAGATGGTATGCTTTACTTTTTCTTGTACTTGTTTACCACCCACAAGGGCAATGCTCTTGGGTCAGAATGGTCTGTGACAGACAAGAAGAAAAGAGACCAGATGTTAACTATAAATTGTTGTATTAAATTAATGCCAGCCTGAAATATAACCAGCAATGGGGTCACTACTGCTATGACATAAAAGTGAAAAAGCAGAGACTGTAACAGATGTTTCTGTTTTTCCAAGAGGATTTTTTATTATTATTTCTCACTAATCTAAAGCTTCAGTGACAGAAGTTTTTATTACTGACCTCAAGACACACAGAGAGAAGTAGACACTTCTCAAAATTTTGCAGTTCCTGATCTGAACATAGGTCAAAAGTAGAACAGGGCTGTACAGTTACTAGCCTCAGTCCTGGGAGCCATATTGGCAACCTAGTGTAATAATCCCAGAGGGCGAATTTTCCACTCTGAGGAGGCTCAGATCATGCATCAGAATATGGCCATGCTGCTGCCAGCACCCAAGAAACCTTGCTCACAGCTAGGTCAAATATCTGTGCATGGCACTGTATCACACGGTGTAGAGATACTAAGGGGAAAGGAAGTCAAATACTATATGCCTGTCTGTAAACTAACAAGTTATCTGATGAAAAAAAACCCCCAAAATTACAAGGAAAAGTAATCCTCTAATTATCTTAGTCACTTTTGGTGTGTATTACTCAACTGGCAGTGAGACAGCTATATCTATTATGGATGAATAAAGAGCGTACTTTAAAGGAAATCCCCAACCATGCCTCATTCTGTAGTAGGTCCTTTTCCAGTGTAGAATGACATATCTCCCTTACAGCCAAGATGCTCTAGTTGAATAAAACAGCTTCAGATGTGCCCCACTAAGACCTCTTCCATATGGCCTGTAGCCATGACCATTTGGTGTATCTTATTTCTGTACATCTGCACTACTTCCCCTGCAGTGACAGGACAGGACTTGCGTAGGGACAGTTGATGCTTGTTTGATGTGAGGTGAACCATGGGCATTGACAATAGACGTCCATGAGATGAGAATATCTTTTAAAATATATATAAGCTTAGAAAATGGAGTGGGATTCAGAAAAAGCAAAGGGAAGGTTTTTCAAAGGAAAACAAAAAAGGGGAAAAAAAAAAAAAAAGCCTGACACTTAATCAAGTGATCCATTTAAAAGGCTGAGATGACTCTCTTTTAAAGTAAATGTTTTAACAGCATTACTATTGAGATGACAGCAAAAACAAATTTAAGCATCCACAGGAATAATTTTCAGTAAAGGAGGTGATTCAAAGAAACAATTGCAGGCATAATCAAAGAAACAATTGTAGGCATAATTCCAGTTGCTTTTATCAATACTAACATTACAGTGTAGAAAAAACAGAGTGCATAGGCCATTGGTAACCCACCAGTTTATTTCTTGTACAATGCAATACTAGTAAATGTAAGGCTACAGGTATTCACATTTACAAGTTCTGAACTGTCACATGGTTAAATATGTAAATTCTTTTAAACAGAAAACCCTTGATAGAACCAAAGGTGTGGCTGTAAAAGTATAAATGCTACAAACACAAATTGTCATGGATGTATTCACTAGCACCTACTTGACATGCAGTTTTTTGTTATAGTCTTGAAATGTTAAGGTTTACTGTACTTCTAGCTAGTAATATAATTCCACAGCATGGCAAAGCAAACAAAATATAGCAAAATTCGTTCATTCATGTCTTTATTTTTAAATTTCATACAGGGATCTAAATTTCTTTTTATTTTAGAAAAGTCTGTCTAGAAGATACATTTCTGGTCTTCCTGATTTTACTGAATATCTTAGACACATCAGAAGTCTTTTGGCCCACTCACTCAGACAGCATCAACAAACATAGCATGAAGATAAGATCAAAATAGGCCCTGTGAAATATGGTCTCCAAAGAAACATTACCCTGGAGGATGGAAAAGAGAACAGGCATGTGTCTGCAATCCCTCCTGTGAACAGGGGAAGAGATAACTGTGCTCATGGAAGGCATCTATTACTCCCACACAGGGTCTCCTCAGTTTTGTGACATAAGAAATGACAAGTAGAAGTAAAAATTGCAGTCATTTCAGGTTTATGTTTTACTCTGCTGCCATATATGAGATTATATTTTTAATATGTGATGATTATTGTTAAATTTACAGACATTTTATCACTGACCTGAAAATCTTAGCACCATCAAAAGGTTTTCCAACTTATATTATATGGACTGCCTTTTGTAGATGTACAGTAATAGCCAGAACAGCATTGGGCGTTTCCTTGTAGAAACACTTACTGCATTTAAATTTCTGAACAGTCACCAAATTAATTTCTTTCAACAGGACAAAAGCTCTGGAAACCCCTCTAAATCCATTTGCTACTGATAGAGTTATGACAAAACATTTGTCATCCTCAATTCCTTAACAGTGCATACTTGCATTTTTACAACAAACAAATCAGTATCTCTCTCGTGCATCAAATGTAAGCAAAAAGAGACAAAAGGAAACATGGGGTTTAAAGTATAGATTCTATATTTGAGAGTATGCATCCTAAACCTTCTGCTTAAACCCAAAGACTAGGACAGATCCAATCCCCAGACAGTGATACATGCATTTATAATTATAACCCAGCTCATTTCTTCAGTGAGGTCACCTCCTCCCATTCTTTTTTCTTGATTACCTGCTGCCTTTTTCAATAAAGCAGCATTTTTAGCTGTAGAGACACATTCCCATCAGTGCCCAATATGAAACAGTCAAGTGTCATGGCAGCAGTGGCGAAAATTTGGCAAATATATTTGTTTCCAAATGGAAAGGTAAATGTTATATTCCATATATGATGATAGAGGCTTTTGATTAATCAAAATGTAGATATTAAGATCTCATTCAAAAATATCAGTGCTTCATAAAGTACCGGGGAGAAAAATGAATGTCCAAAGCTGGATTAACTATTGCTGTCAAATTTCCTCAAGATGGCCAATTTACTGCAATCTGAAAAGGGCCTTCCCCTTCCAAATAACTCCTAAAGTGCAAGGTGGTCTCAAAGTAATTTAGCAGAGAGAAATGAAATTCACACCAATGGATTTCCCTCTGTTGGACAAAGTCACATGCATTATGTAGTTTACACTCTTTTTAACTTTTCCTAATTACATTGTCCTCAGATGTGTGCGGACATTCTGACTTGGCAGTGAGCTATGCAGAATCAGGCTGAGTGCCTGACATTAAAATGTCTAGTGCCTTCTCCAGACTTCATCAGCATTTATCTGGCACTAGCTGAACTTTGTAAAGTAATTTCAGGTTCACATCTCATAGTAGGTGACTTCATACAATTCTTTAATTGTTACAAAAGGTAGCAAGAAAAATTACAGAGTAGATAAAACAGATGCCAGGCATATATTGACTGGATTTACCGGTCTGATATTGTGTAAGCTTGAGCTATTCTTTCCATCTTTCTTCTGCATTAATTTCTGTCCAATGTAGGAAAAGAATAAGTATTGCATAAAGTGTGTAGAAATGACTCAACTATTTTATGTTCCTACAACCTGGGAACATCCCAGGAGGCGCCGTATTTCACTCCCTGCTGATATTGCCATAACAGACATCTAAATAGTGCTAGTAAGAGGATCAAGAAGTCTGAAGAAGAAATTTAGTGAGGGGAGGAGGGCCTGAATATCCTCACTGAGACAGCAGGAAAATAACAAGTAATTCCTGACTCAGGAGTTAACTGGGAAGGGGTGGGGATGTCCAGTGGGGAATCCGGTTTGTGGCACTGAGTAGATAGCATGGGCATTTGGTTTTAGGGAGGTCAGCTCTCTCAGAGATGATATCCCAAAATATATTTCGACAGATGGTTCTTTATTACTGAACAAAACATCTGTCTAGAGGCTCATATGCCATTTGTCTAGTCAGTGGAAATGTCACACCTGTGTGAGGTGTTTGTTTCCAGATGTAGTAACTCATAGCTTTATAATGATATCTTGTTTAACAATGCTGCTGCTAATAGAAGCTGCTGGGCAGTATTTCAGCAGCCTAGACTGAACTAATTTCAGTGATGATAGAGCCAGTGACTCTTCTCAATGATGCCCAGCTACTGGTCAACAAGGAGTGGGCACAAACAGAATTACCGGAAATTCTATTTAAAAAGAAACCTTTTTTGTTGTGGTTAAGAGGAGTGAAACACAGGAAATGTTTGCCCGGAGAAGTTGTGAAGAGAAAAAAAACAGCTTGAGGGACCCTGACACACCTGTTCTAGGTGGCCCTGCTTGAAACAGCAAGTTGGACCAGTTATGTCCAGAGCTGCCTTCCAGCCTCCACCATCCTGTGATTCTGTGGTGTCCATGATCTGCTTTGGTGCTTTTGCAAATCTTAGGTACTCTTCATTCTCTGGGGATTAAAATTTATACAGAAAATGGCTTTAAACAGAATCAGTTTGTCTTATGAAAAACTGTTTATACTTCAGAAACTGGAATATTATACACCAAATCCTCACAGACAAAAAGTTCAGTGTGAAGATTATGCAAAACATAAATTGTGCTAAAGAACAAACCTGTGCGTGGTTATATTAAACTGATGTAACATCAGTTGCTCAGCTAGGACCAGCTGATATGATTTGTTTTGATTTTATTAGGATTTGGGCTATACACAACAGAGCAAATATTTACAAGTAGATGGTAATTAGTTCTGCAGATACCATGGAAAGTGGAAATTATGAGAGCAGGTTTTCTCATTTTAGGACCCTATTCAAGAGTGTTTGGAAACACTCATTTGAAAGAAAGATGCACCGAATCTTAGCAAAAAAAATTATTGTTTTTTAGTCCAGTCACCTGATAGCATCCTGTCCTTGTCCTAGCAGACATTGCTATCATTATTAGTATTTATAATTATTAATACTTATAATTAATCTGTTGCAGAGCAGAAAGGCCTTACAAAATGAGGGCCTTGTTGCCCTTGTAAAATCCTTGCTCACTTCTGCTACTTCGGCTAACCAGAGAGCATTCTGGGAATGCTCAGAATAAACTCAGCTAAAGCAGAGGTGAAAAACAAGTTACATAACTGGAAAACAACTGTTAGAACCAATAAATGCTCACACTGTGGGGTTGGTGGTTGGTTACACCTGATGCGTGTTCCTATTGTAGTTTATGGTGGTTGGTTAAACACATTTGTTGTGCCTCACAAGTGTGCAAAATCATAACGAAGGAACAGTTTAAAAACCCTGGATTTTTGCAATAAAATATCTTCGCTTATCACCATCTTGTGGAGTCCATGCCATTAACCACTGCATTAATCCACACAGAGTGATTCTTAACTAGTGTTAGAATAATTTCTGCAGAATGAAAGATGCTATGATACCACATATTGTTTCTACTAAAGAAATATAATATACACTTGGCCCCAGACAATTCATCAATTAATTTGTAGAGGGTTAGTTTGGCTGTTAAACAAAGTTAAATTTACGTGGCCTTCTAAATATTCCCATGTATGATTTTTTTTGTAAATTTCCTCCAAGGCAGGTCTTCAATGTGTGCAAAAACATACTTAATACTTTATCAAATAACACAAGTGTGTAAATGCTGGCACATAAATACGGTAAGTAAATAGTCAAAAGCAATGGGAAGATAAGCAAAGTTAGATAACTGTGTAGGGTCTGCTTCATTCTCACTTGAGAAGTGATAAAAACTGAAATAAGTTAATAGTCAGTAGATGGTGTTTACTGGAATGATCTGAAAATTAGGAACCTAAAGTGCAAAAGTATTTCCTGTAGATCAATATTAAAAATGACAGAGAATTGATGAAATGCATTAACACGGCACGAAGATAGCCTCCAGGGCAATTTATGTCAACTTTTCCAAATTTTAGCTGTTGTTGATGAACATTCAGTGACTCTGGATGTTCACAGGTTTTGGACTGTCCATTTGAAACTATTTTAGACTTTGATGATTATTGCAAAATCATGTCTGCTCTTTAGTTTCTTTAAAGAACCACAATTTTCTTCTTTCCAATTATTGTGCAAAAAACCTCTTTTCAAATGCATGTGTCATGAAAAATCACCTCAACAGAAATATCAGCAATGTTTAGTTGTTGCATCAGCTTTTGAGTTGTGTGCTTGCTGACATAAATGATAAAAATACAAAAATACAAAAAAAACCCCTACACATATGTACACACCAGATTAAATTCAGTAGAGGCTTCTGATACAAATCGACTTTTAAGCTGTTTCCTATATTGGTGAATTTACATACTTAGTATTATTCCCTCTGTAATTCTTCTCCTTTTGAGAATTATTTACTATTATTACTACCACAAATCCAGAGATATACATACTTTTACCATTTTTGCCACATTCATTTGCCTTCTGATTCTAAGTCACATATTCTACAGTGTACTTAGGTCAACTATGTGCTATATCACATTTCATCCTATATGTGCAGATACTGCTTTTCAATTCTGCCAGGATTTTTCAATCTGCTCTGTTAAGTAAGAAGTGTGTACTCCATATTTGTGGATTGTGTATTCCAGTACATATATAATTAAATAAAGGAACCTATCAGGAGCCAGGATCACTTCAGGAATGTACCACCACACTAACCCAAACTCAATAGCAACAATTTTTTAATGTCACCTTATTGTGCACAGCCTAATTCTTGTATTTACTTTCTTCATTTGAACAAGGCACTGGGAAATATTTTCAACAAATTTAAACAGTGCTTAGAAATATGTATGTTGCATTATGTACTAAACTGTAATAGAAGTGTACATACTACGTATTTCTTTGGAATTTTTGTTAGTTTTGTTAATGAAAAGTACAAGGAAAATAAAGATAAACATTAATATGAGTCTGTTGAACAGAATTCTTTATGGTCCCAGGACTTTGCTCATGTGACAGGGTGTTTCTCTGTTTTGAGTTCAACACTAAATACATAGTACAAAAAATGTAGTCGAGCAAATACAGAGGCAGATCTGGATTCTTGACTCGTTTCATGGATGGTAGATGCTTCCTCTATTGTCACGTTCAATAGTATTTTGATGCCCTAGGAAACAAATATAATTCATACTACTCTATGCATTCAAGAGATGAGAACTGTAAATACAATGATACATTAAGAGAAGAAAATTTTTTTTTTTTTTTAAAGACACTGTTCTAAAAGGCCTTCAGTATCAGTTTATACTTTAAAATAACTGAAGATTATCTTATATCTATTATTACTGCTACTTCACTATTAATAGAAAGCCCTCTTATTAATCTGTTTTCTTTTAGACTTAGCTTGCTTTCTTAATCAATACAGGTTGTTACTAGAAGATAATGAGCTAACTGACATATAGTCTCAGTGTTGCAGTAAGATAAATAGTACTTTTAATAGTTTCTTATTTCAAAGAATATACAGATATCCACATACTTCAGATATTAGGGTTTTTTCCTCAAGAGGACAGATTAATATCCGACATGCAAGTCTGAGATTTTTCTGTTTGAATTGGGAAACACCTAAATTTTAAGTAACAGCAACAAAAAAATCATTCCCATGATCAGTTTGGGTTATCACAGGGTTTTCCTCTAGTTTTGAAATTTTACATATTATTTATAATACTTTATGTTATAAAATAACAGCATTATTTCAAACTGTTTTTGTCTTAAAGGCTTTACAAAAGTTATTTGAAACTGTTTCTAAGGAATTTTTTTTTTTTTCCCCGTAATACATTTTGGAAAGGTGAAACAAACTGAAATCAGTCAGTTCTTACAGGCAAATTAGATTTTGGTGTATCTGTATGTTCCAAAAAAACCCCAACCCCAAACACCAACCAGTTATTATTAGTCTAAAATACCATTCAAACAACTTCAAACTAAACCTGTTAGAGGTCTGCCATTCACATTTTATGTCAACATTCACAGTTACTAGTGCTGCAGTGAAGTTCCTTGCCATAATTTCCATATTTCTCCTTAACAAAGACTAAAGGTTTTGTTTTTCTTGGTCTTCAGAGCCTTGGTAAATCCTAGAATTGTTGCTGAATTAAAAAGTTTCAATGCTATCTGGAAATCTCAATGGTTAAATTACCAATAAAGTAGTCAGAGGTCCAAAAATAATCTTCCATTTGCTAAGAAGCTGAACTGTAAAGCCTCATTAGGTTCTCTCTACAGTTTTCATTCAGAAATAATAATCTCAGAACTGAGAGCAGAAGTCTGTGAGGATGTAAAAGAACAGATTTCCACATCAAAGTGTCACCAGTTAAGATACTTTATCTAAAGTATTTATAGTGCGAGATAAGCAATCTCTTTCAAGTCACATGGTGCTACTCTTGCTACTAGCTAAAGCTTTATGGCTGAAATAGTCTTTCTGAGATTAATTTATCAACATAGGTGAAGGTACCTGGGTCATATTTTTATAGATGAAGGCTACCTTTACCCCTTGGTTCAGATTAGTTTCTCAGACTAATTGGTTTAAAGATACTTGCTTGTAAACTGACTGGAAAATTATGAAGTGGAATAAATGCAGACAAAAGAACCAAATCTTTCAGATTAAGAGATTGACTCAAGAGAGGTGGGTTTATATTGGTCATGGAAAAGCTGAAGATAAATATTAGATCCCAGGAGGTTCAAGATGAGTGGTAAAGAAGAAATTTTTGAATGGTAGGACATTTTTTTTAAATACAGATTTGACAAAGAGAAGGTAGATATAAAGAGGCCAGAGTTTCACCAGATTTAAAGACAACAATGAGGAAAAAAATGGCAAAATTTTACATACCTTTGTCTAGTCTACTAAAACTTCTTGACTAACTAAATGTACAGTTACCTGTTCCCCACACCATGTGCCAAGGTGCTGGAACTGGACTGAGTTTACTTACAGGAAGGGGTTGTGGGTCTGGTGTGTTCAGTTGTCAGAACATTTCAGACGATGAGTCATTGGGAGCTCTGAGAAGCAGCATCAGCAAAACCCTTTACTATATTGCTGCTGGGAAAGATACATTAATGACACTGATAATGTTGAGGAACTGGCAGTGTAAAAATTACTTTACAGTAAAAAGTACTCTGAAGAAAGTAGGTCAGATAGAAGTTGATAACATCCAAATCATTTGGCCACACTCATTCTTAATTTTAAATTATGTTGTCTGTTTCAGGGCAGTTGGCTTTCACATTTTTTTTCTTTGATAACCTGAAAGAAGTGCTTGATTTTTTTCAACATAATAATAAATTCCACTACAGTAAATATACTGCAGTTGATAAAAGCAAACTGTTTGACAAACTGTCAGAGATACATATATAAAATGACAGCTACCCCCTTTAGTGTTGCTGGAATAACAGACTTGAAAATTAAAACCAGCTATAATTAACTTTTACAAATGTTGGGATACAGAGCAGAGTACCCAGGCATCATTCCTAGGATATTCAAGGCTCAGGTTTGGCTCTCCATTCTCTCTAATTTGGAGAAAAGCCTCCTACTTGGCAGTCTACTGACAATAGTGGGTGGATGGATGGACATTTAACTGCAGATGGGATGCGACCATGAGTTTCCTATCCTGCTTACAGGAAGAAATGTAAATTTACAGCACCAATGTAAATTCATTACACAAAGGAATGTAATGGAAGCAGAAGAAGAATGAGGAGTGTGACAAGTCCAGTCTCAGATGATGCAATTCCAGAGGAGCATATCAGTGAAAAGTTGTGTCATATGGAACCCTTATTCTTTGCCAGCTTCCTTCTTATTTCAAGTGCAGACAATGAGAAACCACAGTTAAGGGAAAAATGAGTGCCCTCATCTCCTGCATCTGTAAATGTGGGAAGGTCTGTTTCCAACCTCATGAGCCAAGGTACTAAGGAAAGAAGTGAAGCATAGCCCTCATGTCACTGCAGAAAACCCCATGCAATGGTTTCTCTGAATATCACTCCAGGAATTCTAAAACTTAACTGAAAGCTGGCAGACTTTTTCCAGGCTCTTAGACATTCTATTTCACGCTCTACTTTAGAATAGTCTACTTGGGAAAGTAATAGAAGATGAAAGTGCTGGAAAGCAGTAGGAATTCTCTTCCAGTGGCTGAATAGACCAGAATCTATTTCTCAGATGTTACCTCAAAAGACCTTACAAAATCAGGACAAAGTAACATTGCATCTCCTTCCTGTAGAGATCCTGGATCCAGGCTCTTGTTTAATTTCTGTGACGCGGTTCTACTGTTGAAGACCTCTCTCGGGACACTGAGGAAGAATTTGAGCTTGTCTCTTAATACTGTATTTGGGAATGTGACACTTGTGGAGGAACAATTGCATAAAAGGCATTTATGGTTTTCATGGTTTATTTTAACCTGTTTTCTTTGACATAAGTGTAGAGACTTATAAACCAGAGAATATTATTCCATACTCATATAACCTCACCTATGCAAAGATATAGCCAAAGCTCCAAAATCAGGAGGATAACTCTTACAATGTCTGAGAGATCTTTTTTTCCTAGCATATCAATATTACAGGGCCTCCAAATTTATGAAAATTTGGTTGTAAAAGGGACAAGTCCTGAAAACATTTGAACTTCACAAATTATATGATTTCACTGGTTTTACCTCAGGTTTTCAGCAGTTCAGAGCAGAACTGGCTAAGTCTTTCAAAAAGGCTTGACAGTTGATGATACAAGGAGACATGCCCCAACACACTGAGCAAAAAGTCACCATAACAGATGCAGAAAGTAAATTCCATTGTACTAGAAAAAGAAAAGACAGCTTCCTTAGTTTCAGAGGGAATTTTCTATCACTGTGGAAAGTGGATTCAAATGCAAAAGGTGGTGATCCTACATGTACAGATAGGAATTTTCTGTCCTTTTCTCAGCAGAAATCACTAGTTATTCAATCATCTTTTTTTCATGCTCTGTTCAGCCATTTCAAGGTGATATTCTACAGGGATGGGCATGGGTATTCTAGCTTTAATTTACCACAACAGCACAATATATAAAAAGTAGGTCAAATCTCAACAACATGAACTGAAATGGAAAAAAAAAAAAAGTAATATGGAATAATAAAGCAGAAATATAGTGAGTGACATTTAATTAATCACCAGCATTAATCAATTAAAACAGTGCTTCAAGATCAAATAAGGTAATTTCTATAGATATGCACAAACCACCTGTCTATATCCTATTGTAATAATTGTTTTCTACCCCTTGAGCTGGCAACAGTAATTGCAGGTTTGTTGCAGGTGTTTAATCTACAGGAAGAAGATAAAAATGGTGTAAACTAGCTGAGACTCAGAGGTGGTAGCAGATACGTGCAAGAGTAAGAAACGAAACACGGGAAACTTGATAGATGAAAGACATTCATGTGCCCAACTTCAACTGTTTTAGTTCTTGTCTACCCAATCCCACAAAAGAGGAACTCTTCTCATTTCCATGGCCCTTCTGCCTAGAGTCATCATAAACAAAATCTTTTACTGACTCAGAGTGAGTCCAGAAAGGATGCTTCCCATTGCCAACATACCACAATAGTAGCAAATAGTCTTTCTGTGGCAATTCTAAAGTGAGTTTGTCTATGAATTGCTGAGAGTATGTCCCAGATAGTCCTATTCCCAAACAGGAGAGTTGCCATATGTTGGAGGAGTCTGATGGGTACATCACAGAAATGCAAATACAAAGGAAATATTTTATTTATACCAGTATAGCACTGACAAATTGACTTCAATTAGACAATTTGTGGTAACTTGGTTTATGCTTCACTGATAGCTTTCCTAATTTCAGACAAGCAACAGGCCTGTAATTGAGCACACTTACTGAAGATTCACTGAGAACTGAAAACACATTTGCAAGATTTGCCTTGGGGATGAAATGAGCAGAAGGTAATTTTTTTTTTTGTCTGTGATTGAAACCAGTTAAGCTTTGAATCCTAATCCTAAGGAGAAAGGCAAGTTATTCAAACCTATAAATCACACACACAGAGAAATATAGTTTGCTCCTAGCTCAGCAAAAATAGAGTATTTATGTCTGGCAAAGGTCTTGTACAGACTTCTTATAATTGCTAGGGGGAAGGAAGCACAATGCAAATGATTTAGGGGCTCCATCTGAACAAGCAGAAGAACTTTCACTGAGTTTACTGATGGTGGGAATTGCAGTGCAGAAAATGAATGGGGAAATAGACAGGTACTCTTCACACAGCATCCGTACCTCTTGGATTCTGCTGAACACCTACCAGTACCATCTCACAGGAAAGCACACTTTCCCTCTAACACACCTTGCTTTGGCATATACTGCAGCAGTGTCAGGTTCTATGATTTCTGCTGATATGTTTTCAGATTGCTTTCATATTTCATCTTGAATAGAAAAGTGAAGGACCCAGCTTTCCTACAAATAATCATGGGCATAAATTAGACTCAGAGTGCATCTCTACACATGGTTAAGTCTACCACATGGCTCACTATCATTAAAAGAAGAGGAAAGATGTATTATTCCCATCCCACCCCATTCCATCCCTTCCTGTTTCTTCACTCCCTCTCTCCCCATACCCATTCCAGATGATACCAGCTCTTGAGCCAGATAAGGCACTGACTGAACCCTTCTGTAGGAGAAGAAGCAGAAGCCATGTCGGCAGAAGACTACCCTGTATTTTTCTAGAGTACTTTTCTGCCACATTTGTGAGAAGCCGTGAAAGGGATGAGTGTGCACTAGAGCAGTCACGAGTGGCCATAGCACATGACAGAGTTGGGCAGAAAATTTATGGGGAGAAGGAGAGAGAGAGACAAGAAAGCCATGGCCATGATGGGATACATCAACAAGTGTTGAGGGCATCTTGGTGGGGCTGTTCAGGATTGTCTTTGAAGGGTTGTGTAGATGAGGAGAGGTGCCTGAGAACTGGAAGAAAGCAAATGTCTCCTCAGTCTTCAAAAAGTGCAAGAGGGACGATACAGGGAACTACTGGCCAGCCATTCTCAAATTCCCTGGAGAGGTAATGGAGTGCTTCTTTATCGAGGACACCTGTCCTCTGCTATGGAGGACACACAAGACAAGAAGGTGATCAGGAGTAGTCAGCATTAAAGGTAAATCATGTTTTACCAACCTGATTGCCTTGTATGAGGAAACAACCACCTGGATGAATGAGGGAAGAGTGGTGGTTATTGTCTGCCTTGACTTCAGCAAGGCTTTTGACACTGTGTCTCTCACAAGACCCTCACAGAAAAACTTAGGAAGTGTGAACTGGATGAAGGGACAATGAGGTGGATTGAGAACTGGCTGAATGGCAGATCCCAGAGGGCTGTAATCAGTGGCACAGGTCTAGCTGGAGGCCTGTCACTGGTGGTGCCCCAGAAAGTCAATACTGGGTCCACTATTGTTTAACTTATTCATCTATGTCTTGGAGGAAGAGGCAGATGCCTCCCCAGAGAGTTTGCTGATGATACAAAGCTGGGAGGAGTGGCCAGTATCCCAGAGACCTTTGGAAGGACCTCAACAAGTTGGAGAGATGGACAGAGATGAACAATCTGAAATTCAACAGTCAAATGCAGGGTCCTGCACCTGGGGAAGAATAACTCCCCTACACCAGCACAGGCTGGGGGCTAACCTGCTGGAAAGCCGCTCCAGGAAAAGGACCTGGGGGTCCTGGTGGACAGCAAGCTCTCCATGAGCCACCACTGTGTCCTTGTGGCCAAGAGGGCCAGTGGTATCCTGGGATGCATTAGGAGAACAGTGCCAGAAGGTCAGGGAGGTGATCCTGCCCCTCTGCTCAGCCCTGGTGAGGCACATGTGGAGTGCTGTGGCCAGTTCTGGGCTCTCCACTGTGAGAGAGACATGGACCCCCTGCAGCAGGTCCAGTGGAGGGCAACAAAGATGATTGACAGACAGGAACATCTCTCTTATGAGGAAAGGTTGAGGGAGCTGCGCCTGTTGAGTCTCAAGAAGAGACAACTGATTAAAGATCTCATCAATGTCTGTCAGTGTC
>VZRN01001522.1:0-11084 GCA_013397935.1 Dasyornis broadbenti | reverse complement strand
CCTGGGGCACAGGCCTCCACAGGGTGCTTTGGGTGATGAAAATTTTTTTAAAAAAGGAAAACCCCATTCCAGCAGCCCATCCTGGTCCTCACATCAAATGGCTGGGCAGTGCCACGTTCTATCAGAATTGACAACATCCTAGCAGTTGTACAATCAGGCAAAAAAGCAAATGTGAGGGTTCATGTTTGAAAATAAATATTCCCAGGGATATGTATTTTGCTATCTCCAGGTACTTCAATCATCAGGCAAGTTCCATAAATGCTGTTATATCACCAATTTCTGCAATATTCAGGCAGCTCTGTATATGTGTATGAAGGATTACTTTGCATTTAAATGTAGATGTACTTAGGGTGAAATTTTTTCTGGTTTTAGTTTTGTCCTGCAGAAACTTGCTTAAGATCCATTGAAATTGTTGCTGCAGCACAGCCAACGTGGACACTGTAGAAGTGATAAATGGGTAACTATTGGAAAAGCAACAGAAGCCTAAGAACTGCCAGACAGTATTCCTTACCTGACCATAAAACTCACATCACTCATGAGATTTTTTTGCTTGAAGTAACCATGCAAAAACTCTTCCATGTCATGCCTCCCCAAAATGTGTTGTTTACAAATAGAAGTAAAAAGCCATTCTGAAATGACAGTCCATATTGTCTTACAGAGAGCGCTACCAATGTGGTGAGCTATGCCCATGTGCTCCTGAGGCTGTGGGATGAGAGAAAACAGTGTCAGGTTGTATGCTCAGCACAGGGCCCATGTGATAATGCCAGTTTTTTTGAGCCATGAACAGGCTCCTTTACTCCAATCTGCAGAGAAGCATGGAGTGACTCATAGCTGGGAAACTAATGGTAGGGTCCTGTTCTTCAAGTACAGTGCCACGTCCCAAAAGCAGGCTCTGAAATAGCAATAAGGGATTCACTTTACTGTTTACACATCCTACTCTGTCACCCAGTGCTGAAGAGCATTACCAGAGTGGCATTGAGTTTGATCAGCAGAGATGCTTCAAACAAGATATTTAAATCCATATAAATATGTGTAGGGTGTGTGTATGTATAAACATATATATTTATACATATGTATTTAAGAAAAATGGATAAAAACTGCAATAAACAGCAGTGATGTAGCCTTGCATATTCATTGTTTAATTATGTGGCAAGATTAATTTTTAAACTTTCCAGGCTTTATTGGACTGTTCTTGCTCTATCATTAGACTGCAAAGGCAGAGTGGTGAAAGAGACTCAGCAGACACCCTGCAGGGCAAATAAAAACAACATGTGCAAGAGGGCTCTCCTGTCATACTAGGCATAAACAAGAGATTTACTTCTCTTGATTGTCCCATTTTCTAGACTGTAGTCTGAGCAAAAGACATGAAAACACTTACCAGGACAAGATGTTCCTGCCACTTCTCATTACTCCAAGCTGAAATACTGTCTTGCATCAGTGCAAAAATACCTGTATGTCAGTTGTGGTTTAAGCCCAGCCACTAAGCACCACACAGCCACTTGCTCAGACAGCGGGTTGTGGGAGAATAAAAGTGACAAAACTCATGGGTTGCAATAAAGGCAATTAAATAGGGGAAGCAAAAGCCACAAACACAAGCAAAGGAAAACAAGGAATTCATTCACTGCTTCCCATGGGCAGGCAGGTGTTCAGCCATCTCCAGGACAGCAACGGTGGCTTGGGAAGACAAATGCCATAACTTCAGCCTCCTTCCTTCCTTCTTCCCCTTCAGCTTCAAATACTGAGCATGATGTCACATCGTCTGGAATATCCCTTTGGTCAGTTTAGGTCACCTGTCCTGGCTGTGTCTCCTCCCATCCTCCCTTGTACCCCCAGCTTCCTCACCAGCTTGGCACTACAAAAAAGAGAAAAGGCCTTGGCTCTGTGTAAGCCCTACTCAGCAATAACAAAAACATCTCCATATTATCAATCCCGTGTTCAGCACAAATGCAAAACACAGTCCATACCAGACATGTGAAGAAAATTAACTCTAGTCCAGACAAACCTAGAACAAAATCTCAGGCAATGTCTGTGTCAGAACAACAGTTCTGCCTATGAGAGCGGATAAGGACAGAGGAATTGAAAAAAATGGAAGAAACTTCTACTGTGGTGATGACCTGTCCCTCAACTGTCCCTTTGTGTATTTCAAGATGCGTGATTTTGAAAACCACAGACCAAACTCACAGCTGTACTTGTGCTTTTCCAGGTTATTTTTATACCTTCCACACACAGGTACTAATCTGGTTTGGAAATGGTTTGGAAAACTTGATGGATTATCTAAAAGTCAAAGTTTATTCTTTGTGATTTGGCCATCTGTTCACAGAGAAACATTTCTAATACATGAGGCCTGGTCACAACTGCAGTGCCAGCCTTTACAGTTTCTTCTGCTTCTCTATGCAGATTCTTCCATGTGTCCCCTTCCTACCCCAATACACTAATGAAAAGCAGCAGCTATGGATAGGAGAGAGGATGTAGCAATCCTTGGAATAGTAGTAGGAAATATACAGCATGTAAAACCAAAAACTCGCCTCCAAGTACAAGGCACTAAGAGGAAAGAGCTGAGGCTAAGAGAGCAGTAAAGCCACAGGAATGAAAGGAAGAAGGACAGATCCTGACACTCCAGCCAGAAAACTGTGCTCAGGAAACAAACAGGAAGTGATGGGACTGTGCTGACATTAGAAGGCTGTTGCAGCACATCATGTTGACACTGACTGTCCTTGCTTTCCTCTGGTAAAAAGATTGCAGCGAGCCCTTTTTTCAATCTAATGTTAGCACTCAGTCTTATATTCCCCCTCTCTTCAGCCTTTGTATCTCCTCTGAAATAATGTCTCCATTTCTGTGGAAGAGCTACAGCTGTGTGCCTGCAAAGGGCACCTCTTTATTCCAGATTTGGGTAGTTACAGAAACAGTAGTACAAACTATGTTCCTGTATGTGTGTTTATTACATTTCACTTTGCCTTTTAATAAAGAATAAAATAGTGCAATGTTACTTGCTCCAAGGATACAGAACACTCTTCCATATCTTGCCAGTCCATGTGCAAATATGGGACTCTTCAAACATTCCTGGTGATTTTGCTCCACAGCCTTCAAGCGGTGCTGTAATACAAAACCTACAGTGCTTGCCAATACTGCAGTCAACAGGAAGAAGTCAAGACGGAGGCGCAACAGGCCAGAGAAGAGATATAGTTAATCCAAAAGGATGCATACAAAAAGGAGATTTGTTTTTGAGTAGAGATGCAGAAGTCAGCAAATATTCCCTCACCATGAAGCCAAAGCAATACTTTTGGCAAGGTCACTTCTATCTTGTTTGTCCTAACACTAGCTGAGTCTATTTATCTGTACTGGTATTACACCAGATCTTATAATGTGTCTCCATACCACAGTAAAATATGAAAATAAGGCTCTGGTCAGGATAACAATCAGATTTTACAGGATAACAGTGCAGATGCAATGAACATGTGCTGAAAACTGAACTGCTCACACCCATCATTGCTATTCCTTCCAGAGGTCATACCAATTTTAAATCTAGCACTGATGATTGTAGAGGCCTTTTCCAACCTTAATGATTCTATGATTCCATGATCTCTGAAAAAAAACAGCCTCCAGACAGTGCATGGTTCAGGTCTCTGGTATGTACAAGCTCACATAAAAACTACTCACTTTACAAAACATTATTTCCTGACAGATACTAATTTCCCTTGACTTTTCTGAGAACAAGGAGAGAAGCCTGGCACTCCTCTGCAGAACAACACAAATCAGCTCAGCTGCCATCAACAAATGCAGCCTCATTTTCCCCCAAGTCAGTCCTGAGACATTCAGGAGGGCATTTAATTCAATTCACCCATAAAGGCCAATACTGAAAAGATCTTTGAACACTTTACAATGCCCCCTCGGAAGCATAAGTAAAACTTTGCAATCAAGCATTCAGTAAAGAAAACTTAGCTATGAACAGATTCTGTAAGTGATTTGTATCTAGACTGCAGAACAAATGAAAGCTTTCCCAGTGATTATCAGGGCACAGCTGAAAAAATTGGGCTCCATGTCCAAGCAGGGGCAGAGCCACTCTGTTTCTGCACTCCTGAACTGTAACATAGAGAAATAGCAGGGAATCTCACAGAGAACACAGCACAACACAGCACTGCTCTTATTCTTGTACCAATCACACATTTCTTCCCAGACAAAAAGGATCAGATCAAAATGTGAGTGAATGCTCTCTCTCTTGAACTGCCATTACGCAGCAAAACATTACAAGGCAAGAGACTAAATCGGAAACATCACAGTAAATCCATTTTTATCAGGAAGGACTGCCTCATCTCTAATGCCAGATCAGACTTGCTCAGATTTCAAGCCTTCTTCAGAGCTCCTTCCACAATTCAGTCCCATTCCAGTCAAGCAATAGTGATTTCAGGCCTTGCCTGCCTGTTGTTGTGTTGAAGTACTGACTCCTAGATAGTTAAAATATTATTATGCTTTATAAAGATTACATAATATCCATTAAAACATGGCTTAATATTATTTAAGTCTCTGAGAAACAATTTTTGAACACAATTTAAATGGAACATCCTTCCAGAAGACCCAAGAAGTATTCACCTATTTAAATATATATGAAATACACATGCAAGTATCTCTTATTTCCAATAGTTGAGTACACCTTGGTTTTTATAAATAGATGCCTGGGAGTTGAACTGGCTGGCATCCACTGAGCTTGTCTATCACAGAGGACTGAGTCTGAGACACTGTCTCCTAACCTGACAACATAGAATCATAGCACATTTTAGGTTGGAAAAGAGCCTTAAGATCACCAAGTTCAAATGGGCATCATGGGATCATCATTCAGGTTTCCTGTAGTACTGCCATTTTTGATATGCATTACTAAGAATCAAATATCCAAGCTTCTGTTGAAAATCTGAGTGGAGCAGTTTGTCTGATAGGTGAGTGTACCACAGCAGAGAAAGGACTGTGACTGAGATAACACAGATAAATGTAGAAATATGGGCTGCTAAAATTAACCACTTTGTAAATGAGACTGTTCATTTGTTAATTGACAAAAACCAGAGTGCCACTGTGGCTGGTGTTGCACAGTCTTAAAGCCAGAGAGCCTACATTCTGGAGTAGGAAGACAAAATGGGGGTAGGTGGCAGAAGCTCATTTGAAACTAGTTACACAGAAGTCCTTGGCAGAACCAAAATCTCGGAAGTCCCATTCTAGTGTTCTGGTCAGCTGTGGTGTTGTTGGAATTAGACCAGTGTTTTCTCTTTCTCTTGGACCCTCTGGTTCATGTCAGCTCAGATCTTCAGAAACTAGTAAGGACAAAGCATGAAGACTGTGAAGCAAAACTGCAAACACAGGCCAACATTCTAGTGTTTCATACACAGGTGAAACACTGAAAAGATGAAAACACTGATTCAACTCACATAGTTTTAAATGTAATTGGGTTCATCTGACCTAACCTGTATTCTAATTCAGACAGAGTCCTTCATAATTCCTCTTGTGGAGAGAGCTTATTATTTTTAGAGCCCAACTCACATGGCCAGTTTTCAGATACCTACTTAAGAATGGTAACAATTCCTGGCTTACAGTGCCTGTTTCTCCCTGCAAACTAGAAGTCTAGAGGTCTGGAAGTCATCCAGCCAAACAAGTTCGCATTACCTTCTGAGGCAATGCAAGACATCTGATTTTACTGGGAACACCAGTTCTGAGAATTAAGTCCTAGATTTCTGACAAGACACTATCTGCTTATAGCAGTAATGACTCATCTATAGTCCTGCGTTTAAAAGTAACGGTATGGCTGCTTTCAGGGCTGAGAACGGAAATGGAGATCTGGGATGTTCTCAAGCTTGTTTGTATTTTTCAGTAATTGTATGGATGAAAATAGCTGAAAAGGGACGATGCAGAAGTGTAACACTAACGAGCTCCATTAGTAGGGGATAATGATAATAATGGGAAATTAAGCAAATCTGCACAGTGTAGGGGAGAGCTTCAGGTGCAGATAAACATATTGACAACTCTGGGATGAGGTCAGACAGGAAAACCATGTGCAGAAGTAGATCACTGTAACTGGAGGCTGGCTGCCTGTCAATTCTACCAAAACTTCTCTGAGAAAAAAACATCTCCAAAATAGAGACTTTTGACACAAACTGGAAAGGCGTCTTGGACAAGAGTGTTTCCATATTTCTATTTCTTTGTGTAAGTGTCTGCAGCCACTGTTTGAAATAACATACCCAAATAATAGACCTCCAGGGTAACCTGGAATGGAATCTTTATCAGAATCCTTGTATTCCAGATGCAGTGTTTTTCCAGATTTGTTAAGGCTGTTGTGTCTGATGTTAGATGGAAGCCCTGCTGCCTCCTTTCCAGTCTTCTGAAACGTTTTTATAAACCTGTCAAATCAGGAGCTCTACCAAGAGACTGCATTATAGCAACACTGTACGAAGGAAATGCAAACACCCAGGCTGTCACCTGGCCTGTAGTCAAGTCAATAGTAGAGCACAGTGAAGGTAGGAGCACCTTTAAAGGGGAAGAAGGAAAAACGCATAATTTGTGCTTTTATCATAGATACCTCATGGCTGGCTGAATTGGTGTCTTTCCCTAATCACTTATTTTCTGGACAAAGGAAATACGCTAGTGTTCCTTTGTCTGGATTTCAATGAAGCATTGAGCAGACATGAAACTTTCACTTAGGGCAGAGACAACAAGAAGTTTCAGGAGAGCAGTCCAAGAGACAACTGGCAAAAATAAGGACAAGAGCAAATAGCATCAAAATAATTGAGCTTAAAGAATATGTAAGACCTGAATCAATTTCAGGGAAATGATGTACACCACACTAATGCTGTTGTGTGGCACAAGGTTTCCAGTATAAACAAGTTTCCGTATCTGGGAAAAGATGGCGAGAGGATGATAACTTTCTTGATTTCTGGTATTCAATCAAGGGCTGAGTGTAAAATATTTTTTCTTCTATTTGTAGTGAGTCTCTTGCTTTCATCTGAGAGAGACATTTTATTAAAAGTTTAAAGCAATCCCTTTTTGAAACCTCTGTCATTTTATCAATTTTGCTGAAATCAGCTGTCAAGTTAAAAATTTTCAAAGGGAACAGAAAAAATAGTACAGTTTTTCTGCACATCTCCATACATTATTTCATGGCCTTTCTCTTCTGGAAAGCCTGGTTTAAAATATTCATCTATATATAAATGATGTACTAAATTATTTCTAATGTAGAATGCAATGTATTTAATTATAATTAAATATTAACATAATGTTTAAAAGAAGCACATTAAAAATAGCTTCTGAAGCACTGAAGGTGTAAAGCATTAAAACAAGGTTGCCACGAAGCAACATTCTATGTTGCTGCTAAATGTTAAGAGCTGTCGTGTATTAACCCATTCTGATTGCAAGCCTTTTGTTTGATGCTAAATTTGGGAACTCCCTTTGCTGAAGGACAATGGAAAAGAAGATTGGGTGAGCAGGCCTGGATATCTTCTCTGCTGCTGTTTCTTGCAAGGTTGACTCTGTCTCCCTGGATGACAGAACAAGACAAACACATGAAGGACAGAGGAAAGCCCGAGTACCATTGAAAATACAGCTTCTGCGGCCTAGCACCAAGTGACCAACATTGCAGAACCGCTGTGATGATGGAGGGCACAACCAGCACCTGTGCTGATTGTCTCAGGCTTTGCATAAGATTGCTGTCCTCACACACAGCCTTAGAAATAATTAAAGTAACTGCAATCTTAGCTACACACAAGCTGTGTTGACTGCACAGCCTCTGCCAAGCAGAGGACAGATATTAAACAGTGTTTTGGTAGCTGAAGCAAGCCCTCTGTGCCTGTACACCGTGGCAGATGCACAACCGCTTTTATCCAAGAGGTGTCTAAACACTGCAGACTTAAGCCCAAATCAATATTATCTACAGCAGGATGCATCAGCTACAGCTTAGGCACCATTGAGAATAAAGAGGGGAAAATGGAGGTGGAGAAAAATTTAGTGAAGCCAGGCAGCCAAAAATAATTTCTCTCTTTCCCATGTTACCAGTCCAGGATATCTACTCTACTGCATCCTCTCTAGTTAGAAACCATTATTTAGGGCAAGGGTGAAAAAAAGATAAAGACCCATTTGTCTTTTTTTCCCTTTTGCTGAAAGATCAGACTCCTAAAAACAAATTCTGTAACTTGGAGATTCAGCAGTTTCCCTGGCTCAGTAGGTTATTCAGAAGACCTCATTGTCCAGTTGAGATCAAGGGAACACTAGTCAAATAAAATGTGCCGTCAGCCAGGTAAAATATTTTCATAACAATGAAATTGCACTGTATCATGGGAATTAAATGTTACAGAAAGTACCTGTCTTGTTTTTGAAACAGGTGAATGATCAGGTACAGAGGAAGTAGGCATCTTGTAGGGCTTTCAGCTTCACCTACAGATGTAATTTCTTCTCCTGGTGTGCTCTTCTACTCCCTTGGTATATTCTCTCTCATCCTGCAATCCCTCTCTTGTCCTGTTTCTTTTTAAAAGAGGAATGAGTTGTTAATCACAGAATCACAGAATCAATAGAATTATGCAATGGTTTAGGTTGTCAGAGACTTTAAAGATAACTTCCCACCCCCTACCATGGGCATGGTTGTCATCCACCAGCTCAGGTTAGCCAGGGCCCCATCCAACCTGATCTTGAGCACCGCCAGATATAAGGCATTCACAGCTTCTCTGGGCAACCTGTTCCCGTGTCTACCACCCTCACAGTACAGAATTTCCTCCTAATACCTAATTTAAACCTGTCCTCTTTCCATTTAAAACCATTGCCCTTTATCCTGTCACTACCTTAGGAAAAGTTCCTCTAATTGTTATTAGCCTCATTTAAATACTGGAAGGCCACAGTGAGGTCCCTCCTTCCCCAAACTTTCTCTTCTCCAGGCTGAAACCACCCCAACTCTCTCAGCCTGTCTTTATTGAAGAGATGTTCCATCCCTCTAATCATCTTCAGGGACCTCCTCTGGACCTGCTCCAAGAAGTTCCTCAGCTGAGAACCTCAGACCTGGATGCCGTACCCAGGTGGGGTCTCATGATACCAGAATAGAGTGGGGCAGAATCCCCTCCCTCGCCCTGCTGGTCGCTCTGCTTGATGCAGCCGAGGATAAGGTTGGGCTTGTGGGCTGTGGGTGCATATTGCTGGGTCATGTCCAACCTCTCAACCACAAGAACCCCCAAGTCTTTCTCCACGGGGCTGCTCCCAGCGAGTTCCTCTCCCAGTCTGTATTTGTGTCTGGGATTGCCCTGACCCAGGCGCAGCACCTGGCACATGGACTTGTTGAACTTCATGAAGTTCTCATAGGCCCAATTCTCAAGTTTGTCCAGGTCCTTCTGGATGGCATCCCATCCTTTGGTTGTGCCAACTGCACTGCTCAGCTTTGTGTCATCTCCAAACCTGCTGAGGGTGCACTCAATCCCACTGTCTGTGTCGTTGACAAGGATATTGAAGAGCACCGGTCCCAAAAGAGAGCCCTGACAGACATCACTTGTCACCAGCTTCCGCCTGGACACAGAGCCATTGACCACAACTCTCTGGTTCATCCATCCAGCCTACTCCTTACACACTGAATAGTCCATCTATCAAATCCATGTATCTCCAGTCTGGAGATTAGGATGTGATGTGGAACCTTATCGAAGGCCTTACAGAAATCTAGGTAGGTGACATCCATCAATCTTGTCTAGTCGACCATTGCCATTACTCCATCACAGAAGGTCACCAGATTGGTCAGGCATGATTAACCCTTAGTAAAGCTATGCTGGCTGTCTCAGATCACCCACCTTGTCTTGCATGTGCATTGACATTGCTTCCATGAGGATCTGCTCCATGCTCTTCCCAGGCATAAAGCTGAGGCTTATTGCTCTGTAGTTCCCTGGATCTTCCCTTCTCCCCTTTCTAAAATAAGAGTGCTTCCCTTGCTCCAGTTGCTGGAAACGTTGCCTGACCAGTAGGTTTCCTCAACTCCGTAGGTTGTATGTTGTCAGACCCCATGGACTTGTGCCTATTCAGTTTCATCAGGTGGTCTTGACTTTGCTCTTTGCTTACAGTGGAAGGGACTTCACTTCCCCAACCCTCCCCTGGAGGTTCAGGGACTTGAGAGAAGTGGAAATCCCAACTCCCAGTGAAGTCCGAGGCAAAGAACTCATTGAGTACTTCTGCCTTCTTCAGATCCTTTGTCACCTGTTCTCCTTTCTCCTTTATTGGGGTGTATACTCTCCTTGGCCTTTCTTTTCTGACTCATTTATATAAAGAATTTCTTCTTATTCTTCACATCCCTTTCCATGTTCTGTTTCATTTGTGTCTTAGCTTTGCTGCTCCCATCCCTACACATCTGAACTGTATCCATGTACTCTCCCTAGGTCACAGGTCCCTGGTTCCACTGTCTGTGTATTTCCAGCTCAATGGAATCCTCTTCATGTAATAGGGACTTTTAGGGACTTGAATAAAGTCAATAATTAATAAATAATAATAATGCACAAAGCACAGAACCATGGTAACAGGGTTCACATTAGCATTTCCCAGTTTTCAAGTGCCCACCCATGCAACATTTATACACTTTTAACACTGATTTTTGAAATCGTTTATGAACCACTTTGCACATAAAAAGCTCCTGTTTAAATGGCACATATTTATTATTAATAGTAATAATGCAGGTGTAGCAGCAGGCAGGCACAATTTTCTTTTTGAGAATCACAACAAAACCAAAAATGTTTCAAGTGTTTCAAGCTCTAGCTTCAACAGAAATAGATATAAGCCCTTCAGTGACAAATTCTTGGCTCAACTTTAAATAAAGTATAAGAAAGCCAGAGTGGCATGGGAAACAGTTATGCATGGAGGAGATGCTGGCTAATGTCCTGTACATTTGGGACACTTGATGATCCATGATAACAAAAGCTTTATAATGCCTAAATGGGAAGCAGAGTTTCTAAATCCCTGTGCACTGTGAAGTAAGCAAGACTGGGATGTTATGTTACTTTAGCTGACACAAGTAAAAGTGTCAAAAAGGCAGCAGCAAGAGATTCTGTAGCACAAACTAACAAGCAGCACGTCAGTACTGTCATGGTTTGAGCCCG
>VZRN01001521.1:778536-803788 GCA_013397935.1 Dasyornis broadbenti | reverse complement strand
CCCGAGGAATTCCCGGCTCGTTCTTCCCGTCAACCCTGTGCCCGCAAAGGAGCCGGAGGGCGGCGCTCCCGCCCGGATCCCGACGTTCCGTACGTTTTCCCGAGGAGAGCTGGCGAGCGGCCGCGGTACTTACGGAGGAGGGCAAACCCGGAGGGACTTTCCGAACTTTCTTTGTCTGAACTTCTGGAAAAAAAGGGGAGGAGAAGTCGGATTAGGGATGGGAATTCCCGGAGTTTTCCGTGAGGGAGAAGGAATTCCCGGGAGGGGGAGGGCGAAGCGGCGGGAAGTGATTTTTGGATGGATTCGGGGAGGGGGGGGGAAAGGGGGAAAAATGGGAATCACGGAGGGGTTCCAAAGCCTTGTTTGTTTGGGATAAAGCTCAGCTGTACACAAGCTGTCCCGGCCTGGTGACATTTCCCTGCGGTGGCACCGCGGGGGGCACGAGCAAGGGGGGCTGTCAACATTTTATCGGCAACAACCGTTCCCAGGGATTTGTGAGGCACAAAAACTCCTTCTCCTCGGCCTCGTGGCTGCTCTGACTCAGAGGAAATCGTTGGGATCTCCAAACCACAGCGCACGGAGCGGGGTTTGGGGCTGGGGCGGGAACGGCACCCAAAACCTGGAGTTCTGAGGGGGTAAACGTCTCCCGAAAAGCTCTTTGGGATTTATGGAACAAACGGGATAGTCCCAGCGTGGATATTATGGCTCCATAAGGCCAAAGCTGATCAAATAAGGGAAATAATTCAATCAGCCAACAGCAAACCCCTGCCCTTAATTCCATATAAAATAAAAACACAGCATAAAATTAAACCTTAAAGGCTCCAAGGTGGGCAGAGCTTTGCAGACAGAATCCATGGAGAGCAACACGAGAGGAGGAAGAGCAAAGCTGGATGGGATTCATGGAATAAAGACAGAGACTGCCTCCAGTGGTGTCCAGTCCTTGGCCACAAGCCCACAGGAATTGCAGGATTGAGCCCCAGTGCCCCGGGACACCTGGGAGCTCTCCCACATTTCAGAGGTTTCCATAAAACTGGGAAGAGCCAGAGCCAGAGCCGAGCCGCGTGCACCCTCCATAAATCCCATCATCCCTCCCTGGGGGTGGAATTTTATTGTCCCTGCTCCTGGAGGAGCTGATCCAAGCCTCCCTGGATGGGATAAATCCACATTCCAGGACAATGATCTCATGGAAGGGTCTCCCCATCGGAGGCCCTGCACACAAAGCCCCGGACATGGAGCAGAGACACTTCCAGCACCTTCACCTGGGTGATCCCAAAGCTTCCCACCAGGAATCCTTCATTCCTCCCTGGGAGGGCGGGGAGGGGCTGGGCTGGAATTCCCAGAGAAACCACGGCTGCCCCTGGATCCCTGGCAGTGTCCACGGCCGGGTTGGACACTGGGGCGTGGAGCAGCCTGGGACAGTGGGAGGTGTCCCTGCCCATGGATGGCGGGGAATGGGATGGGATTTAAGGTCCCTTCCCATCCAAAGCATTCCATGATTCTGCGAAATCACCACATCCCAAGGAATCTTCCATCCCCACAAAGGTCACCGGGAAGACGCAGGAACAAAACACGGCTGATTCCCACTGAACAGAATGGAAAACGCCCCGAGATTCCACAGCCTCATCCCTGGAGCTTTCCAAGATAAAACCCTGAGAAAAGCCGGGCCTAAAGGTCTGATCCTGAGCAGGCTGGACACAGAGAGCTCCCCTGGCTGGGCCTGACAAAGCAAACGGTGCCAGGTTCTGACCCTGGCTGAGGATCCAGGGCAAGGAACGGGGCTGAGGAGAACCACAGCGGTTGGGTTTGATCCAGTCCTGGAATGGCTTGGGTGGGAAGGGACTTTAAATCCCATCCATTCCCACCCCATCCATGGGCAGGGACACCTCCCACCGTCCCAAGGTGCTCCAAGCCCCAATGTCCAACCTGGCCTTGGACATTGCCAGGGATGCAGGGGCAGCCATGGTTTCTCTGGGAATTCCATCCCAGCCCCTCGCCACCCTCCCAGGCAGGAATTCCTTGCCAAGATCCCAGCCCAATCTCCCCTTTCCCCGTGGGAAGCCATTCCCTGCCTCCTGTCCCTCCATGCCTTGGCCCCAGTCCCTCTCCAGCGCTCCTGGAGCCCCTTCAGGCCCTGCCAGGGGCTCTGAGCTCTCCCTGGAGCCTTCCCTTCTCCAGGGGAACATTCCCAGCTCTCCCAGCCTGGCTCCAGAGCCCAGGGGCTCCAGAATCCCTGGAGCTTTTCCATGCCCTCCTCTGGACTTGTTCCAACACTTTTTTCCCCATTCCAGGCTCTCAGATGCCTGCAAACACATCAGATGGAGGGTTCAGATCTGCTCCAGCCTTCCAGGCCTGTGTCCCATTTCCAAAGCCCACAGATCAGCTTCGTTCCCTGTCCCGTTTTCCCTGTCCATTCTCCCCGGGAATATCCCGCAGGGATCTCCCCCCCGTGTGCATCCACGGCCCCACACGAGCTCCCTCCCTCCCCAAGGAGCTCTGCAGTAGCTGCAGACACAAACCCCCGGTGCTGCAGCTGCGCCAACGGCGCTGCAAAGGCGCTTCCGTAACACCTGAGACGGGGAATTTCAAATCCACATTTACGGGGCCAAGGTCCCTCTGTAAAAGCCCGGAGCGGGCACAGGTGGCTGATAAAAGCGGCCTCGAGCAGCCACACTTGCAAAAGAAATTTATAAGAGTTAGCAAAGCTCGCAGCCTTTTAATTGCATGTCAAACCCCGGCCTCCGAGAACTAAACCAGATCCCCCGCAGGCTGAGCCAAGTGCTTCCAGATATTCCGTGTCTGGAGCGGATCCCGCTGCCAGCAAGGGGTTAAAACCCGGCCTGTGAGGCTGGAGAAGCTGCAAGGCGATGCCACCGAGCCTGAGGGAACGCGGGAACGCTGCTGCCAGCTTTGTTCCCAATAAAAGGTTATTGAAAGCAGCCCGACAGGGAGACCTTTACAAAGCAGCTGAACTCATAAATAAATGGAATTAATCCCCAGCAAATTCCTTTGATCCGCACGACACGAATTCCCTTTCCCTGCAAATCTGTTCATTAACAGCTCCATGTTCCACTTGTGTCACTGGGCAGAGAGTGCTAAGGAAAACACTTCCAGGGACAAAGGGCATCTCCAGCTTCTCCTCCGCCCACGGATTCCTGGAATGCCCCCAGGAGAGGCTGATGGGGAGCAGCAGCAGCAGCGAGGGAATTCTTCTCTTGGAGACAGGTAAGGCCCTGGAACGGATTTCCCAGAGAAGCTGTCCCTGGATCCCTGGAAGTGTCCCAGGCCAGGCTGGAGCAGCCTGGGACAGTGGGAAATGTCCAGGGGTGGGATGGGATGCTCCTGAAGGCCCCTCCAACCCAAACCACGGCAGGATGCTGGGGCTGCTCAGAGCTCCACGCCGGGCTCTCCGATATCGACCTTCAACGTTAAACATTCCCCTGGCATTTCACACCCAGATCAAAGGAAGCAGCCCCACAATTCCTGGAGCGCCTGGAGATTGGGATCTGCCCTTGGCATCACCAGGCACTGCAGGGCCAGGGCTTCTCCTGGTGCCTCTGCAAACCCCAACACGCTCCAGCCAAGGCCCAGCATTCCCGTGGCACCCTCTGGAGTCACGGAGAGCCCAGGAGACTGCCCGGATGAGGAGAGCCCTTGACCCAGCTGATCCCAGTCCAGGCTGAGCCTAAACTCCCAAATTATTCTGGATTTTCCCTTCTCTGCGCTGGGAGGTGGGAGGGGAGGGATGAGGACAAAGCATCCACGAATCCTGACCCCCCTGGGCGCACACTGAGCTGACCTGGCCACCTCCTGCTTGGACTCAGTCACGAATCCCTGGAGAGAATCCAGCCACGTTCCGGGCAGGTTTCTCCGCTCAGAATCCAATGAACCAAACCAGAGATGGAAAATTCCCCCCATTTTTCCACGGTGTCCCACTTCCCCATCCCCATCCCCAGTGAGGGTGACAGGGCAGGGATGGATTTTGCAAGTTTTAATGGAATGCGGACAGAAAGGAACAATAGAGGCTGGAAAGAGGCAAGGAGGAAAAAAAGGAGAGGAGAACGCTAATCTGGATTATGTTGGGAAGAGGAGGGAAAAGTACTGGAAAGAGAATCCAGGAGATGTGAACGTTCAGGGACGCATCAGCCGATGGAGAAGGGGGTGTTGGTCCAGTGCGCAAATTAACAGGAGGGAGAAGTTATTAAAGCAATGAATATCATGGAGTCATGGGATGGGTTGGGCGGGAAGGATCTTAAATCCCACCCCATTCCCACCACATCCATGGGCAGGGACACCTCCCACTGTCCCAGGTGGATCCAGCCTGGCCTTGGACATTCCCAGGGATCCAGGGGCAGCCGTGGCTTCTCTGGGAATTCCAGCCCAGGGCCTCGCCACCCTCCCAGGCAGGAATTCCTTGCCAAGATCCCAGCCCAATCTCCCCTTTCCCAGTGGGAAGCCATTCCCTGCCTCCTGTCCCTCCATGCCTTGGCCCCAGGCCCTCTCCAGCTCTCCTGGAGCCCCTTCAGGCCCTGCCAGGGGCTCTGAGCTCTCCCTGGAGCCTTCCCTTCTCCAGGGGAACATTCCCAGCTCTCCCAGCCTGGCTCCAGAGCCCTGGAGCAGCTCCAGAACAGCACTTTGGACAAAGGATGGAGGGACGGGAGAACCATTTTTCCTCTGGAGTTCTCCTGGATGTGGGATCCAACCTCTGGAGCCCAGAGCAGCCACAGGTGTCACTCCCACCTTCACCCTTGGAGCTGTCGCGGCACCGAGGACAAATCCACCCATCCCCGGGATCAAACACCCTCTCGCTTCCAGCTTTCAGCTTCTTCTCTCTTATCCCAGAGGAATTCTGATTTCTCCCAGAAATCCAGCCTGGAACACTCAAACAGAGCCTCTATCAGAGTCCCTGACGAACCAGAAAGCGCTGAGCCGCACTCAGAGGGCAAACCCCAAATCAAAGCCATCCCAAATCCCAGCCATCCCTTTCCTGTCCCACAGGAACCTGTCCCGCTCCACAAAAAGCTGGGAAGGGAAACAGAGCCGGGCTGGCCTGGAGGAACTGAAGGAGATTTTTCCCCCAAAATGAAAGCTGTTCTGAATTTGCCAGAGATGGGAATTAGAAGAACATGTGGAGAGGCTTAAATGACCCGAGCCTGTCAGCAGAACCGGGGGCTTTTGGAGGGAAGGGAATCTTGGGCTGCTGCGGGATTTCCCCGGTGATTCCGGCAGCACCCGGTGTCAATTTGTCCCGGGGTGTCACGGGAAGGGCAGGCAGCACGGCACCATTCCCTGAAAACTGAACCCTTGGAGCTCAGCTGGAACAGCCCCAGCCCTCAGCATTAACCCATTTTCATCTCGTTAGCAACCCCAGAGTGAATTCCCTGGGGATCCCAGCATTCCCTTCCACGTGGATCATGGCAGCACAAAAGCAGGGCTGGGGCTACAAAGCTCCTGGGAAATTCCGTGGGAAGGACGTTCCCAAAAGGAGTTTTTGGTGCGCCAGGTTTCACATCCATCATTCGTGGGAAGGACCGAGTTTTGCTCACCGGGATCTGAGCTCAGGGTGTCACAATTTGTTTGGGATGTCTTGGAGTTCCCATCGGGGTCTCGAAGTCTTGGAATTTGCGTCCCCAAGGGTGCCCTTGGCAGAGCTCCAGGACCTTCTTCCACACCCACAAAGGGTCTGGCAGCTCCAGGGGAGGGCACCTGGAGACTCTGGAATGGGATGGGATTTCAGGGATTTAAGATTCCCTTCCCACCCAAACCATTCCATGACTCCATGGCTATGTGACACCAGGAATGCTCCCAGAACCTCCTCAGCTTCTCCCCACCATCTCCAGAGTCCCAGGGCAGGAGCGTGGCGAGCACGGAGAGATCCGCCCACTCCACGCTACCTAAACCCCCCCTGGAATTTTTAAAAGGTTGGGAAAATATGGGAAAAGCCAGCCCATTACACGGAGCCCGAGACGTCCCGAGGAAAGCTGAGGAATTCATCATCCTGGGCAGCAGCATCCTGATGGGAGCCGTTGCCAGGCATTTCTGCGGGAATTCCATCACCTCTCCTGCCAGGGCCGTGCTGCCCAGACCCCTGGGCTCCTCCACACCAAACCAGGCACAAAGCGGGGTTTACTGGGCGTCTCCAGGGCTGGCACAGCCGCGGGATCCTGGTGATCCCCGAAACGAAAACCAGGAGAGGCAGGAGCAGGAGAAATCCCAGTGCCCAGCCCCAAAGCGCCAGTCCAGGCTGAATGCACGGAGCTCAACAGCTCCCCTCGCCCAGCTGGAGCCCCAGTAACACAACAGCAGCTCCTGGTGGCTCACGGCAAGGAGCCAGGAGAGCTCCTGCCTCAACCTGGCCCTCTCCCTTTGCCTTTTTCATGATGGAATAAGAATCACTAAATATGAAATATTCATTATTAATTACGTCACGGTGGTTGGAAGGTGTCCCAGGCCAGGTTGGATGCGGTTTGGAGCAGCCTGGGTCAGTGGAAGCTGTCCCTGCTCAGGGCGCGGGGTTGGAACTGGATGATCCCGAAGGTCCCTTCCAACCCAAGCCATTCCGTGACTGGAAGACAGAAGGATTCATTTCAAACATCTCCAGATTTCAGGGCTTTTAAAAGGTCTAAAAGGCAACCACACAAAAAGCTGGGCCAGAATCTGATTGCCCTGGAGTCAAACTTCAGATTTTCCGGAGAACACGGATCCACCGCTGGGATCCCGCAGTCCCCGTGGCTGTTACCCAGCCAGACGCTGAAATCAGCAGGGCCGTGATTTAGCAGTTTCATTTCTCAGGCCATAAAAAGCACGAAGAGGGATCCCCATTTATTAATAAAGTTCCTTTGGAGTATAAATTTTCCACGCAGACTTGGAGGCACAGAATTCCTACTGAACAAACAGTGCGACCCTCCCCGGAACGCCAGGAAAGCGGGAATAAAAAGCTCTTTGATGGCAATGAGCACACTTGGACTGCAAGCCTGGGATGTGGAAGGAGCAGAGGGAGAGCACGAGAAGGGCAGGGGGACAGCACCTGCTGGGATCTGCCCCAAGCCCTCAGCACCTCCCCAGACGTTCCCGCTGGAATCGCCGGTGCCTCCGGCTGCTTTTCCCATCCATCCCAAGCCCGCCTGGGAAGCCGAGGGATCACATTTAACCTCGAGCTCCTGGCCTGACATTTCCCTCCTTCCCTCCAGGAGCCACTTCAAAAACCCTTCCCAGTTCTCAGACCGTTCCCATCTCCTCCTTTTTCCCGTGGTTTTCATCCCGAGGCATCGCTGGGAGCGCTCGGGTTCCCAAAGCACGAGCGGGGCTGGAAGGTGGTGACAGATCCCACAAAATGGCACCTCCTGGCTCTGGGATTTCTCCCACCTCATCTGCGTGAGGAAAACCCAGAGGTCCCAAACGGCAAAGGCTGGACTCAACGATCCTGGAGGCCTTTCCCAGTCCCGATGGATCCGTGCTGGATCCGTGCCGGAGCGGTGGCTCCGGTTCGGGGCAGGCACTCGGGAAGGTTTGTCCCAGAAAGCTTCAGGATCAAACACCGGTGTCCAGTGATTCATCCCCTTCCTTCCCAGCATTCCTTAAAAAGCCACATTTTGGGACCAAGGCTCCATGAGAAACGAGCAGGGTTTTCCAGAGCCCTCAGTGATTTGAATCCGGCACAAAATAAAAAAAATCTTTTCCCCCTTTTCCTGGAGCAGGAGGCTAAAGGATGCCGAGGGCAGTGCCCAGCAGAATTCCTGCTGTTTATCCATCAACTCCTCGGCAGGGAGGAAGGGGATGGGTGTAAACATTTCCTAAACACTGGGAATATTGGAACCGAGGCACCTCGGAGCTCTCCCCGTGACACTTCTCACCAGCGACCATCATTTTTCCATGGGACACGGCATCCCATGGGCTGTGGGAGCCTCCTCCCGAAATCCCACCATCCCAGACCATCTCCCTTCCCACCAACCCGACCCCACAGATCCATTTCCTCTCCTAAGACTTTAATATCCCAAGCAGACGAGCAGCAGGAGCCGAGATTAAGAAGGTCTCATTCCTAAATTTGACTGGAAAACAAAATTCCTGCTTCCCAAACCTGCCCAGGAGCAGAAAGCCCCATCCCATTATCCCCATCCCGCTGTGGAAATCCTCCCAGCCACCACAGTGACCTTTCCAAAGGCTCTCCTGCCGCATCCAAGCCTAGAAAATTCCCTGCTTTTAATAACCAGCCTAATTTGGACTTTCCGTGCTCTCCCGGAACGGGAGCCGCCGCTGGAAGCAGCGGGGAAAGTTCAGCTCCGAGGGTGCCTCTGGAAGTGCCGGGGCAGGATAAATCCCGGCCCCCGCGGAGCAGGAGCTTCCAGAGGCTCCGGCTGAGGCCAGCTTGGCACGGGCACAGCCAGCCCACGCGGCAGGGACACAGCTCCAGCCAGGGCTCCGTGACCTCGGGAGAGGCTGGAACGCTGCCGGAGCAGGGACAGCCAGCGCAGCGACATTCCCGAAAGGCACCGGGATCCGAGCGACTCCAAACGACGCCTCCAGAGCCTGAACCATTCCCAGCTGCAGCGCCCAGGATGAGCCCGAGCCCAGGAATGGCTGGAATGAGGATAATTGGGAACGAGATCCTAAGGGCGTTTTTGGAATGTTGTCCCAGCAAAGGGCCGCTGGGCAGGGGCTGGAGACTGGAAAATGTCCCTGTGTCCCCTGGAATGTCGGGAAGCGCTGGCTCCTGGGGCTTTGGAGAGCGGGGGAAATGTGGATCTGCATCCCAAATTTCACACACAGGTGATTCCCAACTCCTCCTGGATCAACCTGTCCCAGTTCATCCTATAAAACCTGTCCAAATTCCCACTGGATCAACCTGTCCAAAATTCATCCTGGATCAACCTGCCCAAACTCCCATTGGATCAACCTGTCCCAATTCCCACTGGATCATCCTGTCCAAACCCAAATCCCCACCTTTCCAAGCCCAGCCCTGCCACTGCATCCCAGTGATTCCCAAACACAAACTCCCAATTTTCCAGCCCCTCTGGAAGCAGCCCTGTCTGTCCTGGCTGTCCCGACCCCATATCCATGGATGGCTCCTGGTTGGGCTCTTTTGGGCCCCTCACTCCATCCCAAGGGGCCTCCTCCACATTCCCGGCCCATTCCAGCCAGGAGTGAGACAACATGGGGCTGGCTGGATCCCGGCCCGTGTCCATGGGATGGAATTCCGTCCTGGCCAGCCCAGAACTCGGCTCCCTATAAAAAACACTCCAAACCCCAAACCCTCACACAGGGACAAAGTCCCCGTGGAATTCCAGTGTGTGCAGCTCCTTCCACCCGCTCCGGGCCGGGGAATTCGGATCAAGGTTTGGAACGTGGCGAATTCCCCCAGAATTGAGGTAACAAAACTCAGGTTGGGATAAAGCCCAGGAGGGAAAGAGTCCTGAGGCGGGAGAGCTCCTCAGTGGGACAGGGAGACCCCGGGAATGCCTCACTCCAGTCCATCCCAGGAGAGGCTGGGGAGCTCCCCCATCCCTGAATTCCAGCCGGGAGCGCGGCCCCGGCTCCGAGCACTCGCGGCCAGATCCTTCTGATTATCCCGAAATGAAACGTTCAGCCCCTGTCAGCGGCAGCTCGGATTTGGGATGTTACAAAAACCCCATTTCCTCTCGCCATCGGAGAGAGGCCTCCTGCGCTCCCGCTGCTGAAATCAAACAATTTCCAAGGAATTTATATGATCCTAATTTAAACCGAATGCACGGAGCTGCCAATCGCGGCTCCCTGATTCTCCCGGCCTCCTGCCAGCTCCGTTCCTTCCCAGAGCGCTGATCCACATCCAGGGAAAAGTCCCAGCAACCCCAGGCTCCAGACTGGTGATACTGGGAAGGGACACCCTGCCCCGAGCTGTCAGCACAGGGACTTGGATGTGGGAGGCTGGGAATGGGATCTGGGGGCGTGGGATTGGATTCTCTGGAGCTGGGCGTGGATTTTTGGGAGCTGGGGAATGACTTTGAGGGTTTGGGATTGGATTTTGGAAGTTTGGGGGTGGATTTAGGGGATCTGGGAGTGACCCCACGCAACGGGAGCTCCCAAAGCTCCAGCTCCTCATCCCCTCCCATCCATGGAGCAGCCCTTCCTGCAGGGTGAACCCAGCACGCTCTGCTCCAAATCCAGGATCGCTTCCAATAGGCTTTTCCGATGGGAAGTGGCGCATGGAGCTCCCTTCCTAATCCAAACATGGATCCCAAGCTCTGCTCCCACAAAGCGGGAAGGAAAACCCTGCTAAAGTCTGCACATCACTCCCATAGAACAGCAGGAAGTTGGGATTTGGGAGAAGCTGGAAGACGCCAAATTCCCTGTATTCCCTGTATCATCCAGAGGCAAACTGGAGAGGCTCCAGGAGAGCTGGAGAGGGACAAGGCATGGAGGGACAGGGAACGGCTTCCCGCTGGGAACGGGCAGGGACAGACGGGATATTGGGAAGGGCACCCTCAGGTGCCAAGGGGCTCCTCCCCACAACTCCATTCCACAAGGGAGGGCCGGGTTTGCTTTCCCAAAAACCCAGAAAGGAGCTGGGAAGACAAAAAGGCGCCGGAAATCCGGGGAATTTAATTAATTAATTAATTAATTAATAGAACCCTCAAGCTTGATCCTGCCCCAGGAAGGACGAGCGTTGTGATTCACAAAATTGAATCGCTTGTCCCTGCCCACAAACACAACAGCACAATCCCAGCGGCTCCTGAGAATTCCAGCCAAGCCCTTCCCATAAATCAGCGCTTCCCAGCATCCATCACCACCTTCCTGCCCATGGCCGGTGACACTTCCCCGCCACTGCTTTGGAATTCCAGCAAAATCCATTTTCAGAGCCATTCCAGAGCCGGGATGAGACGAACTGGAACCCAAAATGTTCCGCAGGAGTGGGAAAGGCCAATCCTGGTCTAAGGCACAGCCAGGGATGTTCAGCTCCTCCGCTCCCCCTTTACAGACAGCGACCGCTGGGCAGGGGCCAATCCAGGATTAGCCAGGATTTCAAATCCGTTTGGGATGCAAAATTTGTTAAAGTGCAGTGCACCAACTCCTGGGGTTTTATCCCAAAATTGGGGAATCAACCTGATGTTTCCAGGCCCCCCGGCAGCACGAACACCCCAGTGCTGGGAAAGGGAAAATCCGAGCGGGAAATGCGAGTTCTGGGGAGTCACACCCCCAACTGCACCTCCCAGGAAACCAAAGAAAACTCCAGGTGGGAGGAGACAAGGACTGCATGGATCATCACCTCTCAGTGCTCTAAAAACCAGGATAAAACTCCAGGAGAAACCACGGAAAGCACAACCATTCCTCCCCCAGGAACAGAATTCCAACCTCAACCGCCGCCTTGGCTTGGAAAAGCACAACTTCCACTCCAATCTCTCCCAAAATCCAGGAATTCCCCCAAATCCCACCTGTTTCATGGCCGTCTCGCCGATCTTGTCCGAGTGCTTGCGGATGCTCTCCAGGAAGTCCTTGAGGTCGGACATGGAGAGCTCCTTGATCTCCTCGCGGAGCCGGGGGATGTTGTCCACCATGACCTTGCAGAAGCGGTAGTGGCTCACCTGGGGCAGGTACGTGTGCTCCAGGTGCTCCAGCGTCTTCAGGGCAGGGTAGTGCCTGGAAAAGAGGGAAAAAGGTCAGGAGCAGCCCCTTCCATCCGGCTTTCCCTCTGGATGGACTGGGAATTCTCCAGCTCCGAGGAACGCAGGGCTCGGCTCTGGGTAACCATGGAATCATGGAATGCTGGGGTTGGGATGAAGCTCCGAGCCCAGCTCATCCCATGGGACGCTTCCACCAGCCCAGGAGGGCAGGGAGACAAAATCCTGGAGTTGGGAATATCCCGTGAATCCTGCAGGCTGATAAACCAGTGCCCAACTCATTAACTCATTAATTAATTAACTAATTAACACCCAGCAGATCTGCTGTCAGCACAGACCTCGTTCTGGTGCTGTGACACCCTGGAGAGCTCAGCTCCCATTCCCTGGGGATTCCAGGACCTGATCCCACCTTTCTCCTCCCAAACACCATCAAAGCCACTTCCCAAAGGATTTTTTATTCAGGCAGAGGGGACGAAGTCTGGACCCGAAGCCCAGATTAGGGATCCAACAGATCCATTTCCTACCACACCCCGCCTCCCCACCAACTGCTCCATGACCTTCTCCATGCTGGAATAATTCCTTTCTTCATCCCAAGAGGAATTATTTTATACATTTAAGGCTGCAGGAATCCCATGGATAAAGAATTCCTTTTTATTTTGGTCAGGCCCAACTCCGTTGGATCCTCCCTTTCTCCATAAAAGCCAACGTCAGATGCCAAATGGGAAATCCAGCCGAGAAATTCATTTTTCTCCCAAATTCCCTCCCATCTTTTCCCTCTGCAAAGTGGAGATCCATGGGATTTGCCGTTCACTGGAATATGGAACCACCCTGAGTGGCGATGGAGGACTCTGGAGCTGTTCCTCTTGTTCTGACCCCAAATCTGGATCCAAAGTAAAAAACAATGGGAAAGGAACCGCGCAGGAGGCATTAATGGGGTCCGTAAAACCGGGTTTAGGATCGACCCCACACCGGTGACCTTGAGGGTGAATTTCGGGAATTTCAGCTGACACGTCCATGGATAATCCTGGACACAAGCGCCTGGCACTTGGAATTTCGGCGGAGCAGCAGTGTTTAGCCATAAAAACCACACGGACACCACTGCAAAGCCCTGCCCTTCACATTCCCAGTCAGAACAATTCCTGCCTGAATAACTGCTGAAGAATTCCAGGGAATTCTTTCCGTGGCCTGTCCCATTCCCAATCCCAATGGATTCAGCCCTCCCTGGGCAAGGGGTGACCAATGATTTGTACTGAAATCCAACCCGGGAGAGCCCAGAGAGCCAGGGATTTATCCAGTGGGGGATTTCAGGGAATTCTTTCGGTCCCGCTCCTCACACAAACCCCTCGGAGCAGCTCCCAGAGGGGCCCCTCTGTCCCAGCTCCGTGGGGAAAAGCAGGAATTGGATAAAACAGGGCCAGGGGGGCCTTTGGGGGGTTATTTTCCTGCTGGGGATTTCTCAGCTCCAAGCAGGATGAACATTCCCGGTGAATCCATGAGCGTTCCCATGGAGCATCTCAGGTACAGGGAAGCTGGAGAGGGAATTTCCATTGGGAACTGTAATGCCAGGAGCCAGGGAATGGCTTCCCACTGGGAAAGGGGAGATTGGGCTGGGATCTTGGCAAGGAATTCCTGCCTGGGAGGGTGGTGAGGCCCTGGGCTGGAATTCCCAGAGAAACCACGGCTGCCCCTGGATCCCTGGGAATGCCCGAGGCCGGGCTGGATCCACCTGGGACAGTGGGAATTGTGGAATTCGGTGATCTTGGGGTCTCTTCCAACACAACCCATTCCAGGATTTTATGACTCCATTTCCTATTCCTTGGAGACCACACAAGTGATCCAGGGGAAATCAAAAGCCCTGCTCCCTCCAGAGCCCTGCAGGAGCAGGAGGGATCCCTGGAGGCAGGAATTCGGGGTTTTCCCAGCATTTCCCACACGTCTCAGCCACGGCAGAGAAGCTTTTTCCGTCCCTTCCTTAAATCCTGGCCAACGGCAGAGAAATCCACTCCTCTCTCTCCGTCCTGATCATTCCTGTGGGATCACACCACGCTCCTTCCCCATGGATTCTCCATTTGGAAAATGCCTGAGTTTGGTTTACAAACGTCCCCAAATTCCTCCTGCCTGCCTTGGGAGAGGGGGGTTTATCCACCCCAGATACAAACCCCGTTATTCCCAAATACAAAGCCCATTATTCCCAAATAGGAACCCCGTTATTCCCAAATACGAACCCTATGGATCCCAAATACAAACCCTGTTATTCCCAGATACAAACTCTATGCATCCCAAATACGAACCCTGTTATTCCCAAATACAAACCCTATGGATCCCAGATACAAACCCCGTTATTCCCAAATACAAACCCCATTATTCCCAAATACAAACCCTATGGATCCCAAATACGAACCCCGTTATTCCCAAATACGAACCCTATGGATCCCAAATACGAACCCTATGGATCCCAAATACAAAACCTGTTATTCCCAAATACGAACCCCGTTATTCCCAAATACAAACCCCGTTATTCCCAAATACGAACCCTATGGATCCCAAATACAAACCCTGTTATTCCCAAATACGAACCCAGTTATTCCCAAATACGAACCCCATTTATCCCAAACACAAACCCTGCTAATCCCAAACCCAACCCTGACGGCAGCAAGCACCCCCTGGCTGCCCATCCTGAAATGATCCAAGAGAAAAACGGTGCGGATGAAAACACTGGAATATCTTGAGCTGTGTTTGGTGAGTGGAGCCATCAAATCCAGACAAAGAAAATCGGGAAGAAAACCCAGCCAAGGCTTCCAATATTCCTTCAACGTGGCTTTGAGCGTGGATTTGCTTCTGAAGGAACCAATCCGAAGATGCCGTTCTCAGCAGCAGGCCCTGGGAATGCTCTCCAGAGGGAGGGGATGGAGCAGCGCGCGGATTCCCAGCAGGAATTCCGACATCTGTTAGCGGATCAGCCCCTCGCTGTTCCCACAAACAGCCTGGGAACGCTTGGAGAGCCCAGCCCCTGCCCCAGAGTGCCCTGAGCTTCCTGGGAAGAGCCGGGAGCTCCGGGAGCAGCTCCAGGGCAGCTTTGAGGGGTCACAGCCATCCCTAGAAACCCGCATCCCATCTCATCCCTGATCCCCTCATCCCAAACATCTGGCTCCTCCCAGCTGTTCCCAGGCATGGAGCAGGGATGGGGCCGCTTTTCCAGCTTTTCCCGCTCCCAGCAGCTGCTCCATGCCCGGTTTGCCACCCCCAGGGCTCCACAGCTGCTCCGTGCCGCTCGAAGCAATCAGGATTCCAGGCGATATCCCTGATTTTCATCCCTCAGGCAGGGTGGGGAAGCTCCTGGAGGCACAGCCCATCATTCCAAGAGTTTGGAGCTCAGCTCCCCCTTCTGAAGGATTATTTCTACAGCACGGAAGTTTTAAGGTTTCTCTCCAGCTTCCACCATCCGGATGTTTCCAGCTGTTTGGCTTCCACCCACATTCCCTGGAATCTCAGATTATACGAGTATTCGGATTATGGCGCTCACGGAATAAAATTGAGTTGATAGCAATCACTGACTGCACGCACAACAATACGGAGATTCCATAAAAAAACAAGGAACATCCGCCTTCATTCCCAAAACCTGAGCCCGCTGCAGTCCCAGGTTTTGGCTGCACCGCAGGATCATGAGGAAAAGCAGCCACAAATCAGGAAACTTAACCCGGAAAGGCTGATTTTGAACCACTGGGAATCTCCTTAAATTATCCGGCACCAAACAATTCCCTGGACTCTTCCCATAAAAGCCCAGTTCAGAGCAAATTTACCTCTTGGATTTCATCTGCTCCCGCAGTTTGCTGTACATCTCCAGCACTGGAAAACAAGGAAAACACAGATCTGAGACAGTGGAAACACACGGCCAGGAGCTGGGAATTCAAACAAACTGCTCCAAAACGGAAGCAGAGAGTTGGGAATTCAAACCAGGAGCTCCAGAAAGGGGGAGCAGGGGGAGATTCCTCACCGGGAAGACACAGCGTGAGTTTATCCACCGTGGCCGAGATGTTCCGCTGCTGCAGCCGGCACTGCTTCAGCTCCTCCATGGCGATGATCAGCTTGGAAAACAGGGAAAAGGCTCCATTCGGATCGGCAAACATTCCTGGTGTCCATCCCAAGCGTGGGATGAGCCCCAGCCCCGCTCTGACAAGCGGCGAGCTCAGGGAATGCGGCTGGAACGGGGCAGCTCCAGGGCCTTTCAGCAAAACTTCCCCAAATTCCCTGGATTTCAACTGAGGGAGCAGCAAAACCAAAGGAGCCTTGGAGCACGTCCCGTGGATTCCAAAAAATTATTTCCCCTTCCCATTTGAGGCATCTCTTCCAAGTTCTCTGGTTCTCAAAGGCAGGATGTGGCCGCTCGCTCCCGGGGGATTCTCCCCATCCCAAAGCTAACAGGGATTTCCGAGCGCTCAGGCTCCAAGAGAAAAAACTGGGGATGAGGACAAGGGAAAAACAAGGATACAAGGCCAGGCTGGACAGGGAATCCCCCTCATCCCAATCCAACTGGGATTTCTCAGTGCTCAGGCTCCAAGAGAAAAAACTGGGGATGAGGACAAGGGAAAAACAAGGATACAAGGCCAGGCTGGATGGGGCTTGGAGCAGCCTGGGGCAGTGGGAGGTGTCCCTGCCCATGGCAGGGCTGGAATAAATGCTCTTTATGTCCCTTCCATCCCAATCCAGGCTGGAATTCCAGGGCTGGATGCATCACTTACTTCTTTCCCTTCGTTCTGCAGCTTCCGGTTGGTGTCCGTCACTTGGTTCTGCAGGAATTTTGGGAAAAAGACAAAGCACATCCCATAAATCAGGACAACGCTCTTCCCACCAAAACAAACTCTCCATAAACACCATCCCTCCCTCCCCACGGCAGCTCCCATTCCATGGAAAAGCTGTTTATTGCTGGATTAACAGCCACTGCCACTGGGGGACAAATCCAGGGATTTTGCTCCTTGCCGCTGGAGAAAAGGAGAAGGCAACAGGGATGGAAGGCTCCAAATGCTGGAGTTTTCATGGATCCGGTTTGGATTTCCATCCAGAAGCTGTTTCACCTGAGCTGGAGAGGAATTCATTCCCTTCCCCAGCACCACATAAATTCCACTGAGGTTTTAACTCCTGCATATCCCAGCAGGAATGGATTCCTGAACGGGAGCTTTTCCCTATAAATAATTCTTTGTATTTATAGAAATTCCTATAAAAGTTCCTTTTAGATCCTCGCCTCCCTCTGGATCTCGTCTCCTGGCTGGTTTAAGAGAATATTTTTTATACACCTGGGATAAAAAAGCTCTGTAATTTTTTCTGGATTATCCTGTCAAGCTGGGGCTCGGAGCTGAAAAATTCCCCACTTGGCAAAGCTGAAGATTCCCTGGAATGGGAAGAGCCAAGCCCTTCCCAGCCCCAGTGAGGACCCACAGGAGAACAAAGGGGATTTTTAGGCTCATCAGGGTGGAAAAGCAGGAGTTCATCCATTATTTAGCCAAGAAGGAGGAAGAGAACTTTGGGAATTCTCCTGAAAACTCCATCAAGGTCAGGTAAGGAAGGGTTGAAACCCTGGGACCGTTGGAAAAACCAACACAAACTTCCAAGCCAACATTCCCAGCTCCAGATCTCCAGCAAAGCAGCCAGTTCCTGAGGGAATTCCAGCAGGACTGCTCAGGGTTCAGGTGCCTCACATCACTCCAAGGTTTCCATGCCATAAAATCGTTTATTCCTTGGAATACTCATTTTCCAGCTTCTAAAGGTGGAAATACTCATTTCCAGGCTCGTCCCTGTAAAAGGTTTCCTGTCTGATCCAGGTTCTCCACACAGTGGGAGCTGCTGCTGGATTTCTGTCCCATTTTAGGAACTCATTCCTGCCTGTTTTCCGGAGTTCTGGAAGCAAAACCTTTCCCAGAGCTTGGAAAACACCTCGAGCTGGCAAACAGAGCCCTCAAAGCACCTCCAGGAGTGTGAAATCTCACAAATCAACCTGAGAGCTTCATTTCCTTTGGAATAATTAAAGGAACAAGAGGAATTTTTAATGAATTTCACCCTAGGGAAGGAACGGCACGTGGGGCTCCCCAGTTCTCCATCGGGGTGTGGATGGAGGAGGAGGAGGAGGAGCTCCAAGGGGGAATTGGGAAGGTAAAAACCATCCTGGAGCATGAATCCAGTGGAGAGCAGCTGACGGAGCTGGGAAGGGGCTGGAGCGTGTCCAGGGCAGGGAACGGAGCTGGGAAGGGGCTGGAGCCCCAGGAGCGGCTGAGGGAGCTGGGAAAGGAGCTCAGGCTGGAGCAGAGGAGGCTCAGGGGGAACCTTGTGGCTCTGCACAGCTCCTGACAGGAGGGGGCAGCCGGGGGGGTCGGGCTCTGCTGCCAGGGAACAGGGACAGGAGGAGAGGGAACGGCCTCAGGCTGGGCCAGGGGAGGCTCAGGGTGGATATTGGGGAAATTCCTTCCTGGAAAGGGCTGTGCAGCCCTGCTGGAGCCCTCATCCCTGGAAGTGTCCAAGGCCACGTGGACGGAGCCCTTGGGGATGTGGTTTAGTGGGAACACGGGGATGGCTGGAATTGACGATCCAGCCTGAACAATTCCCTGATCCTACAAACTCCCTCCTTCCTGAGCTCACCGCAAGACAACCAGGTCAGGCAGAAGGGGAACTTCGGATTCATCCACACAAAATCGATTCCGGATCCGTTTTATTCCCTACTGGAAAAGATCCTGGACAACCACGATTTCCCACCCTGGTCCAAGTTCCTCCAGGAAGGTTTGTGAGGCACAGGGAGCAGAACCATCAAACCTCCCCAGCTCCCTTCCATTCCAGCACCAGCCCTGCTGCTTTTGAAGCTTCCCAGGATCCAAGGAGAGGAGTTATCCATGATTTTCCCTCTGGCATCTGCATCCCATCTCTCCCCCTCCTGCAGTAGCTGCAGCTCTCCTGGCTCCCTGCCCTCTCCCAAACCTGCTCATTTCCTTTAGGATGTACTGAGCTTTTACGAGCAGGAGCCCAGCATCTCTTCCAAACTTTCTTTGATTTGCTCGGATCCTGAAAATCCCACCAGGAAAAAGGAATCCATGTCGGGTAATTTAAAACTGCTCCGAAAATAATGCCGAGGCTGGAGGAGCTCTCTATTAAAATTACACATCAATCCCAACTCCAGGAAAAAGGCAGGATGGAGCTATCCCTGCACGCTCCGAGCTTCCAGGGGGCAGGGGGTTGTGTTTGGGTTCGTTCCTAAAGTCTGGATGAAAACAAGGGAGGATTATGGACACAGATCCCAGGCAGCCAGGCTGGGGAGTGGAGAATCCAGGCCAGACTCCCACAGGGGCACAGACAGGTGGCACGGGAGGGACGAGACAGCAGCAGCACTCCAGGGATTTATGGGATGCCCAAGCTGCTCCTTCATATCCATCCCTGTCCCAGAACACGGAGCAGGGCTGTGCTGGGGGCTCACCGAGTCCTCAGGGATCATTCCCAGAGGAGCAAAGGGTGCTGGAGAGAAATCCTGGGAATGGACCCAAGGGTGTGACCCTGCTCTGGATCTGTCCCTGTCTCCACCAGTGAATTCCAGATCCCAAGGGAAGGGACAGACACTGGAGCGATCCTTCATGCTGGAAACCAGGAACTTCCAGGAACTGCTCCCAGGTCTCTTCCCTATATATGAGGGGAAATTCCTGCATGGGAAGGGCCCTGGCACAGCTGCCCAGGGCAGGGTGGAGTCCCCATCCCTGAGGGATTTAAAGTCCTGTGGATGCCGCACCCGGGGATGTGCTGGGAACAGGCTCGGGAATGGCTGGACTCCGGCTCAGAGGGATTTTCCAACCTAAGCAATTCTGGGATTCTATGAAATTAAGAAGGGATAATCTCTGGTTTATGCCTGACAGGTCAAAAGGCTGCAGACCTAAAAAAGGACATTTCAGCCTCGTGACCTGAGATTCCTGGAGAAGGAAGGACAGCCCTACCCGGGACAGCACCAAATGAGCTGGGATAAAAATCCACGAGGAATGACAAGAGTTGAATCTGAGAATCCTGGAATGGTTGGATTGGGAGGGACCTTCAATCCCATCCTGTTCCACCCCCTGTCACGGACAGGGACACCTCCCACTGTCCCGGGCTGCTCCAAGCCCTGTCCAGCCTGGCCTTGGACACTTCTCCAGCCTGAGCTCCTTTCCCAGCTCCCTCAGCCGCTCCTGGGGCTCCAGCCCCTTCCCAGCTCCGTTCCCTGCCCTGGACTCGCTCCAGCCCCTCAGGGTCTCTCCTGTCCCAGAGCCGCCCCAGGGTGGCACAGCCCAGGGGCCATCGGCCTCTTGCCCACCTGGGCACCCCGGGCTCATCTGCAGCCAGCTCATGCTCAAGGAGATAAAATTCCCAACCCAGTGCTTGCTCTTCTCAGGAAAAAAAACAGGATAGAAAATTTCCTGATGAGGTTCTGATCAGGTCTGAGTTCATTTGGGGCCACCCAGATCCGCCCTGAGCGCCCCGAGGGCTGTGTGACACACGAGGCAGGGAAGGTGACGCATCCACGTCGAGCTGAGTGTTCCTAAAACAACAACAGCATGGACATTCCTGCAAAAATCCAATCCTGCAAAAATGCAATCCTACAAAAAGCAATCCTACAAAGCAGCCCAGAGGCAGAAGCACACGAGAGAAGGAGCTGCTGGGGGGAGCGAGGAGGGAGGGCCCGGCCTCCATTGCTGCTTCCTCACGGGTTCAAAGGCCCAGATCAAATGGAGGATGAATGGCTGGAACCAAACCCACTCTCACCACTCGATCCACAGATGATTCCCGAGGGAAAGCCGCACAAAGAGGCCTCAGCCTTTCCGAAAGGCCTTTCTGGGGATGTTTTCGCCATGTGCTGTCCCACAGATCACATAGGCATGGAAATCAAGAGAGATCCTGAGGGGACAGGGATGGACTTCACAGTGAGCCACCAACAAAGGGCTGCTGGCGGAGTGGGAACGGCAACAGCAAACAAACAATGTGGGATTCTTGGCTGGAAACAATGGCTTAAAAAAATAAAAACGGGGAAAAAGGGACTTATTTCATGGTGTTTCCAATGGCCTCGTCCTGAAACCAATTGCTGGATGAATCCTCCTCAGGACATCCTCCAGAAAGGTGCTCCTGAGAGTGAAACCATCTTTGGGACGGAGCCTGGGATGTGTCGAGTTAGAACCTGACAGGAAATGCCCCAGGTAGCTCTAAACCGATCAATAAATGCGTTAAAAGCAGCAGGCAGCACGCTGAATTAGAGTTCTTCCTTCTTTTCCAGAAAATTTGCTTTTTCTGGGAGATTTTTCCCTCATGATTCAGAAATTCAGCTTTTCTAGGGCGCATTGAACAGCCTCCCACGCTCCTGGCGCACCAGGAAGGTTCCTCCCAACAGGACAGGCTCCACTCAGCCAGGAAATCTCCCTGTGCTGCTCCCTGGAGACAATCCACAGCTTTTTGGGAGCCACACGACTCAGTCCCATTTCCCAAGTAACTTCTGGGAAGTTTTTTGGTTTTACAACCAAGGTTCCACCTTGTTCCTGCAGGAAGGGACAGCACAGCTGCCTCTCCCTGCCCTGTTTGGTTTTGGAGAGGAAAACCAGGAAGGTTTCGTGCCCTGTGACGCTGATTAAATCATGGATGTGCTGTTTTACACTCCCCAAATCTGGAATATTTGTATTTTAAGGCACAGGAACCAAGCCTCAATTCAAGCCCACCTGACCCCAAACACCTCCAACCTCCCGGCCCCTTTTCCTCTCCAGCTTCCTTCCCACCCCTTATCCACACTCTCATCCTACAAATGGCTTTTCCCACGGATTGCTAAACACGCTTTTCCACGAACTGGGGAAATCCCACCTTTCCCTCATCTTCCTGCTCAGTTTTAAAGGGTACAAAACTTCTCTTAGCTCAAGAAATTGGGACAAGGTCCATGAAGAAAAGCACTTTTCCTAAGAAAAACAGGATTAACTTTCCATTTTCAGGTGCTCTTAATGCACCACACTGGTCCAGTTTGGCCAAGTAATTGTCCAATTTTGAATGACTCCCCCATTGCTCCAGGAAGAATTCAGATATGTATTTTTTTATAATTTCTTCAATAGAAATGCTTCAGACAAAAGGCGGAAAGATCCAACCCTGGATTTTTCGGGTGGTTCCACAGAATTCCAGAGCGGCTGAGGTTGGGCCACCTCAAGAAAAAGTTGCCCAGGGCAACGGCAGAGCAGGACTTTCCCTCACCTTCAGTTTCTGGGCTTCCCCTCGGACCTTGAGCAGCTCCGTGATGGAATCCACGAATCCCTGGTAGTGGAAGTTGCACATTTTCTCGATCTCCCGGTCGTGGTTGCGGATCCGCGCTTCCAACTTCTCCATGAAGCGGCCGTGCTCCTCCCCATCGTACACGGACCTGGAAAAACACACCAGCACTGCTCAGCATTCCCAGATCCATCACAAAAACCGCAGGGAATACCCAAAATCCGACCCCAAAAAAGTCCTCCTGGGATAAAGAGACAGATCAGAAACCAGGCACCAAGGTCAGGGAGGAAAATGTTTCTGTTCCAACCCTTCTGTTCCCTTTTCCATCCATTTGGTGTTCCCTGGGAGACCAGGACAGGCCTGAAGAACTGAAACAAAGATTTGTCTTTGAGCTGAGCCATCTCTGATCCCCCCGTCCCAAAACCCCCCGGAGAATCCTCTGGATGTTCCTCGGGTTTTGAGGGTAAAAGGCACAATGGACAACAGGATCTCCCCAGCTGCCAAAATCCACTTCCCTTCACATCCCAGATTTTGCCGGCTCAGTTTTACCCCTGTTGGTGAAAGACCAAGAGAGCTGGAGACCACGGGGACACCTCAGTCCAAGGAATCTACATCCAGTCATTGGTGGTGTTAAATCATGGAATCCTGGAGTGGTTGGGGCGGGAAGGGACCTTCAATCCCATCCCATCCCACCCCTGCTGTGGGCAGGGACACCTCCCACTGTCCCAGGCTGCTCCAAGCCCCAGTGTCCAGCCTGGCCTTGGGCACTGCCAGGGATCCAGGGGCAGCCCCAGCTGCTCCGGGAATTCCAGCCCAGCAGGAATTCCTTCCCAAGATCCCATCTATCCCCATCCTCCTTCAGCTTAAAACCAAACGCAAGGATGAAAGTTCAAACCAAGTTTCTGTCCCTCAAAGGCAATGTTTCCCTAGAAAGCAGAGGAACCAGGTCCCACTCTGGGACTTCAGGCGTTGTTTTCCTGGTTTTTCACAGCAAATATGGATATTTCCCATGGATTGCGGCAATCCCACCCTCGGCCCTGCCTTTGGGAAGTCTCAGTATTTTAAGAAGCAGCGTCGGCTCCTAAACCTGAGCTCCCTCCCAGTCCAAGAGTTAAGTCTGGAGCGAGTTTGATGGATCTGAGCCTGTGTCAGATATTGAGGCCAAATTAGGGGTAACAGCAGATTCCAGGCAGAATCTTCTTCTTTAGAGAGAAAAGATGGGAATGACTGGAGAGAAAATATGGGAATGACAGACCTGCAAAAGCTCTAAGAATCAAATTTTTAAAAATTATTAATCACTGAAGTAACAAGAAACAAAGAAGGAATCAGAACCCCCAGAGAATCTTTTTTCCTGCAGTGTGATCCGTGCTCACCACTCCCTCTGGAGAATCCCGTCCCTGCAACCCTCACAGGTCTCAAAGAATCACAAAAAAACACCCAGACAGAGCTAAAAGATTGGAGAAAAACCTATTGATGATCATTCTCTCCAAGCTGCCCAGGCCATTTCAGGTTCAGTAAAAGATCCTCGGCGGCAAAACAAAAACGCCAAATGTTTAAAACCTCTTTAAAATCAATGTAAAGGAACCCAGACACCCAGAGCAGGTGATGGGGAGGATATTGCCTGCTCCTGGTTAAAGGGGAAAAAATGGGATAAAACTTGCCCAGATTCCAGGAGAGGCGCCACTAATGGGATGTGGTGAGTTTTCCTTAAAGTTTCAGGGAATTTTGTCTGGTGGAATGTGAAATTTGGAGCCCGAGTGCCATCTAGTGCCGCACGGCCTCTTAGCAGGGCCTCAGCAGCGACTCCGAAGAATTCCCAGCGCAAAGAGAATTCCAATAGGAAAATAAAGGTGGAGGAGTTGTGTTTGCGTTCAGGGATAAACCAGAACAATAAAAAACCCACAGCGGTAATGACGTGTTTGTGTTCAAAGGCAAATCTGGGATTTACATCTGACAAAGCGGGAAAAACCCTCAAAATTCCTTAAAATGTCCAGGCAAAATTCCCTTTGGAGGGGGCAAAGCTGAGATATAAAGATCTGATGACTAAAACCCCTTTTATTATTAGAAATTACATTATTTTGTTCTTTTTTAGCCAAACTGCAGTGTGGAAAAGTAAAATTTGGTGTCGGGCAGGAAGGAAATACCAGCATGGGGTGGGCAGCCCTAAAGAGATCCTGGACATTCCCTCCCGAGCTCTCTGCTCATCCAGGATCCCCTTCCCGAGGGAAAAACCGTCCCTGGATCTTCCCTTCTGAGCCTCCTGCCCATCCAGGATCCCCTTCCCGAGGGAAAACCAGCCCTGGACCTTCCCTTCTGAGCCTCCTGCCCATCCAGGATCCCTTTTCCAGGCAGAACCAGCATCCTCCATCTCCCTCCGAAGCACAAGGAAACGGGAAAGGGCCAGGCCAGCCCCAGATCCAAGCGCTCCGAAGCTGCAGGATGTCACCTCCAGAATTTTGGGATGCAGGCTCCGGCTCTGGAACATCCTCCCCCAGGAGCTGAGTGACCCCAAGGTGCCTCTCAACACCTCAAAACAGCCCAAAATCCCAAATTCCACCATCACCATCTTCCACACTGGCTCCCCCCCTGGTTCTGGTACAGATCCAACTCCCTCAGCTGGTTCTTCAGCTGGCATCACTCTTGGAAAATCCTCCTGGTGATCCCAAATCCTGGACACGGGAGCAGCGTCACCCCCGATCCCCTCACTGAGCACTTTCTTTAAATATTTCTCCCTTTCCAGAGGGACATTCCCTCTTCCTGCCTGCAAACCTTCGGGATCGCCCCTGCCTCGCTCTGCATTTCCAGCTCCCTCCCTGCCATTCCCTCTGCTCTGGGCTCCTGCTGCAAACACCAAACGCAGCCTGGCCTGGAACTCCATGGATTTCTCCTGGAGTAGCCAGCAGTTCAGGCGACATCAAGGGTGAAGCACAAAAACCACTCTAAAAGGAAAATATCGGCCATTTCTATTTACAGGCGTTAACAACCCTGAGAGCACGACGCAAAAACACAGCGAGGAGAAAGAAAACAAAAATTAAATTCACTTCGGGCTGCTCCTTCTCCTGGTTGGAAGAACGGGCTGGGACAGAGCCATGGAAAACCCATCCTGCAGGCTGCTTTTTTTTTTTTTTTTTAACTTTCAGCCCAAGAACTTGCCAGTCAAGATGAAAAACTTCTTCTAANCTTTGCCATAAAAAATTGCTGGTCAGGAAAAAGCTCCTGCACAAAAAGGGTTTGGATTGAAAAAGGCTGAGGAAGAGGGGCTGTTCCTTATCTGGTAATTCCAGAGCTGGAATTCTCCCGCCACAGCCTCTGCTCTCTGACAGATCCCTCTGCATTCACTGAACAAATCCATCGAAGAGGACTTAAAAAATTCCTTGGATTGGGTTGTTAAGTTTCACAATTTAAGCATCCGTTAAAAAGCCACTTTT
>VZRN01001521.1:747655-778496 GCA_013397935.1 Dasyornis broadbenti | reverse complement strand
TTTTTTTTTTTTAATTCTGAAAGGTCAAACTGGAAAAATCTTTCCAGGAAAGCCACAAATGGATCAGGAGCTCCCATGTGCAGCAAAGTTTATCCCCAAAACAGGGACAAGCAAAGCTGGAGCAGAGGGAGCAGCCAAACCATGAAAAATGGGATGTGCCAGACAAAGATCCAGCTGTGCCAGGGGTCAGAAAGTCATGGAATATCCTGAGATCCAACGGGATCATCCAGTCCCACTCCTGCCCTGCCCAGAGCTCCCAGCAATCCCAGCCTGGGCATCCCTGGCAGCGCTGTCCAAATGCTCCTGGAGCTCCGGCAGCCTCGGGGCCGTGCCCAGCAGCCTCTGGGGGAGGAATCTTTCCCTGATCCCCATCCCAAACCCCCCTGACCCAGCTCCAGCCCTTCCCTGGTCCCGTCCCTGCTCGCAGAGATCGCAGCTGCCCCTCAGGAGGAGCTGCAGATCCCAGAGCCTCCCTCAGTGAATATTCCAAGTGCCCTGAGCCGCTCCCCCGTGGATCCACAGGGGCGTTTTCCAGGTGGCAGGAGCACAGCGTGTCCATGGGGAGCACCTGACACCTCCACCTGCCCCGGCACCCCAGAGCCTCCCCCAGCTCCGCCTGTTCCCGGCCCCACGAGCCCCGGGCACTGCACTGAGTCCTCGGCCACTTCTCCACCCACAACAGCCAAAGGTGGGGAAAGAGCGGAGGTTTGGGGGATACGGCGCAGAGAAAACTCCAAGAGACACCGAGCTTGGGGAGGAATCTCCTTCCACCACGGTCAGGGGCAGGAGGACCCAATCCCAGATTGCATTGAGTGGGAAGGGACCTTAAAGCCCATCCCATTCCAACCCCATCACCTCCCACTGTCCCAGGCTGCTCCCAGCCCTGTCCAACCCGGCCTTGGACACCGCCAGGGATAGGGAAGGGTTGCTTGGAGCAGCCTGGCACAGAGGGAGGTGCCCCTGCCATGGCAGGGCTGGCACTGGTTGGGTCCAAGCTCCCTCCAACCCCAACCACTCCATGATCCCATGGATCACAGAGGGCCTGACCCAACTCAATCCCAGCACCAGCTGCCTCCAGGATGGGGCCCAGAAGGAACCTAAACAAATTCAGCTGGAAAGGCAGAGCAGGGAAACCTCTGGGGATGGAACGAAAGAGCCCTGGGACAATGCAAGGAGGACGAGCTGGGGACAGTGGGACACGAGTGACTCGCTTTTGTTTTCAATTAATAAAGGGAACAAATTCCCGAGTCTGCTGTGGACTTCCATTTTTTTTTCCCCCCCCTTTAAAACCTCTGTAGTGGTTTGGGTCCCTCCGAAACATTTTCTTCTCATTAAGCGACATAAAAGCATTAGCAGTTCGTTTAATCTTCATCTAACTTCTGTCATAAACAAATCAACTCCTGAGCACGGCAAAAACAACAGCCACGGCTTGGAGAGCGGTGCAACGGCTCCGCACAAAAAAAAGGGCAAGGAGAGTTTGAAGACTAATGCCTGGTTAGGATGGAACTGGCAGCAGTCTGAGCCGCGTGATTCCAAAGTTTGTCCAATTATGACACAACACCAGCGCTCCAAAGCTTCCCTGCTGCGGTGGTTACACCTCAGTCAGTCTGGGTGGGAAAGCGAGGGGAGAATCCACTTTGTGTTTTCGTTCTGCCAATTAAATAGAATTAACTGCAGTACAGAATCGAAGCCCGACTTTTAAACCCAAAATTTAAGCCCAGAAGTGAATAAAAGCCCAGAACTGAAGCCCAAATTTTAAGCCCAGAATTTAAGCCCAGAATTGAACCCCAGAACTGAAGCCCAGAATTGAAGCCCAGAATAAATTTAAGCCCAGAATTGAAGGCCAACATTTAAATCCAGAATTTAAGCCCAGAATTGAATTAAAACTCAGAACTGAAACCCAGAATTAATTTAAGCCCAGAATTGAAGCCCAACATTTAAACCCAAATTTTAAGCCCAGAATTAAATTAAAACCCAGAACTGAAACCCAGAATTAATTTAAACTCAGAATTGAGGTCCAAAATTTAAGCCCAGAACTGAATTAAAGCCCAAAATTGAAGCCCAGATCTGAAGCCCAGAATTAATTGAAGCCCAGAATTGAAGGCCAAGCTTTAAACCCAAAATTTAAGCCCAGAACTGAATTAAAGCCCAGATTTGAAGCGCAGAATGAATTCAAGTCCAGAACTGAAGCTCGAAATTGAAGCCCAAAATTTAAAGCCGAAATTGAAGCCCAGAACTGAAGCCCACGTTGCTTTGCCCCATCGCCCACACAGGCTGACCCTTACACCAAAAATGCAGAAAAAGCCATTTTTTGGTCCTTTTTGGAAGAGTACAAAATCTTCAGTCACAACTATTTGTCATTATTACCACTAAAAGCATTCCCACATGGATTTGTCCTGCTCAGTCCCATCCCTCTTCCCCACACGTTTCCCTGCCCATCCAATTTCCATTTCAGAGCAGCAATTATTGCAATCCCTGTGCAATTCCATGCAATACCAGAGATATCCCATTGTTGCCAGGCAGAAAACAAAGCAGATGCTGAAGAGCACCACTAAAGCTCCTTTTCGTCAGGATAATCCTGATTTTCCATCTGGGAACACCTTGATTCCAGCCAGGAGTGGCCCCAGTGGGCATTCCCACCGCTCCAGGAGGAACCCAGCACAGAGAATTCCCATAAACCACATCCATGTGCTCCTTAAAAACCGCCCAAAAAAAAACCACCCTGGGACTCGTCAGTGACTGGCCTCGGCCAGGAGGAGCTTTTCACCAGGGCTTCCTCACGGATTTGTGCCGGGGCTGGTTTTCCTCAGTGGTTTTAGGAGGAAATTGGGAAACGCGACGCCGACTGCTCTTTGGGAAGACGTTGGTGCCGCCAAAGCGAAGGAGCCACGAGGTTTGGGAAGCAGCAGCCAAAGGCGCCGGCATGTGGGAAGGGATTGCAGGAGACAAGGAGGATGAAGGTCAGCAGAGGTCCAAGGAAAGGTCAGGAGCTGGAACAGGAATCCAAAGGGATGGGGGGAGGAAGGAGAGACCCCAAAGTCCCCCCCAGCCACAGCTCCTGATTCACCGGGAGCCAAAGGAGTTGGGTTCAATTTGAAGGCAAAAGCCTGGGGAGGACACAGGGAGGGCAAAGCCGTGGAAAAAGTCCTCTGCTATGAAAACATGGAATGATTAAGGCTGGAAAAGCCCTCTGGAATCCCCCAGCTCATCCCTGAACCCAGCACCACCACATCCACAACAAGCCCTGTCCCACGTGCCACATCCCTTCTGTCACCTCCAGGGAAGGCAATTCCAGCTCCAACCCCTGACCCCCGCCAGCGAACAACGCCCTGGAGCAGCTCCGGGGCCTGCTCTGGCCTCTCTCCAGCAGCTCCAGCTCCTCCTGGTGCTGCTGGCCCCGGAGCTGAGGGAAGCCCCATCCCGGATAAACTTCCCAGTCTCCCCTTCCCAGCCCCTGCAGCTCTCCGGGCAGATTGTTTTACCACAGAACCATTTAATGGCTGCCCTTGCTGTGTTATTGCCCAATAAAAGCTGCTTCGCCTGGCTCGTGCATTGTTCAAACAAGTTGATTGGGATTTTTTGGGAGCATTCCTGGCCTGAATTCTTGCCCCCTCCTCTGTGCTGGGAAGAAATGTTGTCACAACATCCACCAGAGGCACAACAAATCCTCGGGACGTGCCCGGCATTAAACACTCGGCATCGGAAAACCACACAAAGGCCGCTCCAGCGGACACAGCTGCTGGATCAGCGCCAGCCAGCCCTGCTCATCCACGGATTCGCTCATCCATGGATTTGGAGAGGAAGGCAGCAGCCTCCCTGCCTGGCACCGCATCCCTGTCTCAGCAGCTTCCAGCTCCTTCCCTCGGGAAGCGCCTGGGCCGTATCAAGGTCAGCTCGAGGTCTCCCTCGGGGCAGAAGCTGACGGAGATGGCCCAAGCCAGCTCCTGGCTGCCAATCCATTGTGCTGGGAAGCTCCTGCGTCCAGCAGCACATGGATCCATGCTCTGCAGTGTCAGGGGGAAATTCCTCCCTGCCAGCTCCCGCTCCAGCCCCCACAGCCTCTCCCAAAATCATGGAATGGTTGGGATTGGAGGGGACCTTCAAGAGCATCCCAGTCCCCATGGGGCACCTTGCACGAGCCCCATCCAGCCTGGGCTCTTCCACAGCACCCAGAGAGATCGAGGCTCCTTAGGAACCTCTGGATAGCCCTGATCCGTTGAATCCAACTGGAGCAGGAGCAATCCCGGAGGAAAGGAGCCAAGGGACTCCAGGCAGGGGCAGGAATGGTGTGACCCAGGCCCTCTGCTCAGCACGGCCTCAGCCACAGGATCCTGCTGGGATCCCGAGCTGGCAGAGCAGCTGCAGGGAGCAGCGCTGTGGGCAGGACATCCCAGCATCACTATGGACATCAGATGCCGTGGCTGAGACGTCCCGTGAGGGGGTTTAGGAATGAGAATCCCTTTGGTTCCCTTGGAGAAGACTCAGGTCGTGATCCCAAAAAACAGACAAGTTCTGCAGGAGACATCCTAAAAAACCCACCTGACTTTCGGGCTTCCCCAAAGGGAAAACTGGGAATGGAATTTCCCGTGTTTTATCCTACTCTCGCAGCTCTCTGACATTTCATTTCTCCAGGCTGATGTTCCCTCACATCCCCAGGATCCGTGCAATCAAAATTAGGGATGCACAGGACCAGGGGATGGTGAATTTTCAATTATGCTTCCCAAAAGCTTCATCGGGAGTATTCTAATAACCCCATGTTCAGAGGGAAAAACTGGATTAGAGGGCAATGGATTTGGGATCTGTGAGGACCACAGGAGGCCTGGGCTGACACTCCCATGCCAACATTCGTGTCTGCCGTGTCTGAGGAGCAAGGGAAATGGGCTTAAACCGCCCAGGAGAAATGGGTTAAATGCTGGAGAAAGTTTCCTGACTGAGAGCGGCTGAAATCCGAGAGGGATCAGCCAGGAATGTTCTGGAATCTTTTTAAACTGCTCACCCCTAAAAATAAGTCAGGAAGACCCCGAGGAGGAGCAGCTTTGGGGCCTTCGCTGCTGCAGAGACCAAACATCCCCTCAGGCAGGGCCAGGACTCAGAGGTGGCTTCTGGAGGTCCCCAAGGCCTGGTTTTCCATAGGTTCAACTCCAGAAGAGCTGGAGCTCCATGGAAACCCCTCCTGATACTCACCTGGAGCTGAAAGAACTGATGGCTCTGACCCCAGGCACCAAATCCTGCCAGGTTTTCCAAGGATTTCTAAGGACCCAACCCAAATTTCACTGATGGCAACAGACAAATTCCCACTTCCTTCATTTGCACAAGACCAGGGCTTTAAAACCATGGAATCATGGAATGGTCTGGGCTGGAAGGGACCTGAAAGATCAACTTATTCCATGGGCAGGGACACCTTCCACCACCCGTGTCCAGCCTGGCCTTGGACGCCTCCAGGGATCCAGGGGCAGCCCCAGCTGCTCTGGGCTGGATAAATATTCCAAAGCCTCCTTAAGAGCTCACTGATGACAATAAAACCCTTTCACACCATACATTCATGGAAAAACAGAGCTCCCATAAAGCCAGAGCCACCTCCGGAATGGAATCCAGCTCCTCCTCGCCAGGCCAGACGCCGAAGGAAATGAGGAATAATTCCCCTAATTGCCAGTTTAATGGAACGACCTGGTTAGAATGTCCCTGTTAAAGCAGGAATTTCAGATGCCCAAAGCCATTAAGAAGAGCTCGAACAAATCCGTGTCAGGCTTCCAGAGGAGCCAGGAATGGAGGGAGCAGCCCCAATCCAGGGAAGGCAGAGCAGCTCCAGGCCACACGAGGCCAGGATGGGGAGAAGTGGCCACGAGCAGAGCTTCCAATTGCCTCCCCTTTCTGGGAGGCCACGGAAACAATTCCCCCAGAACAAAAGCGATGCGTCAGCAGCCCTGTGCAGCCCTTCCAAGCTGCAAGGACACTTGATTTGAGCCATGTGTAGGATGGGAGTGCTCCTAGAACCAGGCGAGAGAAATTCCAGCCCATCCAAGCTGGGGAACATTAAGGCAGGGATGAATCATCTTTACAAGGCCTGTAAACAACGCTGCTGGAACAAAAAAAGGAATCCACGATAAAGCCTGGTCACGCGTTGCTCCCGGTTTTGGAATGTTCGGGCCATATGGACAGTTGTTAGGAAAAGTGTCGAAATCGGGGGGCAGACACGAAGCCACAGGAACGGGAGGATGGGGATGGAAAGAACCACAAATGTTCCAGATCCGCCTCTGCCGTGCGTCCCTGCACGTCTGGGACAGGACACACCGGGAGGGACGGAGCGGGATCCGTGCGGGGTTGGAAAGAGGGACGGAGCTCCGGGGCATTCTCAGCCTGAGCTGCAGTGAAAGCACAGCCGTGGCACACCTTGCTTTGGGAATTCGGATGGGAAGGAAATTCCAAACCCAGAGCACTGGGCAGGCAAATCCCCGTCCAAAAATAACTGCAGAAAATCCCAGCCGGACAAAGCGCCTTGGGTGTGTCTGGACATGGAAAGATCTCCCTGCTTCGCCCACTCGGAGGGACGCTGAGGCAATTTAATTACTGGATGCAATTAACGTGGAATCAGGGGTGGAAAAGGTCGCCAAGACCATCAAACCCAACCTCTGTCCAACGCACTGCATCCCAAAGCGCCACAGCCACTCCTTTCCTGAACACTTCCAGGGATGGTGACTCCAAAACTTCCCTGAGGAGCTGCTCCAATGTTCAACCGCTCTTGGAGGGAAGAAATTCTTCCTAATAGCCAACTTGAATGATTGCCTTTTTCAAAAAAGGTCCCAAGGTGCTGCTGAATTCAGGGAAAAAATCCTAATGGGATAAAAGCAATGCAATTGTAAATCACATTAATTCCGATCAGAAAGGAGAAATCATCGCTTTTTGCTCCCGTGCTTCCATAGCCTTTGGTGGAAAGCACAGGAAGAAGTGGAAGGGTCAATCTCTACATCCAGGATCTTCCAGTTTGGCCCCCGCTCAGTGCAGCAGCCACAAATGCTGTGCTCGCAGGTGGAAACGTCATGAAAATTCCATGAAAATGGCGTGATAATGTCATGGAAATTCCATGAAAAGGTCACCAAAATGCCACGAAAAACTCCATAAAAATTCTAAAAATGTCACGGAAAATTTCATGAAAATTCCACCAAAATGTCAGGGAAATGTTGCAAAAATTCCATGAAAATGTTGTGAAAAGTACATGAAAACGTCACAGAAATGTTGCAAAAATTCAGTGAAAGTGTTGCAAGAATGTTGCAAAAATTCCACGACCACTTCATGAAAATGTCGTGGAAATCCCACAGAAATGTCACAGAAATTCCATGAAAACGTCGCAAAAACGTCGCAAAAATTCCATGGAAATTCCATGAAAATTCCTTGACAATGTCATGGAAATTCCATGAAAACATTGTAGAAACGTCACAGAAATTCCTGGGAAATGTCGTGGAAATGCCGCAAAGATTCCGTGAAAATGTCATGAAAGCGTCACAAAGATTCCAAGAAAATTCCAGTGATGCGGAGCTCATCGCAGCTTCTCTGGGAAAGCCTGCGGGCCCTCATGGATCATGGAATCATCAAGGCTGGAAAAGACCTTTACGACCATCAAGTCCGTCCAAGCCCTCCTGGCTCTGCCCCCTCCTGACCCAGGGCAGGTTTAGATGGGATAAGAGGGAAAAATTCTGCATGGAAAGGGTTTGTAAAGCACTGGAACAGGGGAGCGGTGGAGTGCCCATCCCTGGAAGCATCCCAAAAACACCGGGATGGGGCACCTGGCGACAAGGCTTGGTGGTGGGGCTTGGCTGGACTTGATGATTGTAAAGGTCTTTTCCAGCCTCGATGATTCTGTGATTCCAAAGGCAAAGAAATCCAGGCAAATCCAAGCCCTCGGAGAAGGAATCCTGAGGCCCCGTGTCCCGTTTTATCTCAGGGAACGCTTTGGGCCCCCAGGCTGAAGGATCCTGTCTCCACTGCTCAGAACAAGGACAATGAGGAGGCGCCACCAAAGCGGGAATACCGGGATGGAGCCAGACCCGGCGCTGGCATCTCCCACATCCCGGGATGGCGCAGGGACAGCCACAAACCTGTCCCACCTCTGGGATTGTCCCAAACCTCGGGCTCCCGGCAGCTCCTGCCCACCCAAGTCCTGCTCCCAAATTCCCAAAGACTCGGAAGGAACGGCACCACGGAGTGAGGAGCTGTGGGTTTGCTGATCCCGGTGTTTTGTTCCCTAAATTCCTGAGCTGTAGCAGGTTGGTACAGCAAAAATCAGGAGTCATTCCCACACCGGGAAGGGATTTTCCATCAAGGATTTTGCCCACACAAAGTTGAGGATGGAGAATTTGTCTTCACCTCCAGTATTTCACACCCTTATTTAACCTCCATTATCCAAAGGCTTTGCAATTCCAACAGAAGGAAAAGCTACCTGGAGCTGGACAAGGAAGGGAAAAATTAGAATTAAATTTAAAAAACTTCCTAAATTCTGCACAGACACCATCCCGTAATTTACTTTTTCCTGGAACCAGATTCCCCGTGGATTCACCATCCAGCTTTACCGAGGGATACCCGTCATCCCAACTCCCCACACAAAGGCTTCCAGAAGGATCACTCCCCATGACCACCTCGAGCAAAAAAAACCCAGTGGGAAGTAATTTTTGTTGGAATTCCTTCCTAGGGCTGATCTCCAGAGCCTGGATTGCCCGGGATGGGCTCAGCCTTTCCGGGAGCGCTGCCGTGGACGCTGCTCCAGCCCCTCCGGCCTGGCTGGACACAGCTGGAGAAATGACCCAGAGCTGTGGCCTCAGCCCAGGGCTTGGGCTCTGCTTTTCCCCCAGCTCGACTCATTTCCCTCCTTTGCCTCCAACCAATTAAAGAAGTTCATTATCCCAGTTTTTACTCTCATTAAACCTGGCTTTCTTTCCCCCTGTCACTTTTTTTTTTTTGTCATTTGAAAGCCTTCCCATTTCCTTAGGGATGTTATTTTTAGAGGATCTGGGCAGGTTGAGGTGGCTCAGGGAAATCAAGCGATACTCCCAGGATGCCTTCAAAGGCAAGGCTGTGCCCTAAGGAAAGGGCAGGAGGGAATGCAGGGAATTCCAGACAAAACATCCTGGGATGCAGAAACAGCTCCTGAGCACCCACAAACCAAACTGGGAGGAATTTTGAAATATGTAATTTATCACTTCATGTTGGGACTCCTAGATTTTATTAAATTGGGCTTTTCCGCACTCCAGAGCGAGGAGCTGAACGGAGATTTTATAAATCCGTGGAAATATCAGGATCCGGACGGTGACAAGGACTCGCCGTGGCACCAGAGCCCTCCTGGCGGTCCTGCAAGGACCTGACAGGCACCAAAGCAACTGGAACAGGGAAAATGGGAACAAACACAGCTCAGAAGGAACGGGATCCAAGCAGGCAGGGAAAACCCACCGAGGACGGCCCCAAATCCATGGGAAAGGGAAAGGAGAGGGGAAAAAAATCCCTGAGCTCACTTTTGTGAAGAAAATCTGTCTGAATCCTGGGAGAGATCCCAAAGGCAGCTGACAAGAGCAAAACTCAGCACTATCCAAGGAAACACACTGGATTCCAGGACTGTTTTTCACACCACTTTGAAGATGCTGCTTTGCACTTTCTATTTCCAACCACCAGAAGGAACTTTCCTATTCCCTAAGGACGGTGCTTCAGATCATGGAATTCTGGAATGGTTGGGATGGGAAGAGACCTCAAATCACATTTAATTCCACCCCACCCATGGGCAGCCAGGACACCTCCCACTGTCCCAGGCTGCTCCATGCCCTGTCCAGCCTGGCCCCGGACACTTCCATGGATCCAGGGGCGGTGCCCTGGCAGGAGGAGCTATTTCAGCACCAGGGAAAGTGTGGATTGTCCCAAAATCCTCTCCAGGAAGCGACGGAATGTGAACCACTCCTCCTGAGGCAGCGGGATCAGGGCGAGCTCCGGACCCCATCCCTTCCCTCTGCCCTATCCCACCCTGCTCCAGCAGCTCCTCATTCCTCCAAGCCCAGCCAGGCCAGGCCCTCGGGGCTGGATGGAGGCACAAATCCCATGGATCGAGCACAGGAAATCCCGTGAGCATCCAACCTGATCCATGCCGCCATCACCCCAGGGCGAGCTCGCTCCGGGAGCCAATTAGGGCTAATTAAGTTATTGCAAAACCCCGGACGAGCTCGGGGGTGACATCTGTGCTCCCAAAGGTCCCTGTGGAAACCCAGGCTGCCTGGTGGGACTGCAGAGCCAAGGAGGGATTCTTGGGCTTTTCCACGGCATCCTGAGGAGTGGGGCTTCCCAAAATCCTACACAGGGAGGCGGCCAAAAATCCCAAAAGTCCTTCCCCTGACGCACCTGCTGCTGTCCTCTCTGGAGATCTGGCCCAGCTTTGTATGACCTATAAATATCACATAAAAACAGCATTTGGGGGGCTGGAACCTATGGATACATCCAGGATCCACTCCCAGCGGGTTTCCCGTCCCCTCGGAAGTTTCCCGTTTCACCCCTCCCCAAACAGCTCGGCCAATTCCCCAGCCCAGCCTCAAGAAAAGAGGATTTCTCAGAGCATTCGCTCTTGGCTCACCCTCTCTTCTCCGGGAAAATCAACACCCTCAGGATTCGGGATTCAGATCCTCCCCCGCCAACCAAAAACTGCTCTGCTACAAGTCCAGAGGTTCCGATTAGAAAACTGGGATTACGAAGCAGCGTTTTACCGGGAGCAGCAAAGCCAAATTTACCTGGTGGGGAGAATAAAGAGCAAATTCCATTTCCGTCCCTGCCTCAACCACGGTACAACAAAATGGGAAGCAGGTCCTGGCAGCAGAAGAAAAAAGGCAATGACTGGGCTGTTCCCAGCAGCGGTTTTATGTTTAAAGGTAATTCCAGAGGGGGGCAGGAGAAGGAGGGACAGAATCTGGGGTGTTTTTGCAGGATTTGGGAATGTCCTTCATCCTCAGCCCTGCTGGCAGAGGAACACCGGGATAAAAACCTGGAATCCCTGGAAGTGGGATATTTCCTATTTAATATCTCAGCCTCTGCTCCCCGCTCTGGATCGTCTGAGCCTCTCTGCAAAGCTTCATCAAGGACTAAATTAATTGCAGGCCACGTGAATTAATTGTAAACCGTGGAAATAAAACTGCAAACCATGTAAATTAATCGCGTGCCATTTAAATTAATTGTAACCCAAGTAAATTAATTGTAAACCAGGCCAATAAAACTGCTGGAATAAATCAGTGCATGGGATTCATCAGGCCAGGAAAGAGAAGGGAAAAGGAGACTCATCAGATCATCCATAGCCTTTTTCCTTGCAAAGGAACGTTATTCCCGGTATTCCCACGTCCTGCCCTTCCCACACAAGGCACATCCCCAAAAATGTCTCTGTACCCTTGCGCAAAATCCTTTTGTTTCCCAGTTTCCTCTGCTCATCCCGGGAATGGCCCCAGCCAAGCCGCGATCCCGGATTTTGCCACTGGATGGCACCAGAGAAAATCCTAAATTTTCGCACGGCCAGTCCAGGCTCGGAATCCAGGGAAAGAAAGATCCAAACCCTGAAGGAAAGAGCGCATGGCCAAGGGTTGGTGTCAGGAAAATGTGGATTTGTTGGAACAAGTCCAGAGGAGGCTCCAGGGATTCTGGAGCCCCTGGGCTCTGGAGCGGGGCTGGGAGAGCTGGGAATGTTCCCCTGGAGAAGGGAAGGCTCCAGGGAGAGCTCAGAGCCCCTGGCAGGGCCTGAAGGGGCTCCAGGAGAGCTGGAGAGGGACTGGGGCCAAGGCATGGAGGGACAGGAGGCAGGGAATGGCTTCCCACTGGGAAAGGGGAGATTGGGCTGGGATCTTGGCAAGGAATTCCTGCCTGAGAGGGTGGCGAGGCCCTGGGCTGGAATTCCCAGAGAAACCACGGCTGCCCCTGGATCCCTGGGAATGCCCAAGGCCAGGCTGGATCCACCTGGGAATGTGGGAATTGTCCCTGCCCATGGATGGGGTGGGAACGGATGGGATTGAAGGTCCCTTCCCACCCAAACCATTCCAGGATTCCACGACAAGAACACAAGGAAAGAACTGCCTCCAAGAGAGATATTCCTGCATCCAAACTGGCGGAAGAGACCTCAACCCTTGTCCTCCCATGCTCCAAGCGCAGAATTCCATGGCCTTTCCCAATGAGCTCCCAGTGACCTCAAGCAGCAGCTCCACCCCAGCGACGGAAAAACCCAAATCCCCCTCGGCTGCTGGGGGTGACACCGACCCCAAAACCAGGACGCCCCACACCGGGCACAGCACAGCCCCCGGGATCCCGGGAATTGGCTGCGTGGGAGCAGCAGGACCTGGGGTCACCACAGGCAAATCCAATCCCAATCCAAGCCCGAGCACATCCAGCCCTGCTTGGCCTTTCCCCAGGGCAAGGGGGACAAGCAAATCCCCAATCCAATTAAAATTAGCCAGGATTAATCAATTAACCCAAGCTCCTGGATTATCCAGAGCTCCCTCAGTCACCCTGGCACAGAAACCGCAAAGAGAACCTCACTCCCCAGGACACAAATCCATGGGGACGGAGCAGGAATGCCCTTCCCTCCCCTGGAATCTGCTGCAATACCCTTTGGAAAACTCCCGAGATTCCCAGCCGGGATTACCCACCCCACACCTGCTGCTCCACGCGGAACTAACGGGATTCCTGCTTCGCCCTGGCATCCCTGCCAGCAGACAAAAACCCCACTTCCACCCCTCAGCAGGACATGTCCATGACAAGAAATCCCTGGGAGCCGCATCCACGTGTATTTCTGCTTTCCACAAACCACCGCTTAATTCTGGGGAATTAATGGCCTGAACCGGCAGGAAAACAGGGCGAAAACCAAATTAAAATAATTAAAAACCAGGTCTGAGCGGTTTTAAAGCACAGCCTGTGGCAGAAAGCGCTGGGATTTGATCCACTTGCGCCAAATATCCAAGAAACCAGGATTTCCTCGTTGGTTTGAAAGTCCCACGAGCGCCAACAGCACCAAGAGGATTTTAACTCTAATTTATCCCTGCTTTTGTTAGACCAGACAGCCTCTCCAGAGGAAATCCTCATTCAAATCCCCTGCTGAAAGCGCCAACCGAAAACACAAAGGGAGCTTGTCCTCGGCGCGGGGCAGGGATGGCCACAGCCATCCATCTCCAGAGGATCCCAAATCCTGGGAAACATCAACAAACACCACCAAACAAATGAACTTTCCCCCAGGGAGCCCAGGCTGGGCGGTGCTGCTCCATGGAGCAGGGCTGTACTCATCCCGGGACCGGGAATGCAGGTGGCCCTGACTGCTCCGGAACCATTTAGGGACAAGGAACTAAAATTAAAAATAAATATGAAGGATAATTTAGCGCAGTTTTAGAGCCTGAGATTGGTTCCGTTGGTTGGGGGGATCAATCTCAGGATGAGTCACTGGAGAGCAGGAATTGAGGATCCCCAAGGGTCCCTTCCAACTGAGACTATCCCAGGAAATGGAAATAAACAGGAAATATTCCACAGTATTGGCAGGCAGGGACTGTTGGCTTTAAACACCGAGGTGCTCACATGAATTAAGTCAGTCATGGAATGCTGGATTGGATTCAGGGAATCACGGAAAGGTTTGGATTGGAAAGGACCTTAAATCCCATCCCATTCCCACCACATCCATGGGCAGGGACAATTCCCACATTCCCAGGTGGATCCAGCCTGGCCTCGGACATTCCCAGGGATCCAGGGGCAGCCGTGGTTTCTCTGGCAATTCCAGCCCAGGGCCTCGCCACCCTCCCAGGCAGGAATTCCTTGCCAAGATCCCAGCCCAATCTCCCCTTTCCCAGTGGGAAGCCATTCCCTGCCTCCTGTCCCTCCATGCCTTGGCCCCAGTCCCTCTCCAGCTCTCCCGGAGCCCCTTCAGGCTCTGGAATGTTCTGGAATGTCTCCCCTGGAGCCTTCTCTTCTCCAGCTCTCCTCGGCACCAGTGATAATTTTACCGCTAATTAATTTTTCCTTGGCTGACATCACACTGATTTCATTACTCGCCCTGCCCTTCCAGAGCTTTGAGATGTTCCTTAAATTCCTTTCTCCCTGCTCCAAGGCATTCCAGCCAGCATTCCCACATGGAATGCGCAGCTGGGATGGGTGAGAGGGACAAATCCCTTTCCAAGCCAAGAAGGTGGGACTCAGGAATCCAGGATTGTCCCGATCCTATCTGCAGCCCTATTTTTACACATCCTGTCCCGAGGGCCGGGGATTTTTTAGGTTTTTTTTCCAACTGGAAGCAGCGTCCTACCGCGTTTTTCCCTTTGCCCACTTCCCAAACAGGAAAAGTCAGGAGTTTATTTTTTCCTCTGGAGGAAGCCATCGGAACTGCTCTGAAGGGCACCGTGCTTGGACAGGCCAGAGGTGTCAACGGATGGGAGGTGGGATGGGGCTCAGAGGAATGAATTCCAGAGGCACGGGCTGTGGAATTCCCTCAGTGGTGGCTCCTGTCTGTGGCCACCTTTGCTTGGAGGTGCCGTGGCTTTGGAAGCTGTTTTTGGGGGAAAAAGCCTGGGATAAGAGGGGTCATTTCCTGATGAGGTTGGGGCAAAATTCCCTTCTCTCGGATGCTGGATTATCCCCAGGGAATTCACTCCTACCCTAAGGGAAGGCGGAGAGCAGATCCCTGTTCTGCTCCAGCACCCCTCACCTCCCGCTTTCCCCGGCTGAAACCAGAGCTCCAAACTGGTGTAAATCCCACGGATAAAGCATTCTTGGGCCAGAGCAGGAATTCCTGGATGAATCCAGGGTAATTCTCCTACTATGGGAATTGCCAGCCGCTCTCCGTGTTTATGAGGGAGATCCATGGCCAGACCAACCCCTCCTGGCCTGGAAATGCCTGGATCTGGTGATAAGGAGCAGCTCCAGAGCAATTCCAGGGCTGAGGAACAGATTTAGGGGCTCGGGGCTGGAGGACACAAAACCTTTGTGCGGAATTTCTTTGTTTTCCACGTGTTGTTGTTGGGTGGTTTTTTTCCCCCCCTTCTCCTTAATTTTCCCAGCGGGGCCAGGGAGGGCTTTGAAGGGAATTGGCTGCGGGCCTGAGGCAGGAGATGTTGCCTTTTTAAAATTCCTTCTGCACTATCAGCTGGATACAGCATCCTTGGCTTCCTGTCCTTGGGAACGGCGCAGGCGCTGGGATCCGCCTCGGCCGGGGGTGACAGGAGCTGGAAGTGCCAGCTCTCCAGGAATCCTGGAGAGCTGCTTCCCATCTTCTGGGAATGGGGATATTCCTGTTCAATACCCTCGGTGCTTTAGTGTCGTTCCGTGAAACGCACTCCAAAAGAAGCGGCTCCAGTTTGGAATTCTGGCTGTGAGCTCAGAGCAGCGGCGGGGAAACGGCGCTGCCGCGTCCAGGGATTTGTTGGGATGTTTGGTGAGGTCTCGGTGCTGGATTCCAGCACCGAGTTTGGGATGTGGGGAGGGAAGGAGCCTGGGAGCTGCTGGGATTGGGAGAGGTCAAAGCAGAGGTGGGAGGGTGGCAGTGCTTGGAATGAGACACCGGAATGATCCCTTTGTTTAGAGGGGTCACCAGAGCAGCCCTGGGAGAAGGATTCGGGATGGTGTGGATGAGGCTGGAATGGCCCAGCCCAGACCCCTCCAGGCCTGGGCTGATCCCACGGCGTGGGCAGCAGGAAAGGTGGGAATTCTGGCCCTGGGCCCTGCTCAGGTGAGACCCCACCTGCAGAGCTGCCCCAGCCCTGGGGCCAACAGCAGAAGGAGCTGGAGCTGCTGGAGAGAGCCCAGAGGAGGCCCCGGAGCTGCTCCAGGGATTCTGGAGCCCCTGGGCTCTGGAGCCAGGCTGGGAGAGCTGGGAATGTTCCCCTGGAGAAGGGAAGGCTCCAGGGAGAGCTCAGAGCCCCTGGCAGGGCCTGAAGGGGCTCCAGGAGAGCTGGAGAGGGACTGGGGCCAAGGCATGGAGGGACAGGGCTTTAAGATCCCTTCCCACCCAAACCATTCCAGGATTCCACGACCCACACCAAGCACTCGACAACAAACCTGGGGAGCTCCTGGTTTTACCCATTCCCAAATCACCCCTCGACTTTCCCAGCCCTCCTTCCCCATCCCAGCTGCGGGGAAAACAATCCCACAGCCAAGGAAACGCCAAGCTCTGCCCACAACCCCTCCCTCGGCAGCTCCCACGAGTCCCAGGGAATGCACACAGATCCCTGGAGCAGCTGCACCCTGGCATCCTCCACCCATCCCTTGGGATTGGCTCTTTTCTCCTAATCCAGGCAGCAGAGAAATCCCAGCTCAGGAATTCTCTGTCCAGGAGCTGCTGGGAAACCCAGCCTCGTTCAGGAGACCCCAAAAATCCTCCCCAGGAACTCGGAAAACCCAGCAAAGGGAAAAGCAGCCGGGAGAGGAGCATGGGAGGGATTCCGGGAATGGCCCGAATTCCGCAAGGGAAAAGGGAAAGTCCAGAGCCAGGAGCAGGGGCAGCCTTGGGGCACCCGCGTGCAGACGCCACAACACAAATATATTTTCACGTATATCTGATGTGCACTGTATCCATTTATAACTTTCTATTTCACATATCGACGATTTCTATTTTTATGTACATTACATATTCACACCATACATATTTTATGTGCATTATCTATTTCTATTTTGTGGCTACCTATTTACGTTTTATGTGCATTATATCTATTTTACGTGTATTGTATCGATTTATGTTTTATGTTGGATTATATATTTATGCATTATATAATATTTATGTGTATAAGACCTATATTTTTATTTTTGTTGTGTATGACATCTCTCTATTATATATTTCTACTTTCATCTTTTATGTGCATTATATATTAATATTTTCTATTTCCTGTGTATTGTCTATTAAGTCTTTATATTTTATGTATGACATATATTAATTTTCATACTTTACATGTACTTTTTATATTTTTAAGCGTATTATATCTTTATATCTTTGATGCTTTTGTGTATATATTTATATTTTTATATTTTACATCCATTAGCTGGACATCTTTTTCTATTTTACAGGTGTTACATCTGTTTATATCTTTATATTTTATGTGTATTACAATCTATTTGTATTTTTATGTGCACTGTACCTATTAATGTTTTCTATCTTATGTGTATTTTATATATTTATTTTTTTATTCTATGTATATTATACATTTATATTTTTCTATTTTTTATGTGTTATATCTATTTATATTTTTGTATTTTTATGTGCATTACATCTACTAATATTTTTATATTTTACACACATTACATCTATTTCTATGTGTCCCGCATCTATTAATTTTTTGTATTTTATGTGCATTAAATATATTTATATTTTTCTATTTTAAAGCGCACTGCATCTATTAACACTTTTCTATGTCACATGTAAATCTATTTCTATGCTTTTATTTTACGTACATTCTGTATTTCTATTTTTCTATATTATGTGCATTATACTATGGATTTTTATTTTAATGTGCATTATATATTTTTATACTTTACGTGTATTGCAGGAGTAATGTTTTTATACTTTACGTGTATTACAGGAGTGATATTTTTATATTTTACGTCTATTACAGGAGTAATGTTTTTATATTTTACGTGTATTACAGTATTTTTATATTTATAGGTATTACGCATTTAATTTTCACATTTTCTGTCTGTATACTTACACCTGACATGTGCTATGCATCGCTATTTTTATATCATACATGCATGTATTTCCATGTTTATAATCTTCTGTCTATTGTATGCATTTCTTTTTTCTATTTCTGTGTGTATTACATATTTTTATACAATTTAATGTCCATTTTCTATTAAAACCACGTTCTGTCTGCGCTGTACACAGCAGCAGGAACGCACCGAATTCAAAGAGGCTGCAAAACTCGGCGCCACGAAAAATCCACGACACAAAACCCAGCCGACAACTGGGGATGAACTTCATTAATCCGAATTTCCAATTAAGAAATTCGAACTAAAACGGGAAAGGAGAAGAGGAGGAAAACTTCCCACATGGATGATTTGCATCGGAGCGTAAAACTCAGCGGAATAAATTAAAAAAATCAGTGGCATCAATTAAAGAATCAGCAGCATAAATTAAAAAACAAGTTGCATTAATTAAAAAACCGGTGGTATCAATTAAAAAGTACATCGCATAAATTTAAAAGTAAGTGGAAAAATTTTTTTTCAAAAATCCGTTGCATCAATTAAAGCATCAGCAGCGCAAATTTAAAAATCCGTTGTATAAATTAAAAAAAAAAAAAAAAAATCAGTTGAATAAATGAACAAATCAATTAAGAAATCCGCCTGGAAGGTGGGAGCAGAGGGAGGCCCCAAACCACGAGCGAGCAGTGGTGACCAAAGCCTCTCCCGGAAGAGGAAACACCCCCGGGAGCAGGGAAATGCCTGGAATTCCTCGGGATTTCAAAGATGGAAATCACTTCTGAAAATAAAAAAGCATCCAAAGAAACCTTCACCTGCCTGTGCTCACAGGGATTGAGTGAAATCGGTCCCCACCAGGCTTGGGATACCTTGGAATCTCCCGATCGGAAGGGATCCCCGGGGACACAGGAGCAGAGTGACTCCATGGAATCTCCCACACGGACAACCAGGAGATGCTGGAAGCCCAGAAATTCCCACAGAGAGAGGCAAGAGAGTCTGCGGTGGGAGAAGGGTCCCAAAGACAGAATCCATGGAATGGTTTGGGTGGGAAGGGACCTTAAAGTTCATCCCATCCCACCCCATCCATGGGCAGGGACACCTCTCACCATCCCAGGTGGATCCAGCCTGGCCTTGGACATTCCCAGGGATCCAGGGGCAGCCGTGGTTTCTCTGGGAATTCCAGCCCAGGGCCTCGCCACCCTCCCAGGCAGGAATTCCTTGCCAAGATCCCAGCCCAATCTCCCCTTTCCCAGTGGGAAGCCATTCCCTGCCTCCTGTCCCTCCATGCCTTGGCCCCAGTCCCTCTCCAGCTCTCCTGGAGCCCCTTCAGGCCCTGCCAGGGGCTCTGAGCGCTCCCTGGAGCCTTCCCTTCTCCAGGGGAACATTCCCAGCTCTCCCAGCCTGGCTCCAGAGCCCAGGGGCTCCAGAATCCCTGGAGCAGCTCCGGGGCCTCCTCTGGGCTCTCTCCAGCAGCTCCAGCTCCTTCTGCTCTTGGCCCCCGGGCTGGGGCAGCTCTGCAGGTGGGGTCTCACCTGAGCAGGGCCCAGGGGCAGAATTCCCACCTTTCCTGCTGCCCACACCGAGGGATCAGCCCAGGGCTGCATGTGCTGAGCTCTTCATCCACAAACATTCCCAATCCTTCTCCCAGTCCATCCTCACCCAGCCTGTCCCCATCCCTGGGATTGCCCCAGCCCTGCCCTCACCCCCAGCTGCTCCCACCAGCTCCAGAGGGTACCAACACAAAAGCACCGGGATCTCCACACGGAATTCCCGCTGCCAGCACCTTCCCAGTGCTCAGTTCCCACCAGGACTCTTTGTTTGGGATCACATTCTCTCCCTGCCTTTATTTTTATGTTATTTTTCACAGCCACGTCACTTGGGTCGAGCCAGGTTGAATCTCCACTCGCACTTCCTGCTTTTATTTCCAGCTTCCATTTATTTTCCTGGCCTGGGCACTGCCTTGCAGCCTCTGCTGCGCAGTTTTAACCCCACGGAGAATTAAGTACGGGATCGTTGTTATTCCCTGAAAGCCCAAGGACTTGGAGGACACTCAGGGAGCAAAACAGGCTCTTAAGCACCAGCATCCCTCAGATTTTGCCCTTTTAACTCCATCGTTATTTATTATTACTCACAGTTTCCAATAAAAATTCAAGCACTGCCCAAGGAGCCAAATTTGGAGCAGAACTGAACGGAGCATCCCGCATTTTGTACTTTTGGAGCAGACCCAACTCTGGGCATCAGCACTAAAATCACTCAGGAAAAAATAATTCTGATCCCGCTCCGAACCCGCAGGACCAAAAGCTTGTCCTGGGCGGGACACAGAGACCCATGCAAGAAGGAAAACCTAAAAATCGGAGCCAGAATCCACCCAAAGCTGCATCCCACATCCCAGCGATGGGAATGACTTGGAATTGGATGTTAAACAGCCAGAACCCCACCTGTGCCTCCAACAGACAGGCGATGTCAAGGAAAAGAACAAAACACAGTTTTATGTCAAGGTTATTTCGCATGGATTTCTGTTATTTGGGAGACTCAGACAGGAATGAAACTAGATTTTGCTTCCCAAGAGAGAATATTTAGTCATTAACTTCACACTGCCATAAATTTAGGTTAAGGACTAAAATCAAGAAGCGAAGATTAAGTGGGGAAAAAAAATAAAAAATAAAAAATAAAAAAAAAAAAATCAATATTTTATGGCCAGCAGGCCCAAAGAATTGCTGGGTTTTTTCCTATTCCCACTGTTCTTGGCAGAAGATTTGACCCCCCTGGAGCTGTACAATAATATTTAAGGCATTTTGTAAAAACACAAACAGCCCTGACGTGTTTCACTGACTCCATGGATGTGTCATCCCTCCAGTTCCCTTCCAGAACCTATTTTGGAATTCTCTCCCATGGAAAAGCGGGCGAGTTTGCCTGGCACGGCTCAATCCATGGCACGGCACCAACTGAAAATGGGCATTTTTAGCTGCTGCTGCCCAAGCCAGAGACGAACACGGCACAGTGGAGAGCAGGAATTCAGGGTTGGGCTTTGTCAGGGGATAAATCCAAACCCCAGACCTTGGGCTGAACAGGATTTCACCGCAGGCAGGAGGAGGAAGATGCTCCAGGAGAGCTGGAGAGGGACTGGGGCCAAGGCATGGAGGGACAGGAGGCAGGGAATGGCTTCCCACTGGGAAAGGGGAGATTGGGCTGGGATCTTGGCAAGGAATTCCTGCCTGGGAGGGTGGCGAGGCCCTGGGCTGGAATTCCCAGAGAAACCACGGCTGCCCCTGGATCCCTGGCAGTGCCCAGGGCCAGGCTGGATCCACCTGGGATGGTGAGAGGTGTCCCTGCCCATGGATGGGGTGGGAATAAATGAACTTTAAGGTCCCTTCCCACCCAATCCCAGAAGCGCTGAGCAGTGAAGTCTGGGAGATTAAAGGGTCAACCTGGGATTATAAATCCTTTCTGGGGCAGCTGAGCATGGAATTTCTATTTCTCCCAAAAGCATCACCTCCCTCCTGCAAGAAAATCCCCCCAGGGTGGTTCCTCAAGCCAAGAGCCAAGACCACAGGAAAATTCCCTCAGGACTGAAAAGCCCCAAGCTTCCTCCCTTCCGGCTCCAAGACTCGACCACTCTTTGGTTCATCCCAGTCCACAACATCCCATAATCCCACACCAGCTCCCCGCTCCTGGCCTAGCCCAACTCTCCTCACAGCCATTCCCAGCCCCATGTCCTGCAGCACATTCCCACCGCGCCATTTCCACACCCGCACAGCAACAGTTGGAAAATATTCTTTCAACAGGCGCCACCTTCCAGGAGATTTTATCCACAGCTCACATTCCCTTGGGATTCCAGACAGCAGCCAAGGCTGCAGCCGTGTCCATCCCCCAAAACCCTGCCTGGAGCTGCCTCCACATTCCCAGCGACTTCTCCTACTTTGGAGCTCTTCCTTACGCAGCAGAGGAGGGAAAAACACTCCTGCTCCACATCTTTTCCCTTTCTGTTCCTTGGGATGGCCATGGCGGGAAAAAAGGGAAGGAATCAACACTTGGCTTCTCAGTGAACCTTTTATGGGAAAACCTGGGAAATCTCTTCCCATCGCTGACACATTCTAAGGAGGAGATTTTGTTCGCTCTTTTTGTAAAACACAAAGCGAGGGCTGAGCTGAGCCTTGGTCCAAGCTCCACATCCCACAGCCCTCGGCACCCTTGGCCCTGGCTGAGGTCAGGCAGAAGGAAATTATTGAAATTAAGGTCAAGGAGGTCACTCCATGGAGCCTGGGATTCCTGGGCCCCCTGTGGAGATGTCCCTGCCCTGGCACAAGTTGGAACTTGCTGGTCTTTAGGGTCCCTTCCAAGCCAACCCATCTGCGAGTGCAGCAAGAAAAGTCCCCTCTGCACATCTGGACCTTTCCTTGGCTGCCTGCACTTTAAAAATCCCAAAAGGCACCCAAAAAGCAGGAATCAGCCTCACGCTCAGCTTCCTGAGGGGCTCTGGATGAGGATTCCCTCAGCTGCTGCTCCTCCGTGTGCCACGGCCTGGAAGCACAGCCCAGGGTGTGTGTCCTGCCAGCCCTGAGGCCAACCCTGCAGGAGAAACAATCATCCCTGTGCTGCTTTTCCAAATCCAAACGGATTTGGAAGCGGAGAGAGGAAGCGCCAGCAGGCAGGCACCATGTGAATCCTCAATCCTGCAACAGGCTGGGCATTCCCAGAAACCAGGGAATCATTTAGAGCTGGAAGAGACCCACAAGGATCGTGGAGTTCCAACTCCTGACCCCGCACAGGACAATTCCAACAATCCCACCCTGTCCCTGAGAGCTTTGTCCAAATAAATCTTTACAATGACCTAAAGCTGCATCTAAAGATTTATTAAAGGAGGTTCTTTCTGAGAGTACAGCCACAGGAAATCCTGTGGACCTTGGACTCCTGGATCCAGATTTTTCAAGGAATTCTGGTCCTGGGGGTGGAAGCAGGACAACATCAGCACGGGGTCACCGCAGGGCAGCTGCTGCCCCCACCAGGGGTGACAAGGGCCCCTCTGGAGGCAGGACAATCCCAGGAGAGCCCTTCTGGAGGCTCCCTAAACCCACTAAGAGCACCACAAACTCTGCCCAGAGGCTTGGATGGGTTCTCCCTGGAAATCACAGAATCCTTGAGGCTGGAAAAGACATTTAAGAGCACCAGGGCCAACCAGCCATTCACCAGCACCACCGTCACCACGGCCCCGAGTGCCACATCCAGAGGGATTTGAAATCCCTGCAGGGATGGGGGCTCCAGCAGGGCTGCACAGCCCTTTCCAGGAAGGAATTTCCCCAATATCCACCCTGAGCCTCCCCTGGCCCAGCCTGAGGCCGTTCCCTCTCCTCCTGTCCCTGTTCCCTGGCAGCAGAGCCCGACCCCCCCGGCTGCCCCCTCCTGTCAGGAGCTGTGCAGAGCCACAAGGTTCCCCCTGAGCCTCCTGTGCTCCAGCCTGAGCTCCTTTCCCAGCTCCCTCAGCCGCTCCTGGGGCTCCAGCCCCTTCCCAGCTCCGTTCCCTGCCCTGGACACGCTCCAGCCCCTCGGGGTCTCTCCCGTCCCTGAGCTGTCCACGGGCACTGCCCTGGCTCTGTCACCCCCAGGTGTCATTGGCCATGGGGTGCCAGGGCTGTCACACAGGCACAGGGAGCCGAGATTCCAGAGGGAGGGTAGGGACATCCTGAATGCCCAAACACCATCCTGGATTTGGGATGGGCCCAGGATGTGCTGCAGGGCACCTCCTCCTACTGAGGGAACCCTTGGCCAGCCCAGCGTCACCTTTGGTCCCCAGCCCGAAGGGAGCAGAGCCAAGCATCCCTTGGATTCCCAGATTTCACCTCCTCCAGGCGGTCAACCCTGCCCACCCCACTGCTGACAGACTGTGCCCACCCCAATCCCAAACCCTTCCCACAGGATGCTCCGCAGGAGACGAGGGAGCCGTGCCAGGATTCAGGATTTGGGTTTGCCAAAGGATTTTCCTCTCAGTCAGGACAACCCACGGTGGGAAGTGCCGCTCCTCCGCCCCTCTGAAGTGTTAATGATGCCGACAGTTGGGATAGAACACCCAGGCCTCGGTGGGAGCGGGGAGAAAACTGTTACCATCCCATATCCCAGGGAATAACAGCACTGCTTCCCTATCCAAACAGGGAATTCCAAAGGAACAGCTCAGAGCCTTCAGTGCTTGTGGGTGGCAGCTTCAAAGCCATTTCTGTGCTCCGAAGTGTAACTGAAAAGAGAATTCCAACATTCACCCCCCCCCCCACCCCTCACTGGGGTTCGGGAGCAGCAGAGGAGATTTTTCAAGGAATGAAAAGACAAAAAAAAAATTCCTACTCTGGCAAATTCAGCAGCCTGGATTGCAGCGAAGCACACGTGCAAAATAACCCATGCCAAAAGCAGAGCCATGTGAGGAGCTCATTAGTTAATATCGGAATAACGAGGAGCTTCTTCAAACATCAGGAGCAGGAAAGCTGCCAGAGCAAGGCAGTGGGAGTTTGAGGAGGACTCTTCTACATGACTGGGCAAAGTAGACATAGAAATTATTCTATTTTTTTTTTTTTTAAGAAATAGTTAATAAAGATGTAAAAAAAGCACAATAGAGCAAAGGAGACAAGAGATTCCTTGGGTGGCATTGCCACATTTCCTTCACCAGGACTCTTGGAAGGAGGCAGCCTTGTTAACCAGGGCGATCCGGACACCCAAAAGCACTTGGATGTTGAAAGCATTGTGAAAACTCAAAAAAAAAAAGGAAAAGTAATAATAATAAATCTCTGCTCCTCTCATTCAGAGCTTCCCAGTGGTTTTCCACAAGGGAGGAACATCGAGCTGACATTCTGCAGAGGATGCAGAACCATCCCCTTGGATCAGCTCCAGAGCCAAAAAGCTGCAAAGGATCCTCAGCACTGAGGATCAGGTGACACAGCGACAAGGAAAGGCAGCAGGGACACACGGAGGGGACAAACCTTCCGGAAATCCTTCAAAAGGACACACGGAGGGGACAAACCCTCTGGAAAGCCCTTAAAATCCCCCAGGACTGAGGGGCTCCAAAGGAAGCAGCCCTGAGGAGCAGGGACACAGCGGTGCCACAAGTGCGGGGTCTCAGAGCACAGAGACTGCACGAGAAACAGGAGAAAAAGCAGGAAATACCCCCCGTGCCCCTTCCCGTATCTCCAGACAAATCTGCATCCCGATCCCTCTGATTTTTCCAGCAAAAAGGTAAGAGCTGCGTGAGGAAAGACAGCAAGAAAAGCAGCGGGGATAATGAGCCATCAAAGCAGCTCTGCCAGGAGAGAAAAAAAGGGAATTCATTAAAAACCTGCAGCTTGGAGGGGGGAAAAAAAAAGAAAAAAAATAAAAAGAGTGAGTTAAAATTCCTCCTAATCCTTTGTGCCAGCCTAGACCTGGTCCCAGCAACCAAAGGCACCAAATTTCAACCCCGCAGGAATTACAATTCCAGACCTCATCCCTCTGAAGGTTTCAGTGGGAAAGAACTCCAATGGTGAGGAAAGAGTGGTGGAGAAAAGATCCAGGGGGAATTCCTGACTGGAGAATCTCTGGCACAAACTGTGCCCAAAGTGCAGCCTGGAAATCCCTGGGAGCACATGGAATGTCCCTGGATAAGCACCACTCCTCCATCCTGAGACAGGACAATGCAGGAAAGCTTTGGATGCAGGAGCACCAGCATTCCCAGGATTTTCTCCATCGGGAAGCACTTCCTTCATCTCTCCTAAATCCCTGCTGCCCCCGCAGCCCAGAGCTTTTCCTCATCTCCTCCCCAGCCCATGATGAATTGTGGGCCTGCCCTGGCTTCTCCAGATGAAGCAATCCCGGGATTGTTCCATTTTTTCAGTTTTTTTTCCCAAAGGTTGTGTTCGCTCTCCTTCGGGACGAAGATTCCGACAGTTCCGCCGCGGCGGCCCCGGCCTGAGCTGCCAGTTGGTTCAATTTAGGGGAGGAAAGGACAAAAATCGCTCCAAGCAGAAAGGCAGGAAGGACGGGCTGGGTGGATTGGAATGCCTGCACAGGGATACTCAGCTGAATCCCCACTTTTCCACAATCCACTCCCAAGATGAGCTCAGCTGCCAGCTCAGGATGAAATTCTGCAAAGTCATCCCCAGTGACAGCTCCGGGAGCCATCCAAACACAGCAGCAGAGCAGTCTTTCCCCAGGAATTCCAGGGAATTCTCGGAGATTATCACCCCCCAGCACTGCTGCCACATTCCCCGTGCTCCTGAGAGCCCACACAACAGGAACAGGGATGTGCCAAAGCTGTCCTGTGCCAGTGATTCACGGAATTCCAGGAAGGAACGCTCTGGTGCGAGAAAGCCCAAGAAAATCCAGGGTATAAATAACGGAGCAGTGCAAGCCGTTCCCTTGGGATTGCAGCAGGGCTGGGAGAAAACGGGAGATGGGAATTACAGGGATTCACATCTCGGAGGTGACTCCAGGACCTCAGCACTGGTGCGGAGAAATTATCCATAAAACCTGGGATAACTGAGGATATTCCTTCAGGCAGAGATGGCAGTGCCCCACACATTAAACCAGACCTGTCCAGATCGTAAATGCTGATTATTTCCCAGGAGAAATTCCTGATACTTCTTCCATCCCACCAAAAATATTTGGGAGCTGCCCAGCATCAGCCTGAGTAGAAGGAAAGGAGAACACAATTCCAGAAGGGAAGAACACAACTCCAGCAGCACTGCGAGGAACTGTGCTTTAAAATCACTTAATTACGGACACATGAAGAGAGGCCCAGGCTGATTTTCAGGAGGAAAAAGCAGGATTCAGGATTTTTTTTTTTTTTTTTTTGCAGATTCCCTGTGTGGGTGGCAGGAAAATGGGCTGAAAGATCCTTCAAAAGAGCCTGGGAGGTTTTTATGAGCAGACAATTTACAGTTGTTGCAGGCAACTTCCCGAGCGAGCTCTGTGGCCAGAATTCCATGTCTCCACAGCCTCTGCTGGTTCTTCTTTGCCGGGAGTTGACATTCCATGAATTACTGCCCGGAAAAAAGGGATGGGGCTGGTGGAGATGGGATTCATGGAGCTGAGGCAAAGCCTGGCACAGGTGAAGGTACAAAGGCAGAACCGCTCAGGGTAAATTTAGCTCTGAGTTCTCAGTGTTCAGCCTCAGGGATTTTACAGAATCCTGGGGATGACTTTGAAATTATTTCCTCAGGGGATTTTACAGATGATTTTTAAATTTTTTTTTAGATTATTTCCTCAGGGGTTTTTACAAACCCCAGGCATGATTTTGAGATGATTTCCTCAGGGGATTTTACAGATCCTGGGGATGATTTTGAGATTATTTCTTCGGGAGACTTTACAGATCCTGGGGGTGATTTTGAGATGATTTCCTCAGGGGGGTTTTTACAGATCCCAAGGATGATTTTGCGACGATTTCAATTCCTGCTCTGCCTGAAGAGACATTTCTTAGCCCTGGCATGAGGAAGGGAAAATCCCTTCATCCCAAAGCTGGTCCAGGGCCTCCCTCCTCTCTCCTTTGATGGACAGAGCCCAGTCAAGGTTGCCGCAGGAGCGATCAGAAATGCCCCCATACACCCAGGGAAGCTGTGGTTCCCCCTCATCCCACATCTGCACCACAGACCATTCTCCTCACATCACCCCCGGAACAAAGGTTGGGAGCAGCCAGCCCTGCAGGCTCCGAGGGATGCTCCTGCTCCATGGATTCCATGCCCATCCGAGCCCCACGGAGCGGGGACGCTCCCTGCGCTCAGGGAGCTGCAGGGGAGGGACAACGCGAGTCCAGGGACGTGTGAGAGCGCAGCTGGCCCCCAGAGCTGCCCTGCCCCAAAGCCCTGTGCCAGTCTAGACACTGGGAAGCCACAAACGAGCCCAAGATGAGGGCGAGGGAGCAGATCCAGATGGAAAAATAACTCCCAGGAGGTGGGAAAAGGGACACGAGCCCTGAGCAGCGTCCATGAGCACGGAGCAGGAGTGACCCAGGTTTGTGCCTGCCTGCACAAACTCCCTGAGCTTTGGTAAATCCAGCAAAACTCAATCCTGGTTTGGTCCCTTCCGAATCCCTCTCTGCCATCCCCACACAGCCTCCTGCCTGGGCTGGGAATTTGGGATACCACACAGGCAAACCTTCTTTAGCTGGGCTATTTTTCCATCCAGACCCATTTTCCATCGGAGCTCACCACAGGGATTGCACTAAAGGCACAACTTGCAGCTCAGGAGATGCTGGGAGCTCAGAGGGGGCAAGGAATAGTCCCAGGATTTGCTGGATTCCATCCCTATGTTTATGTCCCAGAGAAAAGCCTCAGTTTTCCAAGCTCAGCTCCAGGATCCTGGATGTCACAGGGACAGGGCTGTCACCACTGCAACTCAGCTCCATTGGAGGCTACAGGAGAAAGTAACCCGGAGAACATTCCCTGTCCAGGGCAGCAGCTCGGGAGTCAAGGAATTCCTGCCTGGGCTGGAATTCCCAGAGGAGCTGGGGCTGCCCCTGGATCCCTGGCAGTGTCCAAGGCCAGGCTGGACAGGGCTTGGAGCAGCCTGGGACAGTGGGAGGTGTCCCTGCCTGTGTCAGGGGGTGGGATGGGATGGGCTTTAAGGTCCCTTCCCACCCAAACCATTCCAGGATTCCATGATCTGTCAAATATTCCCAACACAAAACCCACAATCCTAAAAAAAAATTAGGAATGAGGACCTTGAACCCCTCTGTTTCAGGCAGGGAATGGCCAGGGGATGATGCTGGAACAGGGAATGGGTCGGGCAGGAAAACACCAATCCCAGCCACTGCCATGGAGGAGCTGATAAAGGAATCAGGGAGAACATCTTAATTACAGCCCTGATCTAATCCCAGACAAGAGCTGCTTCAAGAAACCTGACCTTACCCAGAGCTTCCTTTCCCTGCTGGGATCCCAGCTCCGGAACCCCTGCAAACCCACAATTCCGTTCCATAGAGCTCCACATCTCCGGTTTTATGGAAAAGCACAGCGGCTGATGAATTCCTGCCTGAGGCACAGCATTCCCGACTTTTCCAGCCAGGCACTGGGAAGCACCAGCCCCAGCTGGGCTGAGAAAGCCTCGAGCACCAAGGAACAACCCGGAAAGTAAATAAGACACCTCAGAGGAAACAATAAAAAAGGGAGGAGCCCATTTGCAGAGGACCAGGCCAGGAATCAGGCAGGGAATAACCCGAATCACCTGGAAGTCTGGAGCCTTCCCAGCACCCGGCACTGCAAAGCAAAGGTGCAGCTGTAGGGACAGGATCCACACCGTGGATAACTGAGCTCCCAGGGAAAACACTGAGAGGAGCCACAACTCCTGCCAGAACCGAGGAAAAGTAGCCCCAGCCTCTCAGGGAAAAGCGGGAGAGTTTTGCAGCGTGATGTGATTTGATCTGAGTTTAAAGCAGAGAGAAGACACAAAAATATTGTAACAACACCTGCGCGGCCTCCCAGGGCTGCTTTGATTCATCCAATGCTGATTAAAAACCTCTTGAATTCATCAAATGCTGCTTAAAAATCCTTCATCAACTGCCAAAAGCTGCAAACGCTGCCTGAGAGCAGGCCAGGGGTTTTCAAACCCCATTTTATGGGGTGCCGCACAACAAAACCCCATTGCTACCCATCTCCACTCAGCGACCGGGGCTAGAATATCACAGGCCAGCACTCATTTCCCAAAAATAAATAAACAGCACAGCTCAAGGGGACAGAAAGAGCAACAGACTCCAATTAAACATCATAAAAATGAGAGCAGCTGCGTGTCACAGTTTAGTCCAGAGCTGGTTTTAAGCTAGCAACAGATTCTCTTCACCTACAAGGTTTTTTTGACCCTGCAGAATTAAGGGATTCTTCAAAACCCAGATCAAGAGGGGATCCAAATTTATTCTGTATAATCAAGGGTGAGGAGAGAGGGGAAAAAAGGGAGTTAGAGCAGCAGAAGGAAGCTGAATTAGAAGCAATGGGTGTAATCAGGAGAGGCTGGACAGCAGGAAAGACATCCCGACTTGGACTCCAGGAGCATCCCAGGGATCCCCACCGGTGTCCCTCAAACACCCATCCCCGGCAGGGCCCTCCCACCCAGCGGGGCTGGGGCAGCGCTCCCCTGGCTCCCCTTTCCCACTCGGGCGACAATTCCCGTCCCACAGCAGCACAACGGAGCCGCAGCACCCGGAGCTCCGCGGCAAAGCGGGGCTGGAAGGGACTTCAAGGAGCGATCTCCTCCTTCCCTGCCCGGGGCAGCAGTTGCCGCACGTGGCACCGCGCCAGCCCTCCCCACTGGCTGGGACGCGAAGCCACCCACACAGATCAGTGCCTTGGACCTGGCAGCGCCCAGCTCACCCCTCCAGCCCCCCGCGGGTGGCAGCCCAGCCACGGGGAGAGAGGCTGCGCCTGGAACAGCTCCCTCGGAGAGCCAGGAACCGATAACGGCACAATCCCGCACCCAAACGGGGCCAGGAACCGATAACGGCACAATCCCGCACCCAAACGGGGCCAGGAACCGATAACGGCACAATCCGGCACCCAAACGGGGCCAGGAACCGATAACGGCACAATCCGGCACCCAAACGGGGCCAGGAACCGATAACGGCACAATCCCGCACCCAAACGGGGCCAGGAACCGATAACGGCACAATCCGGCACCCAAACGGGGCCAGGAAACTACAAAAGCACAATTCTGCACCCAAACGGGGCCAGGAAATGAAAAAAGCCCAATTCTGCACCCAAAAGGGACCAGGAACTGATAAAAGCCCAATTCTGCACCCAAAAGGGACCAGGAACTGATAAAAGCCCAATTCTGCACCCAAAAGGGACCAGGAACTGATAAAAGCCCAATTCTGCACCCAAAAGGGACCAGGAACTGATAAAAGCCCAATTCTGCACCCAAAAGGGACCAGGAACTGATAAAAGCCCAATTCTGCACCCAAAAGGGACCAGGAACTGATAAAAGCCCAATTCTGCACCCAAAAGGGACCAGGAACTGATAAAAGCCCAATTCTGCACCCAAAAGGGACCAGGAACTGATAAANTTCTGCCAACCAGAGCAGCCACAGGAGCCGGGCACTCCTGCCTGGCTGGGAGCTGAGCTCTGGGAATGCTGTTCCTAGAAGGGAAGCCAGCCTGGCTCCTGGACACACAAATATTCCGTGATGCCCACAAGAAATGAGTCACCTTTTTTCAAAAAAAAAAAAGAAAAAAAAAAGAGTTTC
>VZRN01001521.1:727569-747618 GCA_013397935.1 Dasyornis broadbenti | reverse complement strand
TAAAAAAAAAAAAAGAAAAAAAAAGAGTTTCCACCATCCTCCTTTCCTGACTCTCGTGTTTACCCTGAGCTGCTCCACTTTAACTCTGAAATCCCTGGAGCAGGTAGTGCCTCTCATCGATATTCCTGGTGAAATAACCCCACATTCCATCAGCGAACGAATAAAACCCCAACCTTCCTCTGCCCAGGCGCTTTTGGTGTTTCTCCTGTGGGAATGCAAAGCTCCACATCAAGCCCAACTCCTTACCTAACTTTAATCCTAAAAAACAAGATCAGCTGCACCTCATCCTCCGAAATGGAAAAAAAAAAAAAACCACCCACACTCTTCATTCATCCTGGCAGCTCCCACCCATCCAAACCAGTTTTTTCAGGTTAATAAATCTCATTCCCAGCATCTCCTGCTGTTCATTTTACCTTGAAAAGTTTCACGGGAGAACTTCGGGAAGAAAACCGCAAGGAGCCCAAAAAAACCCTAAGAAATGGGCAAAGCTGAAGTGAATCCAGAACTCTGCTGCTCCGCAAAATTAGAAGCTTTCCCACTCGAACTCCGTGCCAGCGCTGCAGCATCACCGCAAGCCCCACAGCTCCGAGCCATCTCTTTTTCGAGCCGCCCCAGGAGCTGCTCCAAACCGTGACTTTGGGAAAGCGAAGGCGCAGGAATGAAGGGCTCTTGACCGGGGAGGGCTGGGAGGGGAGGCCCCAGCGCTGATCGCCCCCAGCCGTGCCCACCTGGCGCTGAGCCCCTCGCTGGCAGCACCTGGGGCCGGTGAGGAGCAGCTGCGAGGGGGAGGTGAAACCCCAAACTCCCCTCGCGACGAGCACCAAGCTCGGCCCCGAAATTAACTGTGCGATAACACAGCTGTTTCCATTTTAATCCGAATATTTTTGTAACGCTCCTCTCTCTGCCCCCACCTCTCCGGGATCACTGTGGTTACAACGCGTTATAAATACCCTTTATCCATTGTACCATCCCTAATCCAGAGGATAACACAGGCACACCTGTGCTCAGCAAACATGTCGGGCTGATTTAAAGTTCTTGGGAGAACTTCTGCGTTACTTTAAAGGCAGGGAAGGAGGGATGAGTTATCTCAGCATGTCAGGGCAGCGATGCTGACATGGTCCAGCACGACGGAACAGGACTTAGATGCGGATGATTTATCTAAAATAATAATATTTTTTAAGAAATCGGGTGATTTCTCATCAGACACACCTGAAGCCATTGGGGCAAAACCTGCCCTGGCCACAAACAAATCCCAAAGGGGTGGAACGGCAGATCCAGAGGGATGGGAAGAGGCTGATGAATCAGGGAAGGGGCAGCGCTCCCGGGCCGGAGAGGGCTCGGCACACAGCGCTGATGGAGCCGGGCTCTGCCGGTGCAGGAGATGCGATAAAGCCCCGGGGAATGATGAAAACGGGAGAACAAAGGAGCCGCGAAGCTGCCCGGGGGTGACCCCGCTCCCCGCTCCGCACGGGACGGCGCCAGCCCCGCGCTGCCACCAACGGCGCGGGTGGGTAAAGTGACAGAACCTGACAAAGGGCACGAGGGGCTCGCCCACGATAGCCCCGGCACAGCCCCGGGAACACCCTCCTTGTTCCCCATCACCCCAGTGCTGCGAGAGGCGTGGAGCCGCAGCCGGGGCTGGGCGAGCCCCGGGGGCACCCAGAGCCCGCGGTTCCCCCCGCCCCGACCGCAGCAGCCGCGGCTCCGGGCAGGGCGCGCACCTGAGCGTGGGGCCGATGCAGGCCGTGTCCGTGCTCTCGATCTCGCGCAGGATCCGCTCGTGCTCCGCCGCCGTCTCCAGACTCTCCAGCTCCGCCATCTTCGGCCGCTCCATGGGGCCGCTCCACCTGCGCGGCCCCGCCCGGCCCGGCCCGGCCCGGCCCCCCCGCGCCGGGAGCGGCACCGCCGGGGCAGCTCGGCCCCGCTCGGCTCCGCGCGCGGCACCACGGGACATGTAGTGCGGGCCAGCATGTATCGCGGGGGAACCACGGGAGCTGTAGTCCGGAGGGGAGGTGGGCGCGCGCGGCACCACGGGAAATGTAGTGCGGAAAGGGACCGAGTGCGCGTGGGACCATGGGAAGTGTAGTCCGGAAGGGGGCCGGGCCTGCGCGGCCGCTCCGCCCAGAGAGGGACGGACGGAGCGGGGGCGGGCCCGGGGCGCCGGCGGGAGACTGAGTGGGGCGGTGTGGTACCTGCGAAGGGGACACAGCCCCATGGCAGTGACACCACTGTGACATCCCAGCAGGAAAGAACCTGTGTCCGTGCCCCGAGCAGAGGCAGCCCCCGCTCCTCCTGCCCCTCCGTTTATGTCTCTCAGCCCCATAAACGACGCTATCCCCGCCCTGAAAAGGTGTACACTGTGATCCCAAGTGTACAAAAAATCCCGCTATGAAAAGCCATTGTCCACAAAGCAGACAGAGGAATCCTGCAACTTTATTCAAATAAAGGGAGACAGTCCACTGGGGCACAAGCCAGCAGGGTTTTCTCTCTCGAGGTTTTGGAGGGCACAGCCTCCCTTTATCCCAAACTCCCCGCCGGATGTTGCCCTCTTCCTCTCCCAATGGGCTGAGGTGCTGGGAAGACACAGCCTTCTCTAAGGGCCTAGCACATAGTCCCCTTGAATGTGTCCTTTTCCCCCAAATTCAGAAACTCAGGCTTGTGCAGACCCACCTGTCTGTTTCAGGAGTCAAACTGTCTTGGTTCTGTAACAAACCTGCGGCTTGCAGTTGGCAGAGACGTTCAGAACCATCTCAAAGCCCTTCACCTCCATCCCCTCACCCCTGGAATTGTTCGTAAAAACATCAGCACAAATCTTCCCTATCACCAGGAAGCTCCTGCAGACACCGATCCACCTTTGAGCTGGATCCTGAACCATCCCAGCCTCTGCCAAGGGCGGTGCATCCCCCTGAACTGTGGGATCCAAGGACACGCCGGAGCTTCCTCCAAAAAACACCAGCATCCTGCAGGAACATGCCTGGATGTCAAGGTCTCCTCGCGGTTCAACGCTGCCGCTCTCTCTGCAGCTCCTTTTGGAGGCAGCTGGTTGTTATTGTTATGAATTTGTGTAGGCAAAACAGCTCCAGAAGGTCCCGTTCCCACACCTTATCAGGTGCTGTCCTTGCGTGGGAACACCACAGTGGGATGAAGAGCAGGAATCCCAGATTGTGGATACCACCAGAGGCTTCTGCCTTTGCTTTTGTTGTTCTGTCTTCTCAGATATAAATAAAATAGTCCAGTTGCATGAGCACACCTCGGGCCTCCCTCACTGCTGCTTGGAAAGGTGGAAGGCTGCTGGTTAAAATAACATGGAATCATGGAATGCTTTGGGTTGGAAGGGACCTTGAAGATCATGTCATTCCAACCCGCCTGCCAAGGGCAGGGACACCTCTATTGTCACTTAATTAAATGAGAAGGGGATAAAAGAACTCCCCAAAATGAAGCAGCATGGCTGGAACAACGCAGGAGGAGTGAGGAGAGCCTGGTGAAAAGTTAGAGACATTAAGAGTCATTAAAGTTGGAAAAGAGCTTTAAGATCCTGGAGTCCAATGATCGCCCAGCACTGCCCAGGCCAGCACTTCCCCAGGGCCCCGAGTGCCACATCCAGAGGGCTCTGAAATCCCTGCAGGGATGGGGGCTCCAGCAGAGCTGCACAGCCCTTTCCAGGAAGGAATTTCCCCAATATCCACCCTGAGCCTCCCCTGGCCCAGCCTGAGGCCGTTCCCTCTCCTNCCTTTCCCAGCTCCCTCAGCCGCTCCTGGGGCTCCAGACCCTTCCGGGGCTCAAGACCCTTTCCTGGCTCCCTCAGCTGCTCCTCACCAGACTCGTGCTCCAACCTCTTCAGTTCACGTGAAGTTCACCAGCTCTTCCCATGGTTTCCCAAACACGGTGTCACTTTGGATGTGACACCAGGGAGGGAATCTCTGCTCCGACAGTGTTACCGTGGGGATCTGTAGGAGCTTTCTGAGGACCGAGAATGAAACAGACGTGGAAGGAAAGGGGGTGAAAATCTCAGGGTGAATCCCGCCCCGGGGGATGGGTCGGGAGCTGTTCGAGGGCAGCACTGCAGAGCCTCCACCAGCTCCTCGGGAGATTCCACATGCCTGGGGAAGCAGGGCTGGAGCCTGCAGCCATCAATCCCTCCTGGCAGCACAGGGGCAATCCCTGCGGGCAGTGCACCCTGCGAGCAGCAGCGCAGCGCTGATGGAGCCGCTCCGGAGCTCAGCCCGCTGCCAGGAGCTGCCTGCGGCCTCGGAAATCCAGCCCGGGCTGCTCCCGGTGGGACACGAACTGCGCGGTGAGATCTGGGGTGCCACCGCCGCCAGAAGATAAGGGGATTGTTGTTATCTCAGTTAGCGGGGTTTGTGCTGTCGGGGACCGAGGCGATATTCCTGAAGCCAGCGGTTCTTCCCTGCGATTGTTAAACAGGTTTAAAGCACAGGCGGGCCGGGGGGGAGCGGCTGGTGAGGATCCTCGATGGTTTAATTACAGGGCGGGAATGACACCACGGCCGGGTTCAGCTCTGAGGGCTCGGCCAGGTGCTATCACAAATGAGGATCTCACGGACTGATCCTCTGGGAGGAGGCTGCACAGCCCGGGAGAGTGTGGTACAAAGGGCTTGAGCCCGGAGATGGGAATTTAGACTCACAGAAGGGTTTGGGTTGGAAGGGATCTTAAAGACCGTCCAGTGCCACCCCTGCCATGGCAGGGACACCTCCCCCTGCGCCAGGCGGCTCCAGCCTGGCCTTGGACACTGCCAGGGATCCAGGGGCAGCCCCAGCTGCTCTGGGAATTCCAGCCCGGCCCCTCCCCACCCTCCCCACCAGGACTTCCTTCCCAAGATCCCATCTAAATCTCTTCTGGTTTAAAACCATTTCCCTTGTCCTATCACCACGTAAAATTCGCCCTCCCTCTGTTTTCAAACCCCTTCAAGTACTGGAAAGCTGCAATAAGGTTTCCCTGGAATCTTTCCTTCTCCAGGCTGAACAGCTCAGGCTCTCCCGGGCTGTCTCTATGCCAGAGGTGTTCCAACCCTCACAACACCCTGGAGTTCCTCCTCTGGCCCGCTTTCAGCAGCTCCACATCCTCCCCAGGCCTGGGGCAGCTCTGCAGGTGGGGTCTCGCCTGCGTGGGGCAGGATCCCCTCCCTCAGCCTCTGGCGCCGCTGAGGGTGAGCCCAAGATGGCGTCACCAAGGAACAGAAATCAAAAGGTCCCTGAAAACAAAACCCCAAGGGAACATCATCCACCTGCTCCTCCCCAACGTCGTGTGGCCACCATCAGCCAGCCCCGCTGGCCACAGGGTCACCCTGAGCCTGATTTCCAGTACCACCTTCAGTTCTGTTCAGGTCGGGGAGAAAATGTTCCATTCCGTAAGCAAAGCTCCGTTCATTGTCCCCAGACGCGTGGCATTTGGTCACCTTCACATGAATATTCATTGCTGGCATCTGCCTGGGATTTGTCCTTCTTATTGCTGCCCCACACATTTGTCCCATCTGAGAGCCTGTCCACAGGAAGTTTATTTATTTATCCTCCCCACTCACTGACATAAACACACTGAATGCATATTGTTGGAATTTATTATTCAAATCATCGGGCAGGACCAACACAAATGCAGCAAAAATGGCTCTTCCCAGCTCATAATCCTTGAAAAATGAGATTGGCTTTGCCTGACAGATTCTATTTTCCTTAAACCCATCTGGCTGCCATTAACCCTTTTATGTTCCCTTAATTTCCTGCTAATGAAGTTCCATGTAATTGGGTTTTATGGAGCTGACAACAGCCTGATAATGCTTTATAAACTCTCCCTTTTAATGACTGATCTCACAGTGTTTCCCAGGCCTCCAGAACTTCCCTAGTGGCCCAAAACTTCCTAAGGAATCAATGTGATGGGTCGGAGAGCTGGAGGAGCCTCTGTGCAAGTTCAACAATCTGCCTCTGTCCATGACTTCCCAAATCCAGGACCAGTTATCCTCAATCCCTGGAGCAACACCATTATCAGAATTTATTTCCCTTTTTTTTTTTTTTTTTTAAACTTCACAAGCTCCTGCGTATTGTGTTTGATCGGGGTTTCATTTTGTGCTGTAGTTTGCTGAACTCCTGCAACGTCTCCTGGCTTTTCTCCTTCCTTTTCCTCTTCCCCCTCTCCCTGCTGGATCTCCCAGGTGCCTCCGTGCTCTCCTCCCCTCAGTCCAGCAGTGGCAGATGGGCACGAGGCCAAGCCAGGTTTAAATCTCGTCTCTGCAGTGCCATTGAGGAAAACATTTCCCACTGGAATGGGGGGCTGAGCCCCAGATCCGGGAATTAAAAGTGCAAAGGAAGGATCAAACAAGGCCAGATGCTGTTCACCTGGAAAACCCTTCCTGTTTCTGGGGACGCTCAGGGAATCCCAAGCAGTCTCTGTGGACAGGTCCCATCTTTTGGGATTCGGGCTGGAGCTCTGGAGTTGCTTCCACACTCCATCCCCAGCCTCCTCCTGCTCTCCCTCCTGCCCTCACCAGCCCCCTGAGCTCTCAGCCAGGCTGGGCATCCTCAGGGTTTGCTCTCCCTTCCCGGACAAGGCAAATCCCGGGATTTCTGGAGCGGTGACAAAGCCTGGGTGCTGACTCAGCCCCTGAACCACCGATCCTGTTTGCTCTGGGGGAGCAGTGGCCCGGATTCCTCCTCCAGGGCTGCCCTGCAGCGGCAATCCCAGGGAACAAACACATCCCTGCTCCCACGGAGCCGCCTGCAGCTCCTTTATCCCTCCCCTCCCTCAGCTGCAGTCCGTGTATTTACCCCGCAGTGCCAGCTGAAAGCACCCCCCGTGCCCATGGAACGCACTCCTGCCCTTCCCAGCGGGAAAGCTCGTGGCTTGGCTGCCCTTTTCCTGGGAGAAGGGAAAGGGCTGGGATGGAGAGGAGCGACGGGAAGCAGGGCTGGCTGCTCCTGAGCAGGGCACAGCTCCCTCCGCTGCTGTCACCATCCCACACCCTCGGGTGCCACCCACAGCAGCCAGCCCGCAATTCCAGAGGCTCCACGGGCTGATTTACAGGGATCCCGCCCCGGGCAGGTGCCCTCGCCTGGCCCCGACTCCCTGGGGTTTGTTGCCCCCGCATGGATTCATCCACACAACCACAAAATATTCCAGTTTTCCACCAGATATTTCTGCAGGATACATCCAAGTTTTCCAGCCGCTGGGCTCTGTGTTTAAAACCCTGCCCTGTGACACATTCAAGGACTGAAAGCAATTTTTAAGCCTGCCTAATATGATTGTAGTGTTCCCCCAGTCCCCGTTTGGGGCACACCTGGATGCTTCTAACGATGCCTTTTGTTTTCTCATGCGTTTTATTCCGCCTTTTAACCTGAATACAGGAAAGCCTTACCTCAGACAGACTGGAGGTGGATTTCAGCCGTGGAGCTCTGGCTTCAGCCCTTGAGGAGAATTCTTCAAATCTGAACTTCTGCTTTAATTAAATACAGCTCGGGGATCGCTGGTGGCAATTTTGGGGTGAAGATCTTTCGGCAAGCAGTGCTGGGGTTTCTAAAGTGCTCCCAAATCCCACATGGAACGGCTTGGGTCCATCGAGGCAGGACTTGAAGAGCGAAGAGGTGAATTCCCACCCAGGGGCTGCTCCATCTGGGAATCCTGTGCTTGGGGCTGCACGATGGCAAAGGAGGGGCCACAATTTCTGATTAGGAGGGAGATCCCACCTCCTGTCCCAAAATGAGGGACAGGACTCACAGAACCACAGCCCGAGCCTGACCACTGATGGACGAGTTTTGTGGATTTCCTGCTACTCCCTGTTCAGGATCCAGCTCCATCTGCCTCTGGCTCTGGGAAGGCCAAGAAGTGCCTGCCCCGTGTTGTCCCAGCACAAGAGAATTCCATGGGAATTCTCCATCAGCCCTAGAGCTGAGCAGCAGCACCAAATCCCTAACGGAGTTTGGAGACCACAGAGTCCCCCTGTGCCAGGGTGGGAGGGATGTGGAGCAACTTCCAGCATTGAAGAGATCGATCCTCCCTGTGAGGGTGGGGAGGGGCTGGGCTGGAATTCCCAGAGCAGCTGGGGCTGCCCCTGGATCCTTGGCAGTGTCCAAGGCCAGGCTGGAGCTGCCTGGGGTAGTGGGAGGTGTCCCTGCCCATGGATGGGGTGAGATGGGATGAATCTGAGGTCCCTTCCAACCCAAACCGTTCTGGAATTCCATGATAATTTCCCTGCAGTTCTGCCCTTCAGTTCCAGCCCTGGGCTCCTTTGGTCACCAGTTCCCTCCCTCTTAATTTTTTTTTTTTTTTTTACTTAATTTTAGCACAATCAACTTTTATCAGCTAAAAATAAAATCCTTCCCAAACCCTCACTCCTACTTAGAACCACAGGGTGGTTTGGGTTGGAAAGGACCTTAAAGCCCATCTCATTCCCAAACCCTGCCTTGGGCAGGGACACCTTCCAAAGGTCATTCCAAGATCCCCTGAACACGTCCAGGGATCAGGAATTTCCCGCACCCTTGGTGCAGCCTGGTCAGGTGGAAGATCTGGGCTGCTGGAAGGAAAGTCCAGTAAAATGCTGCCCATTTCCAGTTGGCCCAGCTCCATGCTGGATGCCAGGCTGGGAAGCAGGGCAGGAATTGTGATGGATGCAGGAGACTGGAGCTGCCAAAGTGGGAAGGGGGGAACTGGCAGTGACTGAAGCAAGTTCTGCCATCAAGAAGCTACTTGTGAAAGAAATACACATTTGCTGTCTTATTTTTTTTGCTGATGATCTTAATTTCGCTGAATGTGTAAGATTCGCTTTAGCAAAACAAATAGCACTCTTGGGTTTTTGCCATGCCATGAATTTTTAATGCTTTATTAGAGCACTGGAGGGTTCCAGCCCAGTCTGTGGCTGCTTAATTGAGTGAAATCCCACCCCGTTACCTGCCTGGAACCATCTGGCTTTGGGATTGAACAGCTGGGAAACCAAGCCCTGCTGCCAGATCATTCCATACAAACCAGGTATTCCTTGGAAAAACTCTCCATGCAAGTTGTCTGCACCTTCCTGCACAGAGATATTTATTTTTTGAAAAGGATTTTAGGGTCTTTTGTGATCTGACAGGGCTTTCAGTCCCCCATAAAGTACCAGTGCTGGGTGTCAAAAATCGGAATTGCAGAGGGAAAGGGGGAGTGAAGGCTTTGTTGGGGTGTGGTCCTGCAGAAGTGGCAAGGGGACCAGGTACAGTAAAAGGGAATTTACATCTGCACTGGGAAAAAACCCGTATATATACATATATATATATGTATATGTATACATATATTTTTTTAAAAGGGATTAAAAATATATTTGAAAAATGTATTGAAAAGTGTATTGGAGAAAAACGTATTGGGGGAAAGGCCAAGAGCGGCGGCGCTGTGGGCAGGCGGGGCCCGGCGCTCCAGGGACGCAGCCACACTGCCCGACCCGCTCCTATTCCCGTTCGCATTCTTGTTGCTGGTTCCGATCCCGGTCCGGTTCCCGTTCCCAGTCCCTATTCTCGTTCCCGGACCCATTCCCGTTCCCATTCCCGTTCCCGGGCCGCCGCTCCCTCACGGAAACCTCACAGGGACCGCAAGGGGGCGCACTGCTCCGGCCACGCCCCCGAGCGCGCGCAGCGGGCCGAGCCCGTCGGCGCCGACCAATCAGAGCGGGCGGCGCTGCCCGCGCGCCCGGAGCCACCATTCCCAAAGCGGCGGGGCCATGAATGGGGCGGGTCACGTGGGCAGGCGCGTTCCCACGCCCCCTCCGCTGGGTACCGGGATGGAGCCGGGATCGGGATCGGGGCTCTGGGCCGCCACCGCCTGCGTGGTGACCGGCGCTTCCCGCGGCTTCGGCCGCAGCCTGGCGCGGCTCCTGGCTCCGCGGCTTGGCCCGGGCTCGGTGCTGCTGCTGCTGGCGCGCTCAGCGCAGCCGCTGGCCGAGCTGGCGGCCGAGCTGCGCGCCGGGGCCAGCACCGGCAGCGACGCCGGGAGCAGCGGGAGCAGCGGGTTGCGGGTTCAGTACGTGGCCGCCGACCTGGGCTGCGAGGAGGGGCTGGCGACGGCGGCCGCTGCCCTGCGGGAGCTGCTGCAGGACACGTCCTTCGGCCGCCTGCTCCTCGTCAACAACGCCGGTAACGACACGGCCCTGCCCGCCCGTCCCCACCGGGGCCGCTGCCCTCCGCCCCCTGGGGCAGCCGGGGCAGCCCCGCCCGGTTCCGGCTGAGCCGGGGCTAGCAAATAACCCAACGGAGAAAAGGAGCTGCGGGGATTTCACCCTGTCCGGGCGGTGGTTTATGAAGAGAATTCTTTGGGGGAGCGGGTCCCTGGCAGTGCTCTGCTGCTCTCTCTGTTTTACCTGTGGCATAGGAACCCTTGGTTCCCCTCCTGCACATTCTTACCCCTCTGCTCCCCAAATCCAAGCCTTCACACAAACTCCAGCCTCACCTCGTGGGTCCTGCCTTGCACCGTTAATGCCTTCAGAGCGTTTTTTACCCATTATTGCTGTAAATCCCCTGTGGGTTCCCATGGGGAATGGGGGCTCCAGGATCGGTGTCTTTGACTTGGTCCCAAGCAGGGACACCTGCAGGAGGCTGTGGGGTGGCCCTTGGGGACATTGTACTCGAGGCTGGACACCGGGAGCTGTTTGTTCTGGCAGAGGGGTGGCAGGGCAGGTCCCTGGCCCCTGTCACTGCTGGGTCAGTGTCACCCGAGCTGTGCTGAGCTCCTCAGGCTGCTGCGGGACCCTGCCAGGGCTGGGGCACCAAAGCTCTGCTCTGGAAGTGTTCCATGTGGAATGTGAAGGGAAAGGGATCTGCTGTTGTTGAATCCCCTTGGAACTACTCTTAACTCATTTCTCCATCTTTGTGGCAGTGTCCAAGGCCAGGCTGGACACTGGGGCTTGGAGCACTCTGGGGTAGTGGGAGGTGTCCCTGCCATGGCAGGGTGAGGGACTGGATGTTCTTTCAGATCCCTTCCCACCCAAACCATTCCATGCTTGTGATTCCCAGGCTCCCTGGGAGACGTCTCCAAATCCTTCCTGGACCTCACCGACCTGGCTGAGATCAACTCCTACTTCTCCTTCAATGTCAGCTCGGCACTGAGCCTGACCTGCACTGCTCTGAGGGCCTTTGGGGCCCGGGCTGGCTGCAGCAGGACCGTGGTGAACATCTCCTCGCTGTGTGCCCTGCAGCCCTTCCGCAGCTGGGCCCTGTACTGCGCCGGGAAGGCTGCCCGGGATATGATGTTCCAGGTGCTGGCGCTGGAGGAGCCCGGGGTCCGTGTGCTCAGCTATGCCCCAGGTGAGGGGAGCAGCTCACGGAGGGTGATCCGTCTTTTCCTGCCTTTGGGAATAAGGATTCCTGCAGCCCAGCCCTGCTGCTGGTGCTGCCTTGAGCAGCAGGGCCCTGGGCAGGAGTGGGGCTGCAATTCCCCACGCTGGGTGCGGCTGCTGAACTCAAACACCATCTCTCACCCAGCCGGGTCCAGATCCATCGGGATCATGGAATCCCAGACTGGTTGGGGTGGGAAGGGATTTAAAGCTCATCCCATTCCAGCCCCTGCTGTGGGCAGGGACACCTCCCACCGTCCCAGGCTGCTCCAAGCTCCATCCAGCCTGGCCTTGGACACTGCCAGGGATCCAGGGGCAGCCGTGGTTTCTCTGGGAATTCCAGCCCAGGGCCTCGCCACCCTCCCAGGCAGGAATTCCTTGCCAAGATCCCAGCCCAATCTCCCCTTTCCCAGTGGGAAGCCATTCCCTGCCTCCTGTCCCTCCATGCCTTGGCCCCAGTCCCTCTCCAGCTCTCCTGGAGCCCCTTCAGGCCCTACCAGGGGCTCTGAACTCTCCCTGGAGCCTTCCCTTCTCCAGGGGAACATTTCCAGCTCTCCCAGCCTGGGTCCAGAGGAAAAAAGAGCCCTGGATTTTCCTTCTCCTTAAGTGATACCTTTTATGATTTTTTTTAAGTGATTTTTCCTTTCCCTCAGGGCCTCTGGACACGGACATGCAGCTCCTGGCCCGCACCAAGACTGGAGACCCTGGGCTGCGCCAGCACTTCCAGAGGATGCAGGAGGCGGGGCAGCTCCTTGACAGCTCCGTGTCAGCCCAGAAGCTGCTCCAGCTCCTGCAGGAGGACACCTTTCCCTCCGGAGCACACGTGGATTTCTTTGACGTCTGAGTTCCTCCCACCTCCACCTTTGCCTTCCTGCTTTGCTCCCAGCCGAGCCTTTTCCTGGTGCCTCCAGCAGGACCTTGTTCAGATCCTGGGATCTGCGAAGCTTTTAAGAACCCCCTCGGTGCCTTATTAACACCCCTGGTGCCCTAACGGGGACAGGGGAGCAGTTCCTGCTGCTGAGCCCTCGCTGGCGGGAGCAGGAATCCCTCATCCCCTGGGGATGGGGGAGCAGAGGGGGCTTCTCCAATGGAATGGCCCTGCAAGGGTGAACCTCTCCTGCACGGGAGCATGTGGGAGCCAAGGAGGTGCCCAGGCACACGAGGCCGGGGCAGGGAGGGCTCTGCCATGCCCAGGAGGCCCCAGAGGAGCAGGGTCAGAGCTGAGTGTTCCCAAGGAGCCGTTCTGGGGGTGCTGATGTCCCCCCGAGCCCTGGCTCTGTCCTCTGCTCACCCGGGGCTGGTCCCGATCCCCCTGCAGGGCTGGGGGTGTCCCTGTGGGAATTCTGGGTGTCAGGACAGCAGCAAAGCCTCTCCCGGTGCTGTTCCCACAAGGACCAATGATCTCCAGGAGAGGGAGCTGGCCTTGGAGGAGCTGGGAATTTTGGGAGCCTGGCTGGGGTCAGCAGCTCACATAGAGCTGGTCAGGGCACAGACACTGCCTCGAGCTCCTGCCGTGCTCCTGCTGCAGCTTCTGGGTGCAAGCCTTGGGCCTGGCCTCCAGCGCCTCCTGGGTCATCCCTTAAATCATCTCTGGGGTTTTATTGTCATTTCCCATCAGATTCCAGCAGGCACAGCCCCACGGAGGTGTTCCCTCCTGGAAAGCTGCTGCAGGAAAGTTCTTTTGAAGCCCAGGGGCATCCCCAGAGTGTCCCTGAAGTGCCCAGTGCCCCTCTGTGCCCCCGGCCTGCCGCCTCCATCCCAACCCTGCCGCTCCCATTTTGTCGCCCCGCATCTCCAGTCATTAAAACCATTTCAAATGTCTGCTCTGAGTGTTCTGCTGTGCCTTGAAGGGTGGATAAATCCTTGGCAGGGTGTGAGGAGGATCCTGGGTTCAGCACGGGCACCCCCATTCCCTCCTGGAGTCCTGTCCTTCCCTCTCGGAGCCCTTTCGTGCATTCAGGGTTAATTTAATCCTGTCAAGCTCAGCAATCCCTGCTCCCCCGCCGCTCCTGCTGCCTGCTTCCAGCTTTCCTCTCTGCCTGGGAAACTTCTGTTACCAAAGAAATCCCTCTGCTGCTCCCCGCACTGGCAATGGGAATGTTGTTCTGGGATTTGATTCCTGCTGAGGTTTAATGGGGTCTGGGAGCCCTCCCTGGACTGGCTGCTGCTAAAAAATCACCTCAGCTGCATCCCTGTGGGTTTGTGCCGTCCCTTTTTTGGCAGGAATATTCCTTTGGGATCTGGCTCTGCAGAGCTCAGAGCTTCCCAAGATCCCATCTGTCCCTGCCCTCTGGCAGTGGGAAGCCATTCCCTGGCTCCTGTCCCTCCATGCCTTGGCCCCAGTCCCTCTCCAGCTCTCCTGGAGCCCCTTCAGGCCCTGCCAGGGGCTCTGAGCTCTCCCTAGAGCCTTCCCTTCTCCAGGGGAACATTCCCAGCTCTCCCAGCCTGGCTCCAGAGCCCAGGGGCTCCAGAATCCCTGGCGCCGCTCCGGTGCCTCCTCTGACCCCACTCTGACTGGTCCATGTCCCTTGTGCTGGGCCCTGGATCATTTTTCAGGCCCTTTTCTCTCTCCCCACGAGGAGCAGCAGCAGGAATGAGTCTTGGAGCCCCCACGGAACTCCTCGTCTGCTCCAAGGGGAAGCCTGCACCCACCAGGCACATCCCGAGTGCAAACCCCACAGCTCCGGGATGGGCTGGGGCTCCCACTCCTGCGTTTCCCTGTTAAAGCAGCCTCGTGCTCACAGTTCCACGGAGGGAATTGGTCTCCAGTGTGGCCATCCCACACTTTGTGCTCCAAGCTCTCCTGGGAGGTTTCATTTTCAGGGATTTCATCCCCTAAATGTCATCATTTCCCCGTGCAGCTGTTCGGGGTAGGGATTGCTCTGCGATCCCCAGGGCTGGGCTGGCTTTGGGATTCCCCCTGCAGCAGTAGAGCTCTGCCCACGGAGAAGTGACGCGCCGCTCCGGTCCCTGGGTGTGCCCATCCCCTGGGTGTCCCCATCCCCTGGGTACAAATATCACTCCGGGTACCAACATCCACCAGGTACCGACATCTTCTGGGTACCAGCATCCTCCAGGTACCTGCATCACCCAGGTTCCAGCATCTTTGGGTACCAACATTCCCTGGGTGCCAATATCACTCTGGGTACCAGCATCTTCTGGGTACCGGCATCCATCAGGTACCAACATCCCCGAGTACCAGCATCCCCCTGGGTACCAACGTTGCCAAAATACCCACATCATCCTGGGTACCAATATCCCCTGGGTACCAGCATCACTCTAGGTGCCAGCATCTTCCAGATACCAGCATTCCCAAAATACCCACATCATCCTGGGCACCAACATCCCCTGGGTACCAGCAACCCCTGGATATCACCGTCCCCTGGGTACCAGCATCACTCCAGGTGCCAGCATCCTCCAGGTGCCATCATCCCTGGGTACCAGCATTCTCCAGGTACCCACATGACCCTGAGTACCAGCATTCCCTGGGTGTCACCATGCCCTGGGTTCCACCATCCACCAGGTACCAGCGTCTTTGGGTACCAACATCCCCTGGGTACCAGCATCCATCAGGTCCCTGCAACACTCCTGCTGCCAGCATCGCTGGGTACCAGCATCACCCTGGTACCAACATTCCCAACATACCCACATCATCCTGGGTACCAATATCCCTTGGGTACCAGCATCCCCCTGGTACCAACATTCCCAACATCCCCACATCATCCTGGGTACCAATATCCCTTGGGTACCAGCATCCCCTGGATATCACCATCCACTGGGTACCAGCATCAGTCCAGGTCTCAGCATCTCCCGGGTATCAGCATCCCTGGGTACCAGCATCCCCCAGGTACCCACACCACCCTGGGTACCAGCATCGCTCTGGGTACCAGAACTCCCCAGGTACCGGCACTCCCAGGTGCCAGCATTCCCTGGATATCACCATGCCCTGGGTGCCAGCATCCCCAGGGTTCCAGCATTCCCTTCCCCGGGAACAAGCCCGTGCCCCGGTGGGTGCTGTGGGATGCAAATGCCAAATGCCGTGAAAGCCTTTTCTCCCCCTTTCTGGCGCTTTGTGTCACCAGCTGAGGGCGTTCCGAGACCGAGTAACAGAGCCGGCCGGAGCCGGGAGCGCGGGGAATGCCTCTGGAAATGCACCGGGGTGTCGGGAGGGCGTGGAGCGGGACTGGGGTCTCCTCTGCAGCCATCCCTTGGCCTCTCAGTTCTTCATTAAGGCTCCGGGAGCTTTGCCAGGGGCTCGAGAAGGGCAAAACCGAAAGGGTGTTGAAAATAAAGGAGTTTGGAGCTCTCTGGATTCCAGAGGCAGGAGCTCAGCTCACCTGGATCTGAATGGATTCGTGTGCCACCGTGGGATTTGGGCAGCGCTGGGGATGAACCCTCAGGGGAAACACCCCCACATTCAGCCACCTCCTCTATCCCAGACAGATCCAGGGATCCTGTTCTTCCTGGCAGGAATCGAGTGCAGCTTGTCAAGCCCAAAACTCCTTCAGCCATGGGGTGTCCCTGCAAGCAGGTCCGATTTCCCCCCAGCTTCCACAGGTCTGATCTCCCCCCAGCTTCCACAGCTTCCCTCGCTGCCTCCTGCAGCCACAACCTGCGTAGGGCATTTTATCCCTTTTCCCGCTTTTTTCCCCTTTTCCTTCCCCCTAAGCAGGGAGATAAAGCTGGAGCAGGAGCTGTGCAGGTGCCTCTGCTGTGAAATCCCTAAAAAATGCTACGGAAATCCCGCCGACGGCCTCCAGAGCAGCTTGGGGCAGGAAGGGCGGGGTCTGTGCGAGGCTTTGGGGTGACACCGCCCGAGTGAGAGGCCCCAGGTGCCCAGGGGACCCCCCCGAGCCCCCTCCCCTGGCTGGGGACACACTGTGCCCTTTGTGCCCGGCTGGGGCGGGCTCAGCTGGGTCATGCAGGAGCCAAAGCCGCCGCTGGGTTTTGTTTGCAGGGGTGTGAGCGGGGCCCGGGGACAGCAGCGAGGCTGAGCCCCTAAATCCCCCCCAAAGCCGCCCAAATGAATCCCACGCTCACCCCCTGACCTCCCAAATCTCAGCCGCTGCCCCGGGCCGGCCCTGGCTCAGCAGGGAGGTTCCGTGCCCCTCATGAAGGGTTTCTCAGCACGGGGGGAACTCGACCTTTATTTCCCTGGTGCCCAGAAGTGCTGAGCTCGGCTGTTCTGCCGGGACACCGAGTGCCCCAGAGCCCCGAGCTGGAAACGGGAGCTGCCTTTGCCCAGGGCCAAAGGTAAAGGAGCTTCTCCCCCCGCCAGAGGCGCTCCCGGCCGGGAGGGAAAGGGCTGGGGGTGCCCACAGACAGGGAATGGGAGCCCCATCCTGCCCAGCCTGGAGATACCCAGGGGGACTCATCCACCATCCAAAAAGCTCCCACTGGGACAAGGCAGGAGCTCTGTGGGATCACCTTGGAGCTGTGGCTGGGACTGGAGGGTGCTCAGTGAGGCTGAGAGGGTGACACCAACCAGCTCCTTCCTGCTGAGCTGGCAAGGCTCTCATGGAGTCTCCTCCCGGGCTCTGAACTCGCTGCTCGTCCTCCTGTCCCTCTGCCACCCTCACTGCCAGCCCAGTGACCCATTTCCAGTCACGGCCCCTCCTCGCCGTCCCCTGCCTTTGGTGGCCTGAGAAGCAGCTCCAGCGCAGGGGATTCTGCCCGGCTGAGACCCCACCTGCAGAGCTGCCCCAGCCCTGGGGCCAACAGCAGAAGGAGCTGGAGCTGCTGGAGAGAGCCCAGAGGAGGCCCCAGAGCTGCTCCAGGGATTCTGGAGCCCCTGGGCTCTGGAGCCAGGCTGGGAGAGCTGGGAATGTTCCCCTGGAGAAGGGAAGGCTCCAGGGAGAGCTCAGAGCCCCTGGCAGGGCCTGAAGGGGCTCCAGGAGAGCTGGAGAGGGACTGGGGCCAAGGCATGGAGGGACAGGAGGCAGGGAATGGCTTCCCACTGGGAAAGGGGAGATTGGGCTGGGATCTTGGCAAGGAATTCCTGCCTGGGAGGGTGGCGAGGCCCTGGGCTGGAATTCCCAGAGAAACCACGGCTGCCCCTGGATCCCTGGGAATGTCCAAGGCCAGGCTGGACCCTGGGGCTTGGAGCAGCCTGGGATGGTGGGAGGTGTCCCTGCCATGGAACACGATGATCCTTAAGGTCCCTTCATCCCAAACCCTTTGATGACTCAGGTCCTGGAGCAGCCATTAATGAGTAACGAGTGTCAGGAGCAGGCCCAGGAGCTCGGACAGATTAACCCAGCCCAGAGCAGGGAGCAGAGGGTTTGTGGTGCAGTGTCCTGTCCTAGAGAGCTTCAACGCCTTAATGAGTTATTTGTTAATTTGCTATAGAGGGTAGTGGGGAGGCAGCACAGAAACGATCTGTGATTAATTAAACCACCTTCAGCTGGGGCAGGAACAGCAGCTGCATCGCTGGGCTGGGCCTAAACCAGGACCAGGGCTGGATCCTGGCTTTGGCATTGCTGGGCTGGGCCTAAACCAGGACCGGGGCTGGATCCTGGCTTTGGCATCGCTGGGCTGGGCCTAAACCAGGACCGGGGCTGGATCCTGGCTTTGGCATCGCTCCCGGAGCTGTTCTGGATCTACCAAACCCACCAGGGGCTGGGCTGGGCTCTGCAGACCAACAGCCCCTTCCATCCCGCTGGGAAAAGCTGCCAGGAACTGGTTTTTCCTGGGATTTTTATGCACCACCCCAAAGCCAGGCTCTGTCTCACTCTGCCGGGTGCCTTTCAAGTCTTCTCTCCTGAATCCTGGAGTCACGGAGTGGTTTGGGTGGGAATGGACCTTAAAGCTCATTCAGGTTGCTCCATCCCAGGGTGCTCCAGGCCTTATCCAGCCTGGCCTTGGACACTTCCAGGGATGAGGAATCCACAGCTTCCCAGGGCAGCCTGTTCCAGCATCTCACCCCCTCACAGGAAGAATTTTTTCCTAAAACTGACCCAAATTTCCCCCCTTTTCAATTTGTTCCAATTACTCCTTGTCCTGTCACTGCAGTTTCTGATAAAATCTCCCATCAGGCTGAAGCCAGGCTGTGACTGAGCTGCTCCCATTCCTCTCTCAGGATTTGGAAACATCCTGTTGTCCCAGAACCACCTCCTCCTGTCCCCTTTCCTTCAGCAAAGCCACGGGTTCAGCTGGGCCCGTCCATCCTCCTCCTCTGCTGCCCATCCTGAGCCACACCTGCGCCCCCTCATCCTCCACCCGCCCTCAGAACCTTCCTGTGCCGATGGCTCAGCTCTTCCCCGAGCAGGGATAATCCCAGTGAAACCCTGTCCTTCCCGAAAGGATTCTGGGGGATCTGAAAGCCCCTCAGACCTGAGTTCGGACAGAAGGGGTGACCAAGCTCCCACCGCTCTCATCCCTCCTGTGCCGGTGGCTCAGCGCTTCCCCGAGCACGGGATAATCCCAGACATTCCCTGCCATTCCCCCTGAGCTCTGAAGTCGCCTCAGCGCTGAGTTCACACCAGAAAGGGCGAGCAGCCCGCACTGCGCCCACCCCGCGCCGGATCCCACGGGAAACCCAGGCCGTGCCCTTCCCGAGGGATGCTCCCGGGCCCCGCCGGCTCCTCGGGCCGGCCCCGGCCGTGGATTTTGGATTTCGCAGCGGAGCCGCGGGCGAGCAGCGCGGCGGGGCCGGGAGCCGCATTCACATTCCTGCCGCGAGCGCACTTGTCAGCCGAGCTGTCAGTGCTGCCGTAATAGGGCCACGGCGGTCACTCGTGTTGGGAGTAAACACAGGCGAATCTGAGAAAACAAGAGCAGAGCCCCGAGCTCCCGGCACGGCTGCAAAGCCCCGCCGGAGCTCCCGGGGGGGTGCCCAGCCTGGCCCCGCCGCCCCAGCGCCCCCCAAAGAGCCCCGGCAGGGAGGCCGGGCAGGCCCGGGGTACCCGGCACCCCGCGGGGACGGGGCTGCGGCTCCCGGGATGATTTGGGATTAAAAAGAAGTTGTTTGGGACAGGCAGGGACATCCCGGGCCTGCAGCTGCTCGGGGACACGAGGCGGTGGAGCCGCAGGTCGGTGATTCCCGGCACGAGCCCAGCCCCAGCTGCGGCTGCAGCGCTTGGTTCCTATCTTTTTAACTTAAAAAATGGAATTTTGCACATCCCAGAGCTGCCCTGAGCCTGGGGCACATGCTGGGAGTGAGGGTCCAGCCTTCCTGCCACCCACCAGCGTCCCCCAGGGTCCGCTCCAGCCCTGGGCACCTCCTGCCACCTCCAGGGGACACCCGGGCCGGGCGGGACGGACCCAGCTGGGCACGGGCAGGGACTGAGGGGTTTGCGGGGCCGCAGCGCGGGGGAGGAGGAACAGCAGCCCTGGGAACCATCGACGCCGCTCGCTGGTTTCGGAATATTCCCCCAGCTCCCAAAGCCTCCCAACAAAGGGGCGGCAGCGCTGAAAAGCCGCGGGTTTGGGACAAAGGAGGGAATGGGGCGGCCGAGGGCAGAGCGGGCACAGCCCCGGCCGTGCCCCATCGCCTGCTCCGTCCTCACTCCCCAAATCCCTGGAATGCCGCTTTCCCCGGCCCCGGCGCGGTTTATTCACACTCACAAACCCTAAAAAAGCTGCAAACGCCACCGAGCATTTCCTGCGGGCGGGGAGGGGAGCGGGCAGTTATTATCCCCCTCCAAACGCGACGCGAAATGTTGGGGTCACTCCTCCTTTGAAATCCCCCGCGGCCTTTCTTCCCATTAAACCAGCTCCCAGCTCAGAAGTTTCTTCCCCACCCTCCCCCGCTCCTT
>VZRN01001521.1:702804-715974 GCA_013397935.1 Dasyornis broadbenti | reverse complement strand
GGCCGGGCCGCCGCTCTCCCGCGCTGTCCCTCTGTCCTACCTTCTCTCTCCGCCTTTAATTTTCTTTTTCTTCCCTTGCTTTCGTTTCTTTTTACCTTGTTTTTCTCGCTGGCTTTACGGCTTTCCTTCTCTCATTCGTTATTCTTTCCTTCTTTCCTTCTTTTCTCACTTCCTCACTTTTCACCTCTTTCTTTCCTTCCCCTTTCACTTTCTTTTCCTTCTTGTTTTTCTTTCTTTCCTTCTTTTCCTTCTTTCTTCTTTTCCCACTTTTCTTCTCTCTTTCTTTCCTTGTCCTCTTCCATCTTTCTTTCTCCCCTCCTCTTTTTTCTCTTTTAGTTTTCCTTTTCCTTTTTTTCCCCGTCACTTTCTCAGTCTTTCTCCTATTTTATAATTTCCTTTTTCTCTCTGTCTCAGTTTTTCTCTGCCTCCTCTCCTCTCTCTGTTCTTTCCTCTTCCTGCTGCGCTCCCCGTCCATCCCTTCTCCCTCTCTTGCTTCCTCTCTCCTTCCCCTCCCTTTGGCGCTGTGTCCAACCCCACCGCGGGACTCAGAGGAGCCAAGAGGGAGATTGGGGGACAAACGCTGCGATTTTGGGCTGGGGAAGGCAGCCGAGACCCCCCAGTTCCCCTCCCCGTGCCACAGGGCGAGGAGATCACGGCAGCAGAGGGGGAGCCGGGGGTGCTGAGCTGAGCCGAGCTGAGCCGAGCTGAGCTGAGCTGAGCTGAGCTGAGCTGAGCTGAGCTGAGCTGAGCTGAGGCTGCTGTGTGCCCGCAGGGAGCGAGGTGTCCCAGGAGAGCCTCCTGCTGCACGGCCCCTTCGCCCGCAAGCCCAAGCGCATCCGCACGGCCTTTTCCCCATCGCAGCTGCTGCGCCTGGAGAGGGCCTTCGAGAAGAACCACTACGTGGTGGGCGCCGAGCGCAAGCAGCTGGCCAGCAGCCTCAGCCTCTCCGAGACACAGGTACTGCCACCTGCCCGGCCCGGGCTGCGCCACATCCCGCGATGCCCAGCCCGGGATCAGCTCGGAGCAGCCCCAAACCCGCTCAGGGCTCCTGCCGTGGAATCCCAGCCGGGACTGCCCCGCGACCCCACCACGGCCAGACCCTGCGGGTGTTCCTGGGCTCCTCGGGGCGGGCTTGGGGTGTTTTGTGTGGCGGTGTTTGGGTGTCGCGGTCACTGTAGCGGGTTTGGGGCTGGGAACGCAGCTCTGGCATCATCCCGCTCCCCAGAGCCGCTTTCCGCTGCTGTTTCTCGCTGGCTTGGGGTGTTTTTCCTGGGAGCAATTGTTGGGCTTAAAAATCCAGTTAGAAAAGGAAGAGCAGCCTGAGCCCTTCCCTGGAAAGCTGAAAAATCGTGGCTGAGCTGAGTGGCTCTGGGTCTGTGCACCAACAGCCACAAATCAGGATGGGTGTGGAGACGGTGCTGCCGAGGGGCGCTGGGTTTGGATGAGACTTCCTGAGATCAGAACAGACATTTCACAGGGATTTAGATGGAATGAGACCCAGGAGGAGCGCAAGGATGAAGGGGAAAGTGCGCAGCGTTGGGGGAAAATGAGGGAATTGGGGCCAAGCATCTCTGTGTGTCCGAGCCCAGTGTCCCGGTGAGCGGCTGTTCCCAAATGCTCCACGGAAGGAGCGCCATTTCCCGGGATATTCACTAAATGAGGGGAGGGAGAAAGTTTTCCCCAAATTCTGGTGAGGTAGTTGGGCCCGTGTTCTGAATTAATTCAATTTTTATGCTTTAATTTAATTGGGAAATAAAGCTGGAGCCGTGGGTGTTCCCAGTACCCGCCTGGCTCATCCTCGCCCAGGCTCTGCCAAACAAAACCTCCAGACGCATCCCTGGGAGCGGGAAGTTCCCGGGAGGAAAATGTCACCGGCACGGGGACAGCGGGAAGGAGCAGGTGTGGATGTTGGGAAGGGCAGGCTGAGCCCCCAAAATCCAGAGGCTGTTTGAATCCTGAGGGGGATGGATGCTGTCCCCATCCCCAGCTCACAGGGCACGGCGCTGACACCCGGCTCAGGTCCCTTCCCGCTGCTCTCCGGGCCGGAATGGAGGAAAAAGGGAAAAAAAGAGCAAAACCCAAAGGTCAAGGAACAACCAGGAACTTGTCTGGGCGGAAAGGGCAGCTGTGGGATGCCCAAGGGGGAGCTCAGCCATTCCCTGGCCTTTTCCAGCAGTGCCCCGAGCCTCAATGCAATAATGCGATTTATTGGGGAAACGCGATTCATTGCCGAACCGCAATCCTGCGGGGATTCAGGAGCGGAAAGAGGCCATGCAGATATTTTTAATTTTCGTTTTTGTGTGTGTGCTGCAGCCTATTTGGTAGCCTGGTGTTCCCATGTTTTTGGGAAGCTGGTGTAGGGAGCGAGCGGCAGGGACAACGGGAGGCGGCTGCAGGGCCGGGAAAGGCACCCGTCCTTCCCGCGGATCCATCCGGGAATGGGCATCCGGCAGCAGGTCTTTGCAGGCAGCAGGGAAGGCTTTCTCCCTTCTGTTTTGTGGCTTTGGAAAAATAATCTTTTTTTTTTAAAAAAAAAAATCTTGTTCAAATTACCTGGAGGGAAATAATCCCAATGTGCGGAGGGATGGGATAGGGGCCGGGCGTGCAGGTGCTGGCATTGGAGGAGTGGGGCAGCCGGGGGCCGGTGGCTGTGCCAAACCCAGGATATTATTACTATTATTATTGTTATTATTGTTATTAATTATACATTCAGCAATAAATCCTGTATGGAATCAAACTTCCACGGAAAGCCAGCCCCTCTTGTCCCTGACACATCCCCGGTGTGACACCGGTGACACAGGTGTGTTTTCACCTGGGCCACACAGCCAGCCCCCACCCAAACCCGCACTTTGGGCTGGTTGATGGTTTTTTCATGGATTTAATAATTCCCGGGAGGGGTTGCAGGTTATGGCCGCCCCTGGCCCTATTTCCCAGCTGCTTTTCCCCCTGGAAAAGGGAGTTTTGCCCTTCAGGCTGTGCCAGCTCCGGGTCCCCCAGCTGGGGAGCAGCACCTGGAGCAGCCCAGGGGAAGTGAAAAGGGCTCAGGTCCCTGCCCAGCACCAGGAAATGCCTTGGGATATGGGATGGGGACGGTGCAGGTGTTTAACCCCTTCCCAGCCTTTGTCCTAGCAAGGAGCTGCCTTAGTTTGGGATAGGGTTGGAACCTCAGGCCCGGGGAACAGCAAAATGAAAGGGACCGGGGGAACAAAAAGCAGCTCCTGGCTCTGGTGCAAATCCAGGTGTTCAATAAGTGGGATGAGGGTGGAGCAGGTGCAGGGAGGGCTCCGCAGGGAATGTGGGATGGTCTGGGCAAGTGGAGCCGTCCCTGGGGCTTGGGTGTGATGGGGGACACGGCAGGAGTGACCCGGGTGGCTTCGAGCCGGGCATGTGGTGTGGGTTCCAGGCAGCGTGGGTGCTCTGGGATCAGCAGGGGCTCCAGGAAGGGTGGGTGCTCCAGGATCAGTGGGGATTCCAGGATCAGTGGGGGTCTCAGGAAGGCTGGTGGCTCTGGGATCAGCAGGATTCCCAGGCGCTGTGGGTGCTCTGGGATCAGCAGGGTTCCCAGGCGCTGTGGGTGCTCCAGGACCGGCGTGTGGCGGGCTGGGATTTGGGATGTGTGCTGGGAATGAATGGGATGAGCTGGGGGCACTGGGCTGTGTCCTGTCGGGTTGGGAATCTCACCGCCGTGCCTGCCGCTGCTGGCACCAGGTCGCTCCATCTCCCGTGGGAGCGCCCTGAGCTGGGAAATCGCTTCCCTGGATTCCTCTGGCAGGATGCAGCCCAGGCCTCCCAGCAGAGCCGCTCCACCCCTGGCAGCTCAGGGGCAAACCCCACGCGGGGTCTCGTATCTGCATCCCCAAAGCACAGGCCTCTCCCTGGCTCCTGCCAGAGCAAACTTTGGGATGTTTGTGGGGTCACCGTGTATCCCAGTGTTCCTTCATTGCCTTGCGGTGATTATGGGGTCACTGTGTGTCCCAGTGTCCCCTCCTGGAGCTGTTCTTGAAGGGATGGAGCAGGCCTGGCCAGGGGCTCGGGGCCGGCCGGGCACCGCAGCTGCTCTGTAATTAATAATTAATAATTAACGGAGCAAATGCCTGGGAAGCAGGGGAGGAGAAAGATGCCCAGATAGAGCCAGAGAGCGGCCGCAGCGCGGAGCCCGGGGCTGGCAGTTGTCCCCTGTCCCCAAGGACTGTGCCCAAAAACAAACCCCAAACTTTTGGGGTGTTTTTAGAAGGGAAGTCCCAGCTGGGACAGCAGGGCCAGGTGAAGGTGCAGCGCTGGCCCTGGGGGTGGTGGCACTTTGGTGACAGCCTGGCACAAGCGGTGTCACCCTGGTCCCTCTGTGCCACCCTCCAGAGCCATCCCAGTGCTCTCATCTTGGGGTCATTGGCCGGGGAAGCTCCACATGGAGCCACCACGTTTTAATTGTCCCCAGCGTGGTGGTGGCAACGTCACCTTTGGGCCAGGGCTGATTCTCCAGGTGCCACCGCATTCCCAGTGGCTGTGGTGGCCCTCAGGGCACTGCACAGCGGGAATGTGCAGGGAAAACCATGGATGGAGCCGTGTCTGGAAGCAGGACCGGGATGCAGGAGCCACCCAGGGACCGTCCCACGGGGTGGGAGGTGACCCTGGGGGACAGAGCCAGCCCCGGGAATGGCGGGCTGGGATCTCGGGGTGTCACAGCAGCTGCATGCACAACCAGCCGGCACGGGAACGGTTAACGGGAAGGGTTTGGGAAGGGATCAGTCCCGGGCCCGGGGGTTTAAGGCAATTCCTGCTGGAGTCAGGACGAGGCGTCGCAGGGGGAGCTGATCCCCAGCTACTCCCCAGCCGTTCCCATGGCGGCTGCGGCCCGCTGGGGTGAGGGACGCGGCACGGAGGGCTCAGCGAGCCCCTCCAGCCTGGAAACGTCCCCATTCCCGCAGCCGGGACAGCCGGGAATGCTAGGGAGCCTCATCCCGCAGGAGCGGCCGTGCCCCGCCGAACCCTCCCTGCCCTCGCACGGCCTCACCCGAGCAGCTTCACTGCTTTGAGCCTCGCTTTCCCGGCCGCAATTTGGGAATAAGGCAACTTCCCTGCTCCCAGAGCGCCGCGAGCTTTCATGGAAGTTTGCAAAGTGCTCTGCGGCGCTTGAACGAAAGGCGCCAGCTCGGATTGTTCCGGGAATGCCCCAAAGGTAGGAAAGCAAACGGGAGGTGTCCCGGGCGGGGCCAGGACACATCCCGGTGCCAGACAGAGCTGTTCCCACAGCCGGGACAGCCTCAAAGCCAGGGAATGCTGCTCGGCTGGCTGCGGCCCCCGGGAATTCCGGCCCGGGATGGGAATGCGGGCCCGGGATGGGAATGCCGGCCCCCGGGATGGGAATGCCGGCCCGTGCCGCACCGGGAAGGCTCCTGAGCAGGGAGCAAGCGATGCCTGTAGTTAGCGCTGAAGGTGAGCGGGAAAAGGGCCGATGATGCCGGGAGCGAGCGGTGCCAGCGGCTGCAGGGTCCGGAACAACCGCGGCGGGAAAAGGCTCAGCCTGGGCTGGGCTGGCAGCGGCGGCCGAGCAGCGGCACCTAGTGCTGCGGGCCTGGGAGCCGCGTCCTGCCCGCGGCATCCGCATCCCGCCTGGAGCATCCGCATCCCGCCTGGAGCATCCCACCCCACTGCCATCCTTCATCCCACATCCCTGCCTGTGGCACCCAGCACTGCTTCCTGCAGCATCCCAAGTGCAGCATCCCTCACATCCCAGCTGAGGCATCCTGCACCCCTGCCTGCAGCATCCTGCATCCCATCCTGCATCCCTGCCTGCAGCATCCCACATCTTGCATCCCTGCCTGGAGCATCCCTCCTACAGCATCCCACACCCCTGCCTGCAGCATTCCCACATCCTGCACCCCATCCATGCTGCTTCCTGCAGCATCCCGCATCCCTGACTGTCACATCCATCCCCCCTGCCCTCAGCATCCCGCATCCCTGTCTGGAATATCCATCCCCACAGCCATCAGCATCCCGCATCCCCGGCTGCAGCCCTGCCTCTGGCACCGCGCGTCCCTCAGTGCCCCACTGCCCATGGGGTGCCCTCAGCATCCCAAACCGACCCCTGTGTCCGTGCTGCAGTGCCCAAACCCCACCCCAGCCCACGCTCCCAGGGCTGGGATCGAGGATTGTGGGGTTGGGTCAGGATCCCTGGGGCCTCGGGCAGGTGAGGAGGGTGCTGTCCCCAAGGATGGAGACTCCGCTGCCTCCCCGGGCTCTGGGGATGGCGTTTGGCACCATCACAGTGGAAAAGGTCTCCTGAAAGCTGAATGTGGTCAATTAACGATCGATAATTGCAATTACAGTCCTGGCTGGAGGTGTGGGGATGGCTCCAAGTGTCATCCCAGTGGTCCCTGAGCCACGGCCGCTGCGCCTGGCAGCAGCGACAACGGGAGTAGGGCTGGGTTTGGCTGCTCCCACTGCTCTGTGCCCATCCAGGCACAGCCCAGCTCTGGGTCACGGCGGAGCTGCTGTCCCACGTCTGAGGTGTCACCCAGTGTCCTTCACCCCCCTGGCTCTCTCCAGGGCCGAGATTCGCCGCCAGGCAGGGCTCGGAGGTGGCAGAACCACATTTGTTCCCTGTATCCCACCTGGCCATGGGAAACTGAGGCAGGGCAGGGTGGCTGTGGGAACACTCCTGGAGGGACAGGGACAGGGACAGGGACAGGGACAGGGACAGGGACAGGGACAGGGACAGGGACAGGGACAGGGAGGGACGGTTTTGCCACTCCCCAAGGAAAACCGAGCTCCCTGCCTGGGTGCAGCACGGTCCCTGTGAGGGCCCAGCTGTGCCAGGACCCCACAAGGTCTCTCTCTCCTGTGTGCCAGGTGAAAGTGTGGTTCCAGAACAGGCGGACGAAATACAAACGGCAGAAGCTGGAGGAGGAGGGCCCCGACTCAGACCAGAAGAAGAAGGGCTCACACCACATCAACCGATGGCGCCTCGCCACCAAGCAGTCGAGCGGAGAAGACATCGACGTCACCTCCAACGACTAAAGCAGGGACAGGCTCCTGGTGCTGCCACCATGGCGAGGAGCCCGGGGCAGGAAGGGGGGACACAGGCGGCGGCACCGACCGAACTGTAGGGACGTCGCCCAAGCCGCCGCCGCCGCCCGCGGCCTTTCCTCGGGGACCGACCCCCGTCCCCCCCCGGCGCCCGGGGCATCCCTCGGAGGGGCTTTTCGGGAAGCTCCCGCCGCCGAGCCGAGGAAGAAGAGGGGGCTGCCAGGGCGGCCCCGGGAGCGCGCATCCTCCTCGGCGCTGGAGTCCATGCGATCCAACCGACGCGTCCTACCAGAAGCTCGATGTTCCGACCCCTTCTTCATTTGCCTTTCGATTATCATTTTCCACCTTTCCCCCCCTCCCTCATTTTCTCCATCGGTTCATTGTTTGGGTTTTTTATGAGGATTTACTTTAATTTATTCTTCCTTCCCGTGCCCGTGTGCGTGCGTTCCCCGGCGTAGGGTAGCAGCTGTAGTGAGTGTTCCTGCGTGGAAATAAAAGGCAAAACGTGCTGGAAACGCATCTGCTCACCCAGGGGGGACACGAGGGGACCCTCTCATGGTGGGGACAGCCCTGGCCTGGTGGGATGGGGACCGGCAGGGCTGGAAGCGATGGAACAAGCAGAGTTGGGTGGCCCCGTGGTGGTGGGTGAGGACGGGGGTGTCCCTGGAGGCCCCGCAGCCGTGACAGGTACATGGGGTGTCCCTGGGTGTCCCCTGGGGGTCCCACAGCTGTGACAGGCATGTGGGGTGTCCTTGGGAGGGTTCCTGGGTGTCCCCTGGGGGTCCCACAGCCGTACAGGTATGTGGAGTGCTCCTGAGTGTCCCTGGGTGTCCCTAGGGGTGTCCTCCAGGGGTCCCCTGCGGGTCCCACAGCTGGGACAGGCACATGGGGTGTCCTTGGGAGTGTCCCTGGGTGTCCCCCGGGGGTCCCACAGCCGGGACAGGTATGTGGGGTGTCCCTGGGTGTCCCTGGGGGTGTCCCTGGGTGTCCCCCAGGGGTCCCACAGCCGGGACAGGTATGCGGCAGCTCCGGGCCAGCAGCTCCACACCTGCGCAGGGATTGAATGTCGGGAGAGCTTCCAAACAGCTCCGCTTCCCTGCAGATCCCTCGGGAAAATCCCTGCAGGGAGAACCCCCCCGGCATGGAACACTCAGCGCTGGCCTCGCTGGGACCCCCCAGGAGTGAGGGATTTGGGGGTGGGGGGAGCTCAGGGGAGAAAGGTCAGGCGTGCTTCCCGTGTTTTCCCAGAATTTGGGACAAACACATACCATAATTATATATATATACATATATAAATATATCTATAAAATTATAGATATAATTACATATATATATCTATATATTAAAAAAATTCTATATAAAATACACCATATATACACATATATATCAATGAATAAAACATAGGCATATAAATGCATATATAATGTGTATTTTGCATTTTATAATCGGTATTTCATATATATGATACATTTTATTAGCATGCACACAGTATATGCATATATTTGTGTATGCCATATGCATATATGAAATACAGGTTATAAAGTGTGTATTATATATAATAATATCTAATTACATATTTTAAAATATATCAATTTGCTTGTATATTTTATTATATGTACTAGATGATAATTATATATATTATGCCTATAATTGTGGATATTTTTATATTATAGCATTATGCATATTTTGTAATTATGTATGTATAATTATCTACAGACACACAGAATTAATAATTTCTGCTGTTGGGAAAGCCCCCTCTCCACATCCCCTCACATTCCAGGGAAAACACCCATTCCCAGCAGCGTCTTCCCTGTAAAGCCAGCCCATAATAACCTTGTCCTTAGACCAGACCTTTAAATCCCGCCATTCCCACCGGAATTCCGCACGGAGCTGGGAGCACAGCGAGTGTTTAACCGCTTTTATTCCGACACATCCGAGTGTTACACCAAGAGTCGCGGTCGGTGACTACGGAGAGGGGTCAAAAGAGCCAATCCGCATCCCGCCTGGAGGGTGTCCGGGGGGATCCCAGGGGTGACCGGGGGGATCCCAGGGGTGTCCGGGCTGCCCATGCCCGCTGGAAGACGGCCGGTGCTGGCAGGTGACCCTCGCCATTCCCGAGGGATTTGCCTTTAAGGTGCACTCAGCTCCAGGGATGAGGTGCCGCGTGTGGAATAAGCCATAAAAACCGGGAAAAAGCCCCAGGTGGTGTTTGCTGAAGGGACCCGGGGACACACCCGGAGCTGGGGCAGCCGCCAGCACCGGGACTCCACAGCCAATCCAGGAATTCTCTCCGAGCATCCCGGGGCAGCTGATCCCTTCCCTAAACCTTTGCCCACAGTGTCGGGGTCTCACATTCCCCGGGAGCCCCCGCGCTCCTCCGGGGGAAATGCCAGGCTCCAGATCTCCATCCCAGCCCTCCCAGAGGAGGGGACACCACATCCCTTGGCCACGTGGCCTTGGGAGGGATCTCCTGGCCTGGTGACCCCATACCCCAGCAATGCCCACGGGGACCTCCTGCCCATCCTGCCGGGACCTGGGCACAGGTCCCGGGAGAACGGGAAAATGAGGAACAAGGAGAAAGGGAAGAAGCCGAGCCGTGTCCCAGCCGAGAGGTTTGGGACACGGGTGACACCTCCCTGGGCTTGTCCCCTGGTTGTCCCCCGGCCAGCTCAGGGAGCAGCCAACAGACCCAGCCTCCAGGAGAGACTCAAAACTTCTCGCTGGCACCTTTTGCTGCAACCTGGTCCTCATTATTTCTTAATTAACATAGCCAAGAAATCAATTAACCGCGACATTTCTAATTAAATACTCCAGGAGATGATCATCTCATTATTATTCTCTGCCGAGGTGAACGACTCGATGTGAGCGGCGGGTTCCGCGCTCCCCGTTCCCCGCACTTCCCCAATTACAGGAAGCTGGGAATGCGAAGGGTTGGGGCTGTTCTCGCAAGCCCAAGGCTCTGTTCTGTGCATTAGGAGAGCCGAGGAGATTAATTAGCGCTGAAGTGAACGCGCACGATGTGATCATTAGCGCGGTGTGGAGCCTTTCCTGGCAGCGCTCGCTGTCCTGGTAAACAGCGCTCGCGTGGCACCGCGTGCCCAGCTCCGTGGTTCCAGCCCCGGTGCCGCTGGAAGGGCTCAGCGGGGTTATCCCGGTGCTCCCCATCGCTCCCACCACCGGCACAGAGCCAGGATTGCTCCAGGAGGGAGCCCAGCCTTGAGCTGCCTGGGAGTGAGAGGGTCTGTGAAGATCCATAAGGGTCAGGTTTGGGTCTGCTGAGATTTTCCGCTGCTTTGGGATAAAATCCAATCCCAACACTCGTTGGGATTTTGGGACCGCATCAGTTGGTTTCAGCTGGGGACATTGTGATTCTTGGTGTCCCTGTGCTGGGATGCCCAAGGGTTTGGGAGCACAGGGCCACCGCAATGTGCTCCTCACACAAAGCCCTCGTCCTGGGGACAGCAGAGAGGGATCTGCGGCATCCTGATTGACCAGGGGGGATGCAAGGGGCTTTGGGAGATGTGGGGACAAGTCCTGGGGTCTCAGCCCCGTGGCATTGCTGAAGCCAGGGCCTCCTCCCCACCCCAGACCTGCAGGGAGCTGTGGATGGGCCTTGGAGCACCCTGTTCTGCTGGGAGACCCCCTGGCAGGGGTTTGGAATGGGATGAGCTTTAAGATCGCTTCCAACCCAAACCATTCCATGACTCTGGGCTTCCAGAGAAGGCTGGAGAAGGGAGCTGAGCCCAGACCATGGTGGCTCGGCCCAGCTCCCAGCAGGAGCACCTGCCCCGTGCTTTGGGCGGGGGCCACCACATTCTGAGCGGCATTGGGACAGAATTTGGGAGCGACCGCTGCTGCCGAGCTGCCAGAGGCTCCCGGAGGTAACCCCTGGGGAAGGTCTGACTCAGGCCCGGGATGTTTTTATTGCTCAGCACAAACCCTGCCGAGCTGACTGAGTCCCATTCTGCTGCCACACAAAGCCAAACAAGTCTGACGGGGTTTGTGCGGGCAGACGACAAATCCAGACTCATTTAGGCCCTGTGATTGTCACTTGTTTGACGGAGCAGCTGCCTTTGAGCCGAGCCACGCTCACAGCACAGCTCCTCCGACATCCCCCAAGCTGGTCCTCAGCCCCTCCCGCAGGATCAGGCCCTCTGGATTCCCTGGAGCTGCCTGGTTTAATAAATCCCGAGTCTCTGCTCCAAACAGATGCAGTTCCTATGGATAATCGCCGATTAAGGTGGTGAGCACTCCCTGCTAATTAACAACCTGCGCAGGCAGGGCGCTGCAGGTGACGTGTGTGCAGGGAAAGCCTCCACACCCACTCCCATCACAGGGAAAATTGGGATCGGGCTCTTTCCCGCGGCACAACTTGATCAATCCCTCTTTTCCTTGGGTGTCTCCTAAAGAAACACAGGCGGCAAAGCCCGGCCTCCCTTCATCCCCTGGAAATCCCTCGCTCCAGCTGCGGAGCCAGCAGGCACCCACAGCTCACACACAGCAACACCTCTGATCCGTGATCACCGACAAACCCAAACCCTGCTCCCTCCTCGCTCCACCTCTCCAGAATCTCACGGCAAAGCGCAGCCTCCATCCCTTCCTCGTTCCCCCTCCTCCGAACAAAAGCCTGGGATGAAGGAGCTTCGCAGCAGAACGGCTCCGACAGCGCCCAAACCCAGCGGGAAGGGGGAAGGATGCACCCAGACAGGCACCAGAGCCAGGAGCCTTCTCCTGTCAACACAAGAGGCTGTTTCTGTCTCAGCCCCACCAGCATTCCCCTCCAGCAGGAGGAAGGCAGCGAGTTGTGCCTCCTGCAGCACAATCCCTTCGGCTCCATGGAGCTCTGATAGGAATTTCAGGCTCAGAGGAGCTTTGCCCTGCTCCACCTGCTCCCGTGGATGTGTGTGCAGGGGGTACCTGCACCCGCAGCCCCTCGCAGGCCCTGCAGCCACGGAAAGAGCTCCAGGCGCTCAGCTCATCCCGGCGGCCTCTCCCAGGCCTGGCCATGCCCACCGCACGCTGCTCCTGGGGACGGCCCCGTCCCTGCTCCCCTCCCAGGGCTCCCCCTCTCTCTGTGCAGGGACCTCTCTGCTCCCAGGGCACCACCCGGTGCTGCCAGCAGGGCAGGTGGCCATGCAGTGTCCCCAGGGCAGCTTCACACCCTCTGCCACGTACATTCATCTCATTGAGTGCATTAAAGGAGCTCTGCTGGGCCCAATCCAGCTGTCCTGGCCTGCTGGAAATCCAGAACAGCCCCAGCAGTGAACTGGACCCACTCTGGGTTTCCAGCAGTGTTTGGGACCGGGAGCTGTCCCAGAAACAGCCTGGAGTCAGCCCCTCCTTTCCTGTGCTGATGTGTAAATCCACACCAGGGATTCCTCTTGTGCAATTATTCCCGACTTACACCAGCGCAGGGCAGAACCAGCCACCCTGAGCTGCCCCAGCGTGCGGCTCCCCTTCCCAGGGGTCTGACTCCACGCGGGGGGCCCAGGCCTCCCGATTCCAGGCATTGCAATAAATCCATCAAATACATTCTGTGTCAGTGCTGATTTGGTTTCCCCTTTCCCCCCACCCTCCCCAACCCCACAACAAATTGGCGTTTGAAGGGTGAGGGCGCGTGGCACGCCCAGCACCACCACGGCTCCATCCCCGCACCGATCCCGCAGGCACATCCTGCCTTTGGAATGCTCTGCTGGTGGCCACGGTCCCAACGAACCTGAGGGAGTCACGCAGGGTTGAATTTTGGGTGTGAGACACCAGAAAGCCAAATCGTGGCCCCAAACCCAGGGGAGGGCAGGACTTGGGGTGCAGTGTGGGGCCAACTCGCCCGACCCCCTTCAGTGACTCCACAGTGGAGCCACTGCCGGGACAGACAGACAGACACACACACAGACAGACAGACAGACGTCCCCAAGGGCAGTGTCCCCTCTGAAGCTGCAGTGCCACAGCCATCAGCTCAGCACAGCTGCCAGCACCTGGCTCTGAGTCCTCACCTGCAGCAGCACAAGGCCTTGGACAGAGTTGGCTTTGCTGGGTGGAAGGGCTGAAAAATGGAGGAGAGAAGAGGAAGAGGAGGGAGACGAAGGAGGAGAAAGAAGGAGAAGAAGGAGAAGGAGGAGGAGGAGGAGGAGAGGAGAGGAGGAG
>VZRN01001521.1:669017-702612 GCA_013397935.1 Dasyornis broadbenti | reverse complement strand
GGATGGCTGAGCCAGCTCCTCTTGCACGGCTTGGGAAGGAGAGGAGAGGAGAGGAGAGGAGAGGAGAGGGGAATTCCAGTTGTCAGGGGTCTCCTTGTCCAACTGCCTGAGCAGCTGGGGACTGACCCAAATTAAACCACATCCTGTCCTGGGACAGCAGCTCAGCGAAGCGTGGCTCAGCCAAGCACCCCACAGCAACATCACAGTCCCAGGGGCTGACACAACCCCCCCGTGGCTGTGCAAAGGGAAGGAGCAGCTCCAGCACCACTTCTGCTCCAGGACTCCACGTGTGGGCACCGTGGCTTTGCAGGACCTTGGGATGCAGAGAAAAGCCCTTGAAGAACTGCGGGTGGTGGGGTTCGGGGACAGCCAGGCTTGCAGTGAAGGGCAGGATGGCACCAGGAGCGTCTGCAGGAGGAGGAGCAGGGATGGAGGGGGCACGGCTGGGCCCTTCGCTGGGCACACGGACACGGGAATTCCTCTTCAGCGCACGGCGGCTGCGGTGGGATCGACAGGAAATCAATCCCGGGCACTTCCCAATCTCCTGATCAATCACATCCACGCACCCCTTGGTCTCTACAGAGTTAGTGTTGTGCAGCATCAGTGTGGAGACTGAATTCCCATGGAAAACAAGATCTGCTGGGTGATGTCTGCGTCGTGCAGCCAGCTCTGACCACGCGAGCTCGCCCTGGAACACCCTCCATGCAGTGCCAGTAATTCTGAGTTCCGTTAGCTAGTCCTAAAGTGTTTCAATGTGATTTTATTGGTTGTAGTTGCTGCTCCTGTCGCTACGTTAAAACTTTTGGATATTAATCTTTTAGAGTGGTGTGAGGTGTCAGTTCTGTGCAGGTGTTAGTCCAGCCCCGGCTCGCCGGGAGCGGTTCCTATCACTGAGCTCTACGATCTGATCTCCTCCTCGCTTGCTTTCTCCCACTCGGGCTCTGAGGTTTCCCCTCTTCCCTCCCCAGACCTTCTGGGCCGGGCCGATGCTCTGGCACTCACAGTCCTTTGTTGTACACCACGGTCTTACTGCTGGTGGCCATTGCGATCTCGGGCTCCAGCTGGGACGTCTCAATCTGCGGAGGCAAAAGAGGACTGGGATCAGAACCGGAGCCGCTGCGGCAGGAGCTCCCCGGATCGATCCATTAACGTGGAGAAGGAGGAGATGTGAACAATCCCACGTCAATCACGCCTTTGCCGCGGTGTTTCGTGCGCTGTGCTCCGCTCCAGGCTCCAGCCCCCCTGATTTGGATGGGTTTGTGGCACACGGAATGCGGCACGTTCGCTGCCTGGCGGTGCTCAATGAATTATAGAGTGTCTGAGGCTCCAACGCATCCCACCCATCCCAGTTTTCCAGAGACATCCCTTCCTTTCCCTGCAGCCAGGGTGCTCGGAAGGATCCAGCGCCCAAAGCTGGAGCTGGCAAAGCCCGGCTGAGCGGTGCCACGAGGGAACAGCCTCGTCCGGCTCCATCCTCCCAGCCAAACCATTCCCACCTCTTTCTCCATCTCCATGACATCTCCAACCCTTCCCTAATTTTTTTTTTTTCCCTTCACCAGCTTCTCCTGAAGCTCTCCCTTGCTCTGAAATTGCTCGGAATCTTCGCATCCGCGGGAGGGATCTGCGGCGCTCCCGGTGCCCACAGCAAGCAAAGATCCCGCTCCCAGCCGGGACGGGGCACCTCGGAAAGCCTGGAATTTTCACAATCCTATACATTGAACCCGCGCCGGTGCTGACACAATGCGAGGAACCCACGTTAAAAATCGAAATGCTTTTGAAAATGTTTAACCTAGTTAGACAAATTAGCAAAAATTTGTGCAAAACAATTTAGGTATTTAAAATATTCAATGTTTTTAAAAACTGGAAAAACTGTTCTTAGCTTTCAGCTGCAAAAACCCAACAAAATATAACATCAAAGCAATCTTAACATGAGGTGCAACATAACCCTTCAGCAAAGCTGTTAAACAGCTACTGAAGCATCATGGGAAATAGCACTTCATTTATTCAAATGCACATATGTCAGGTTTTTGCACCATATGTCATTCCAAGCTATTTACAGTAATAATTAAATCTTAATCAACGTTTAACCTCTGTAAAATGTTTGAAGGGATCTAATCACCCTTCAGACTGCACTAATGAAGGAGAAATATATAAACATAAAAAGAAAATGATGCATAGATAGCACACCAGAAAGAACAGTAATTGCAAAATTGTATTTCTTTTAAATATAATCAGCAAATTATGTAAAGTAAAGCCAACGAGTATTTTAAGTGAAGACATCTTGGGTGTCAGAGGTGTGATCAGCTAATTTTGTACTGCTATCCATAACAGATGTAGCATATTTTCTTTTAGTGCCATTATTAGCAACTTCACCATTCCTTTCAGTGCTGCAGCACAAAGTGAAGCATTGTGCCGGGAGAGCACCGGCAAAGGTGCAGGAGATCCGGATCCGACGGATCCCTTCGCGGGGAGGATTAGCTCCGCTCTGCCTGCCTCTGACGCAGCTTTTCCTCCCATTGTGTGGGGGTTGTTCTGCCAGGGACAGACAGAAACGCTCCCAGGTTTTGGGGCTGGGGGGGTTCAGCCACTGGTGGGAAAACATCCAGGCGGGAAGGGGAGCAGCCAGCCCGGGGGGGCTCAAGGAATGCCTGGATGTGGCACCCGTGCCAAGGTGGGGCTCAGTCGCAGGTTGGACTCAGGGATCTCAGAGGGCTTTTCCAGCCTCAGTGATCCTGGGATTCCGGGATTCAAATGAACTGGAATTGGGTGGTTCAGCGCTGACCATCCACGGCAGGGCTTGGGAAAACGGGGCAGCTCAAACCCAACCCGCTCCTGGGAAGTCTCCACAGAAATCCAACGGAGAGGCCTCATAGTCCCACCCTCTCCAAGGGGGCTGGAGAGCTGCAAGCTCCAAGGAAAGTCCCATCTGCCCTGGAGCACCCCAAACCAGTGCTCTGCAAACCCCGGCGCGACGCTGAGGATGGGATGTGCCGAGCCTGGAAGCAGAAGTTCCAGGGATTTGTGGTGGGATGTGCGTGTGCACGAGGCTGGGGAGGGGAGGGAAGGAAGGAGCAGTGTTTTGTTCACGCTCTCTTGGGACACAATTCAAGAAGCAGCGAGCACGATCCAAGCTGAACAGCAGGAAGAGTATCCTGGTGGGAAGAGCAAAATCTCGCAGCCGACGGCTCGGGGAAGGTGTGGGGCGTCTGTGGTGGGAAGTTTGCAGCACAAATTACAGGGAACCCATCAAGAATAGTTTAGGCAGAGCTGAGGTTGCCTTGGTGGAAGGCAGAGATGAGATAATTGTTTGTAGACCCTTCCAGCTTCCATCCCCTGGTCCGGGAGGGAAACTGCTCCTTTCCCTGCATGGGGGATGAGCTCTCCACCCACGGCAAGGCTGCGCAGAAGGGTCTGAGGTGGCTTCAGGAAGGACGGGATGGAGGTGGGATGGTTCTGAGACGGACTGTGGTGACTGAGCAGGACCTGGGGATTCAAGCCTAAGGTGGAAGCGCTCAAAAACCACGTGGATGTGGCACCCGGGGACATGGGGCAGTGGTGGCCTTGGCTGTGCTCAGTTGGACTCCATGGACTCTGAGGGCTCTTCCAACCTCAATGATTCCATGATTCCCGTGCAGGATGGACACAGGGCCAGGGTCCCTCTGACACATCCCGTCACTGGTTTGGAGCTGTGCGATCCCAAACTCACCCCAGGCCCTTCCCAAAGCCTGGGAAGATGCTGGAGAAACTGGGGCTGATTGGTTGGACTGGGGCCACCTCTGCAGGTCTCCTTCTGGCTGACTTCAACCAAGCAGGTGTTAAACCCTGCCCTGGAGCCTTGGGAGTTCCAAGGGTGTGTCTGCACCACGGAGAAATGCACAGGAAACTGGGAAAGCTGCTCAGAAATCCATCAGGAGGAGCCTACTCCTCCTACTGGGAAATTGGATGGAGAAGAACAGGGAGATGGGTGGTGACATTAAATCACAGCCCTGCTGTGCACCAGCCCAGTCGTTTGTTAGGATTTTTTTTTTTTTTTTTGGAAAGTGTAATTTCACCCATTTTGGTGCAGACTGCTGCTCCAGCTGTCCCGAATCCTGGACCTGCTCAGCCAACCTTCCACCGGCCATGGAATTGGGAGACAGATGTGTCCTTGGCCTATGGTGTCTCAGCTCGGAAGGAGATCCCGATCGTGGTCCCGGCTGTGCTGGGAACCTCTCTGGGAAAGAGCAGCTGCCTTGGAGGCGAGGAGCAGGTCCCACCCTGTTGGGACCCACTGATGGCACCTGTGCCACTGTCCCACACTGGGGACTTTGTCCCTTCAAACCAAATCCCACCATGGGACTGGGGTGCAATCGTGTCCATCCTCTTCCTCCCAGCGAGGGAGGTCTGTCCTATGTGCCCTTCCTGGCTTTGGGATGATGGCACAGGGGTGTTACCAGGAAATGGCCCCCAGCCGTGAATCCAGGAGAAATCCAGGAGGGACAAAAGCTCAGAGCGGCGCTGAGGGACCCACGGTGTGAACGGAGCATTCCCAGACAGTGCTGTAAGGCGGGTGTTTGGGGCAAAACCCCAGGATTTTGGGCTGATGGCTGCACTGACAGCTTGGTGTCCCTCATGGATGTCCATGGGAGAAGGGGGAATTCCTTCAGCCTCCGGTGAGGCTACTGGGAGCTTTGCCGCAGATTCGGGGAGATCCTCACTGGGGACACAACCAGGGTGCACCCGGCATCAGCCACAGCCCATGCCAGCACCCGGGAGCAGGTGAAGCCTGAGGATGCTCCTTTCCCTCTGGCAGAGAGCCAAGAGCACGAGGGGAAAAAGGGAAAAAACCCAAAAACTCATTGCCCTGACCTCATTAAGCACCTGCTGAGGGACCAGCATCCCTCAGGTGGCTCGGGCAGGGTGACAGCAGTGACAGCACCCGTGCACCCGACCCGGAGAGATCCGTGGGGAACAAAGCCGGGAATCGCCTCCCGGGTGCCCACGGCTCTCCAGCTCTCTTCCCCCCATCCCTGCCTTGCAGTGGAAGCCTCTCTCCTCTCATCAGCTCAGACAAGGCTAATTGGGGTGATAAAGAACTGGCTCCGAGTGCTGGCGTGGGCTGGAGGAACAAATGGTGCGGTGGTCACAGCTGGTGCTGCGGAGCCGGCGCGGGAGCGGGCGCGGGGGAGCTCCGGGCACCCCAAATCCGGCAGTCGGCCCCTGCTGGGCGCGAGCGGGGGGTTGTGTGTGTTTTGCATGGCTGCTGACACGGGTGTAACGTGCAGGCGCGGCCGGTGAGGCAGCAGCAGGCAGAAAGCAGATGCTTTTTGTTTGGGGTTGATACTCATTTCTATCCCAGCTCGGGAAAAGGTGTAGAAAGGAATGTGCTCCGGAGAGTGCAGGGAGAGAGATAGGTCTAGGCTCGCTGCCAGGGATCCTGGAACGATATGGAAGGCAGCTAGGGGAGACAGGAGCAGATGGATTTGGCATACAGCTCATCACTCAGCCAAAAAAAAAAAAAGGAGGGGGGAGAAGAAGGCAGAAAGCAGCCAGTTTTGGGAGGGGGAGGGTCATGGGGACTGACGGATGCTGCTCCAGGGCTGGGGGAAGGGAGGACCAGGACGGTCACTGTGGCTTCTGCTGCTGCCAGCGGGCAGAGCTGGTGGTGGTTCCTTTGGAGCCCGGGCAGGGTCTCCTGGCCCTGCCAGCAGCTCTCTGCCATCTCCTGCTGGGCCTTTGGTCATCGGGGCAAGGCCGAGGGCAGGGCCAGGCTCTCCGAGGCCTCGGAAGCTCAGCCAGGTGTGAGCGGGGCTGTGGCACCATGGAATCATGGAATCCTTGAGGCTGGAAAGGAGCTCTGAGATCAGGAAGAGATCATCGCCCAGCACTGCCCAGGCCAGCACTGCCCCACGGCCCCGAGTGCCACATCCAGAGGGCTCTGAAATCCCTGCAGGGATGGGGGCTCCAGCAGGGCTGCACAGCCCTTTCCAGGAAGGAATTTCCCCAATATCCACCCTGAGCCTCCCCTGGCCCAGCCTGAGGCCGTTCCCTCTCCTCCTGTCCCTGTTCCCTGGCAGCACAGCCCGACCCCCCCGGCTGCCCCCTCCTGTCAGGAGCTGTGCAGAGCCACAAGGTTCCCCCTGAGCCTCCTCTGCTCCAGCCTGAGCTCCTTTCCCAGCTCCCTCAGCCGCTCCTGGGGCTCCAGCCCCTTCCCAGCTCCGTTCCCTGCCCTGGACACGCTCCAGCCCCTCAGGGTCTCTCTTCTTGTGAGGGCCCCACCCATTTGCAACCCCCCCAGTCAGCTGGGACCTTCCCAGTTATCCAGGAGTTCTGATCAACGATGGGAGGGTCCCAGTGAGTCCCTCCACAGCTCTCCCAGCATCCTTGGATGGATCCATCCTGTCCCATGGATTTGTGTGCGTGTGGGTGGCACTGCAGGTCACTGACCAGCTCCCCTTGGAGTATGGGGCTTGGAGCACGCGGCTGAGGGGAAGGTGTCCATGGAAGGTGCCCATGGAAGGTGTCCCTGTCCATGGAAGGTGTCCCTGCCCACAGCAGGGCTGGAACTGGGTGGTTTTTAAGGTCCCATCCCACCCACACCATTAAAGTGGCCCCCACAGATCGATCCCTAAGGAATGAGACAAGGAAAGCAGTGCTTGCTAAGGAGTTTCCCTTGGAATTGTTACGGACCTGCAGCCAACTGAAGGTGACCTGGCAGGTGAGGGAATTCGGGAAATGCCCCAAACCCCTTTTGATTCTACCACAGAAAATCTTTCTCAGAGGATCTCCAGCCTCTGGCTCCAGAGCCCAAGCAGCTGAGCAGCTCCAAGACCTCTCACCAGCCACCCCCACGGCCGGCATTTTCCTAAATTCAGAATTCCAGCTCTGCATTGATCCATTTGCTGCCCTAAGGAGCTCCCTCCTGCCAGAAATTTTCTTCCCATGGAAGTGTCCGAAGATCGTTAACTCAGCTTTGTTCAAACCGACAGGCAGAACTCGAGGTTCCCCTCGGCAAGGCAGATTGCTGCCTGGAATGTCGGTGCTGAAGCTCTTTGCTGACAACTTCCCAGTTTTTCTACACAGGTGAAATCCCTCTGTGTCCCAAAACTGGACCCTCTGGTTGAGAGATGTTCTCGTGACATCTCATAACAAATCACGAGTCATTGATATTAAGGTTTCTGCCCAAATCGCAAAGCTGGGGGGAAACAATTTTGAGAGAAACCTGAATTTTGTGATGCTTTCCCTCAAATTAATGATAAAACCTGAATTTAAGAGTTGGCAGCGCAGTTGTCATCATTTTAGGGCTCTCTCAAGTCTTTCTGACCCCTGTCTTTGAAATAAATGTTCAGTTTTCACGTGAAAAAACATTGCATTTAGTCAAAATGTTTTTCTCAAAACCATGAAAAGTCTCCTGACAGCTCAAGATGAGAATCAGGGAATCATGGAATGCTTTGGGTTGGAAGGGACCTTAAAAATCCTCTCATTTCTCCCCTGGCCTACAGCAGCTGCAGGTGGGTGCTGGTGGCCAAAGCACCCACAGCAGAAAAACCCAGAAAAATCTGGAGTGGAGAGGACAGGGGAGAAATGAGAGGATTTTTAAGGTCCCTTCCAACCCAAAGCATTCCATGATTCCCTGATTCTCATCTTGAGCTGTCAGGATTTTTTTTGCCATGGATGCTTTGACTACCAGCATCCACCTCCCTTCTGCCTTCCCAGAACATCTTCTTCAGACAATAAAAATGAAGGAAACGTGGAATATTTGGCTGTTACGAAAAATCTGGCTGTTCTGGAATATTTGGCTGTTCTGGCTTTCGAGGATTTTCCATTTCAGGAGACTTTTTGTTTGCCAGGGACGATCCTGCCCTCGGCTTAAATGGGAACAACCAACTGCCCCGAAGCAGAGCAGATTTCAGGACTTTTGGGGCAGCTGTGGGGCTGCAACTTCGTCCCCTCACTGGACTGGGCAGTGCTGGGTTCACGGCTGCACTCGATGATTTTCAAGGTCTCTTCCCCTGAACGATCCTGTGGTTCTGTGCTTTGGTGGTGCTGGGTTCATGTCTGGCCTTGATCATCCTAAAGGCCTTTTCCAACCTAATTCTGTGATCCCATAATCAAAAAGGACTTTTCCAACCTAATTCTGTGATCCCATAATCAAAAAGGACTTTTCCAACCTAATTCTGTGATCCCATAATCAAAAAGGCCTTTTCCAACCTAATTCTGTGATCCCATCACCAAGGGTTGGGAGTTTTTCGCCTCAGCCCCGGGAGCTGTGAATTACCACAGCACAGCCTCTCTGAGGGAGAAATTCAGCCAAAACCTCAGCCTTAATCAGGTGGGAAGAAGGGAAACGTGGGATTTGTGGCTGGAGCAGAGCCGGATGAGGGCTGATAACAGTGCTGATAACAGAGCCAGCAGCTGGGATCACGGCAGCCCTGGCTGGGAGTGACCCCGTTCCCGGCGAGTCCCAGCCTGTCCCAGGCCACAGCAGCCCCACAGCTCCCGAGCTCCAGCCCCGTGGCCGTTCCCAAACCAATCCCCCAGGAGCTCTCCTGCTCTCACCTCCCAGTGCCCCCTCTGGAGCCTCCAGGTGACACCAGTGACACCTGACAGGCAGAGGGAACTCCTTTTTGCCGTTGCTGTTTGGAATCTTATGGACCCCGAGCCTTTATTTGGGGTTTTTGGTGGGTTTGGGTAACGCTGAGCCCACAGGGCTCTCAGACCCTCAACACTTGCAGCTTTATAAAAATTGAAAGGTCAGCCCCCAGCGTGGCACCACCTCCAAGCCACTGCGAAGTTGTGAGCTTGAGTCTTCTGGGACAGCACAGGGCTGCCCACAGCACCAGAAAGCTCAAGTATTAAACCAAAACCACCAAAACCCCCAAATGAATGCTTTGAAACAGTAAAATTTCAAAAGGCAAGATCAAAAAAAGTTCCCCGTGCCTGTGTTCCAGAGAGAGGAGACCCCAAAGGCCTCGGCAGGAGCTGAGCTGCCTTCTCCCCTCTGCCCTGGACAAGGCTGGCTCAGCGTGGGTGCCCATGGGGTAAATCCCACTGCCACGATAAATTCATTTCCACACCAGCTCCAGGGAGGTTTTAGGCTGGGCCAGGGCAGGAGCAGCTGTGCTGGGATCCCAGGGGATGTGGCCCCACCAGGACCTTCCTCAGCAGAGGGCCAAAGGAACTGCTTCCTGGTTTCCAGGAAGAACCCTCACGTTATGGGGTGAAGACGTTTTTTGGGAACATCCGGGCCAATGGATTGGTGGAAAAGTCATCAGCCACTTCAAATATGCCCTCGAGAACTCCCAGAATTGCAGAGTTTAGTTCTGATCACTGATCCTTGCTGGAATGAAAAGCGTCCACAAAGAGACTCAGAGTTTCTCCTCTCTTGGAAGGAAAAAAAAAAAAATCCTGGTTTTGAATGTGGCCATTACGAAAAAGTTTCCCTTTGGATGAGAATGAGCTCTCAGGTCCGTTCTAGCAGGAGTTCCTCAAGCAGCTCTGCCAAGGAAGAAAGAATTTGCTGCTGTTTGCTGAAGACATCAACCCCTGCAATTCTCCTGCTGTTCAGGGGGAAGAGCGGGACTTAGGGATGCCCTTGGTGCTTTGAGGAAGCTGAGCAAGTTCCTCAAGATCCCAACCTCCTGCACATTTCCTTCTCCCACAGACCACCAGCCTCACTCGGAACAGGCTGCTGGAGCCACATGATCCAAACAGCAATTACAGGTAATTATACACGTGAGATGTGATTAATAAGGCACTCCCAGCCCTAAGCAGGCAAGCCTGGACAAGGATCGCCTTCCTCTGCATCCTGCACCTCCTGGAGTAGCCAAAGCTGTTTCAGACGAGCCAAAGCGACTCCAAACGCACCAGGAAGGACAAATCCAACCCCGTGTGACGAGAGGGGTAAGGCAGGAAACAGCCAGGGAAGATCTGGGGGTGAAGCACATAAAGAGGCTCCTGACCAAGAGCAGCTGGGCTTGATGAGATTAAAAGTTTTTCTGATAGGAACGATTCCCGTGCAGGGCCAGGAGCTGGACTCGATGATCCTTGTGGCTCATTCATCATTCCAAGCCAGGATATTCCACGATTCTCAGAATCTGGACTGAGGTTTTAGGGCGGGCTGGCAGAAGAGGGGAAAGGACTTGGCTTTCAGGCCCAGAATAAAGCAGCAAAGCCACGGAGCCACCGGAGGAGCCAGGAATGGCCAGGGCAGGGCAGGAATCCTCGGAGGAGCCCCTCTGTTTACAGTAGGTGCTGCTGAAAGGTGTCTTGAAGAAAGACAGCAATTAACAGGCCTGCAAAAAAAATGGCTTCTTTCCACAAAGAGCCTTTTAAGTCTGTTTTCGGAGCCCCTCGAAGGGTTAATGTTTAGCTGTTTATCCGGAGTTGTCGGATGTCAGTGCTTTCTTTTGACTCCTAATGGCTTATAGCCATCAGGAGGTGAAGCCTCCTCAAAAGAGCTGGTGTCAGGAATGTTTTTTTATGCCCACCAGCACCCACACACCTGCAGCGGCCTGCGCTCGCAGCGCGGATACTTTACATACTTGAACCTGTCTCCCAGGGCCAGGGACATAAACATGAAACCAGATCCCGGCTGCCAGCGCCGCCGGAGCCCCTGGGCGCTCCAGAGGGGTCCCTGCTCCCACTGCCACCCCGCTGACCACACAGGACAGCCCTGCTCCAGCCCTGCTCCAGCCCTGCTCCAGCCCTGCTCCCATTCCCACCCCGCTGACCACACAGGACAGCCCTGCTCCAGCCCTGCTCCCATTCCCACCCCACTGACCACACAGGATAGCCCTGCTCCAGCCCTGCTCCCACTGCCACCCCGCTGACCACACAGGACAGCTCTGCTCCAGCCCTGCTCCAGCCCTGCTCCCATTCCCACCCCGCTGACCACACAGGACAGCTCGGCTCCAGCCCTGCTCCCCACACCCAGCAGCTCTGCTGCTCCACGGGAGTGTTTTAAGGCCTGAGCCCGGAAAATCTCAGCATCTTTGAGTCCTTGCGGCTGCTGAGCAGAAAACAAAGGAGAACTCCCAGGAGCAGCCATCAAAAAGCAGCTGGGTCACAAATCAAAGCCTCTGGGACAGGGAGCAAAGGGAGAACAAAGGCACAGCCCCCAGAGCCATCAAGGCTCTGCTCACTCGTGACCTGCCCCAGCCCTGAGATGTCACTGAGCCCAGTCATCACCCAAACAGGCTGAGCAGGTGGAAATGAAAGCACCTGAGGTGGCCCAGGGGCTCCTAAGCAGTGATGCTGGAGCCATCTGGGTTGAATGGCTGAACGCTATCCCTGAATGCCAGAGCCTTCCTCTGCCTCCTCCTCTTCCTCTCTCTTCCTCTTCCTCCTTAAAATGCCCCTGGATCCCTGGCAGTGCCCAAGGCCAGGTTGGATTTGCTTTGGAGCAGCCTGGGACAGTGGGAGGTGTCCCTGCCCATGGCACTATGCAGCCACTCAATGTCATGTAAATCCTGGAGTTCCTGCTCAAATAAATCATTTCGTGGGCATTAAAGAAGCCCCCTGGGATCACCTCTTCACTTGAAGCTCACATGGAGAACAAAGATTTGTCAACAAGAGGAAGGCAGAAGAGAAGGGAGGAGATAGGGGAGGAGATGAGGCAGAAGATGAGGCAGAAGATAAGCTGGGTCAGCACTCAGGAGAGGAACCTCAGATGAACCTCTTGGTGCTCCCGAAGCCACTGATGGAGCAGGAGGAAACAAAGCTCGGAGGCACAGCTTGAATCCTCCACAGTCTTCAGGAGCCACTTCCCACTGAGCTTCCAACCTCCTGCCAGCCCTCCAGGCCCTCGTGCCACTTCTTTGCTGAGAGGAGCTCCTTCCAAGCCCAGCCTCCATCCCAAGGGCTCCCAGACTCCCAGGAAACCGTTCCCCAGCCCCAGAAGCAAAGCAGAACTTCTCACTTCTCAAACATTTTTCCCCATGGCAGCTGGCAAATCCCTTCCCTGGCTTCTCATCCAACTTGGACAAAATTACTGCAGAGAATCCCTCCTGCTCCCCTCCCCCCGTGCAAAGCAATCCCAAGGGAGGGATGGTTCCATGGGGACCCCCTGCTGGATTGCATCTGATTTCCCTCCTAAGTATGGAATGGGGAAGCGTCTCGAGGGCTATGGCTGTGACCTCCATACAGCTCTTTTGTCAAGTGCCATTTCATTAAAAAATCAGCCTTTTAACTGTGGACACATTTCAACCTCACCAAATCTGCTAATTATTGACAGTTGGTGAAGAGGAGATTTCACTTGTTCCTCCTGTTAAACTGCATCTAATTAGTAATTACTGGTTCACTGTCATCTTTACTGCAATAATCCCACTGCACATTGGCTCATTAACCTTTTGCTTTTCTAAAGCAGCCTGCCAACAAGATGAAGGCTAAAACAGATTGGAAAACAATAGCTCAGCCTTGGATTTTAGGCTGTTTATTCCCCTTGTCCTGGAGATCCAAAAGGAAGATTATTTTTCAGGGAAGGCTTTCGGCTGAAATCAGCCTCATTCCGGAAGACACCCGGGTTTGGCCTGAGCAGCACCCAAAAAAAGCCCTTTAAGCCTCACCCAGGCGACGGCAGGAGTGCTCAGGTGCTTGAAGGGTTTCTCTGCCATCAGCTCTCGCTCCAGCTCCATTTCTCCATTCCTCACCCAGCTCTATCCCTCTTTATCCCCACGGGGCATGGGATGACACAAGTTCCTCGTGGCTGCTGCAGCGGGAGCGATCCGGAGGAGCAGGGCCCACAGGGCGGAAAAGCAGCGGAGCAACCCCGTGGTTCTTTCTCCTGCTGCTACACTGAATTTCATTTGCACAAGTCCCATTTTCGGTTTGGAGCTGTCACAGCTGTTTCCATTGGCAGTGCATAGCTGAGTAGGAGTTGTCAGTGGGGATGCTGGAGGACTGGGAGAGGGAAGAGATTCCCCGGGGGGCATGGGAGGCAGTTGGAGGTTGTGGGCTAAATGCATTAACTACATGTTTCTCCTAAACTTACCGGCAGCGAATTACTCAGTGCGTGCTGATGGCTTTAGGTACCGCACTTAACGCTATCTTGGGATGACAGGAGCGCTTCTCAGCGGCTCCAGCGTGAGTATTCCCAAGGATCCGTGGTTTCGTGGCTGATACGAGGGGTTTATTTTTATAACGTTCTCTTTGGAGCCGCAATATCCAGAAACAAGCTGTGATTCTGGAGCACCGGTGCAGAAATCCGAGTGGAATTTCATCCCTGCAAAACCCAGGGCTTTGCCAGGCTGGATATCGATTAACCTGCGTCAACCTTCCCAGCACAGCGAGGTTGCTCACCTCCAGAACTTCATTTCCCTGACACTGGTGCCTCTGCTGGCACCCAGCTCCGAGCTCTGGTTTCACTGGGGTTGTTTCAGCACAGGAATAACTCCAGAGCAGCCACAGCCGACGTGGAAGGTGCCTGCATTTATCCAGCACGTTTATTCAACCTGTTGCAAGGTTCCAATGCTGCTGGAAAACCAGTGGTGAGCTGGGACCCCTTAGGAGAGAGGAGCAAAGGTGGCCACCCCAGCTCCTGGCCCAAAACAGCCACTCAACCACACATCAGCCTCTGTGCTCGCTCCCTGACTTTAAAAGGGCGGTGAATGTGTGATTCAGGGCAGAATTTGGCTCTTCTGGGGCTCCTGCAGGGGTTGTGGCCATTTTTTTGGAACAGAACTCATCTCTTACACCTTGGTGTTAATTTGCTCCCCGCAGTGCTCGCTACAACAGCGTGGCCCTGTCCCGGCGTGTCCCTGACTGAGGCCATGGGGACAGCAAAGACATTTCCACCTGCTCAGAGATCAGTGTTTAGCCACCCCTAAATCCCTTCTCTGACAAGATAAATTCGTGGAATCATTAAAGCTGGAAAAGACCCCCAAGGTCATCGAGCCCAACCACTGAAGTTCATGGTCTGGTGACGAGAGCCCAGGAATTCTCAGGTTTTGAGAAACGCTCCCTGCAAGGAGACTTGGATTTCCCAGCCCAGGCTGTAAGAAATGGATCCAGAGAGGTTGTTCCAGGAAAAGCACTGGCTCTGCTCACTCGAGCATCCCCACAGAAACCTCTGAAGAGATTCTGGAGAATGGGGGAATGTCCTTTAAAAATACTCACACACGTTGATAAAACAAGAAAACAGGCAGGAGAAGGGAAGGCTCCAGGGAGAGCTCAGAGCCCCTGGCAGGGCCTGAAGGGGCTCCAGGAGAGCTGGAGAGGGACTGGGGCCAAGGCATGGAGGGACAGGAGGCAGGGAATGGCTTCCCACTGGGAAAGGGGAGATTGGGCTGGGATCTTGGCAAGGAATTCCTGCCTGGGAGGGTGGCGAGGCCCTGAGATGGAATTCCCAGAGAAACCACGGCTGCCCCTGGATCACTGGCAGTGCCCAAGGCCAGGCTGGACACTGGGGCTTGGAGCAGCCTGGGGCAGTGGGAGGTGGCAGGGGAGGCACAGGAAGGGCTTTAAGGTCTCTCCCAACCCAAACCAGTCTGGGATTCTCAGACTGCTCAGCCCAGGTGCCTGTGCAACACCTGATCCCATGGGAACACCTGATCCCATGGCGTGAGCAGATGTGGATCCAGCTGTGCAGGGTGGGTCTCACTCCATGGGGCAGAGCTGAGCCCCCAGCAGGCAAAGAGCTGAACTGGGATCTGTGCTGGTTCCTCCTGCCTGGCACGGCGCGTGGGCAGCGCTCATCCTCCTGTCTGCTCCCTCATCAGCGCTGATTCACCGTTACCCCGCTGAGAACATCTCGGCTGCCTGCTCAAGGTCACTCCCGACGCCGCCGGCGCTTCCAGGACTGCCTGGTGCCTGCAATCCCGATATCCTTGGAGCCAAACCAGACCTGAATTTTCCTGGTGGGTTAGGATTCATTCAGCTGCTAAAATCAGCGTGATTGTCCCTGCTGGAATACCCGGCGCTACACAGGAGAAATTCTCTGTCGCCCAGAAAGGCACAATTCCAGTGGGAGGTGTCCCTGGCCGTGGCACGGAATGAGAGGGTCTTGAGGTCCCTCCCAGCCCAAACCATTCCAGGGTTCTGTGATTTTGGGGGAACAGATGTCACCTCTGGGGTGAATGAGGTTGGTGGTACCTGCCATGGCCTTGCTTCCCTCATTATCCCGAAGGGAGACGTCTTAGGAAAGGCCACAGCCACCTCCTGGTGGTGCAGCTGCCTCTGCTGGGAACAGGGAGGAAATTGCACCAGGGAAGGTTTAGATTGGGTTTAGGATGGAATTGTTGGCTGGAAGGGTTTTCAGGCACCGGAACAGGGGTGGAGTCCCCATCCCTGCAGGGATTTCAAAGCCCCTGGGATGTGGCACCTGGGGCCACGGGCAGTGGTGGCCCTGGCACTGCTGGGGGACAGATGGACCGGATGATCTCAGAGGGCTTTTCCAACCTCAAAAGCTCCCTGGTTCTCTGGGAAAGGAGCAGAAGGGATGCTCTGAGCCCGAGTCTCCTTCCAAGGGGAAGGCTGGATGTGCTCCAGGCATGTACCTTGAGCAGGTGCGAGACCTGGCAGTGCTCCTCAGCCTTTCCCAACCAAAAGCTCGGAGCAGATCCTGGGATCAGAGCACAGAGCTGATGGCCAGGGAGCCCGGGCTGAGCTCCTGCCAAAGGCACTGCCAGGCTCTGGGGATGCACGGGAGAGGCAGGGAAATCTCATCACTCCTGCAGCTGGGACTTGTGCAGCTCCTGGCTGGAATGCTGTGTCTGCTCCTGATGGAAGGGCTCCAGAAAGGATGTTGACTAATTAGAAAAAGTTTAAGGAAGAGCCATATGAATCATTAAAGCTTCAGCAAACACGTCTTTTAGCAAGAGCCTCCAAGATGGAGATAAATTCAGGTTCTTAGAGAGCAGGGACAGTTTCCTCTCAGCCTGGAGACAGCAAGAAGGACAACAGAGAATTCCCAACGTGTTTGTCAGTCAGCACACAGTGTGCAACGAGATTCCCTGGCTGGAAGTCACAGATAAACCCACCCAAACTGAAAAAACATGGATTAACCTGCAGACAGTGAGGCAAATTCCTGATCAGCTCTGCCAGCTGACACAAAAAGAACTGCAGCAAAGTCCTGTTTCACAGAGGTTGTGTCCCTTTAGAATAGTGACCTTCTCTGGAAATGTACAGGTTTACAGCCAGGAAAAGCCCTAAACACCAAAATGAACGACTTACAAATAAATCCGCCTGAGCGACTTGTTCAGCTAAAGTGATTTCATTGGTCATTGCCCCTTTCCTTGGCTGGTTCTCCTTTGCTCGCCCCCAGGAGATGAAAAAGCAAAAGCCCTCAAAGAAGCTCTGGGGAAGAACATCCTCCTCAAATGGATGGTCCAGGCCCTCGGCTTCATGGAAAAGCTGGGATTTCATATTTGAACTCCAAGGAAGCACCTTGGAGTGTGATGGGAGAGAGGCCTGCCCCTGCCTGGTGAAGCCACACTTTTAGCGTGAGGAATACTGAAACCAGCTCCACCCAGGAACGGAGGAGGATCCACAGGAACAGGACAATTCTCCAGGAAGGCAAAGAGGCCGTGGTTTGTAACCCCCCTGGAGGGACCGGAGCCGCACTGACCTCGGACATCTGCGGGAAGAGGCTGATGGCCAGCGGGAGCGCCAGGCCAAAGGCAGCGAGGCACACGAGGCTTTGGACCGGGAGAATCATCCGGGGACGGGACCTCAGGAGCGAAGTTCTGCAAGGGAAAGGCTTGGTTAGAGAATTCCATGGGCAGGGGAGTGCAGGGCATCCCTGGATGGACACTGGGGCTCACCTGGACCTGCTGGGCCCCTCTCCCTCACCGGCTGGGGCCCTTCAGAGAATCATGGAATGGGCTGGGATGGAGAGAACCTTAAAGACGATCCAGCCCCATCCCTGCCGTGGGCAGGGACATCTCCCACCGTCCCAGGCTGCTCCAAGCCCCGTCCAGCCTGGCCTGGGACATTCCCAGGGGTGGACAGCTCTTTCTGAGCAGATCATCACCAGCTTCCCCCACACACAGCCCCCAGTCCAAGCCATCCCGCACCGGGGTGAGGCAGGCGAGGTCACCCAGCCCCGGTGTCACCCGCAGCAAGGTGGGGCTGATGCCGAGTGAGCAGAGGAAATCAAGTCCTTGAGAGACACTGGGAGCTCTGGAAAGGGCACTGGAAAAGGCACTGGAAAAAGCACACACGGCTTCATTCATGGGGAAATAGAGCCACAAACGTGACAACCTCCGAATTTGTTAGAAACCCAATGCCTGCAGTGGGTGATGAGGATGTTTTAACATTCGCTGTTTCCAGGGGACGTTTATGAACTCAAGGCTTGTTGACAGCAAACACCTGAAGATACCTGCAAGGTCAACGACCCAAAAGTGACCCTTCTGATGGAATTAACACCGGAAAACTGGGACAACGCCTGGCTGGCAGAAGCTGGCATAGGAGCTATATTCCAGGAGACAGGATCTCAGGCAGTTCAGGAATGTTAAGGGGAAAATATAATTCCTGAGGGGTTTATTCTGAGCCATTTCCAAGAAGTACCCCTCTCATTCAACTGGAAAATAATGGGAATATAAACCACCAACTTGACCGTGAGTTTTGTTGGAATATTCAGTGTGTGAGCAATGTAAAGAGGGACTGGATTTGCTGCTGGGTTATTTAGGGAACGGCTGGAGCTGGGCCAGGGCAGGCTCAGGCTGGAGATCAGGGAAAGGTTCTTCCCCAGAGGCTGCTGGGCGCTGCCCAGGCTCCCCAGGGAATGGGCACGGCCCCGAGGCTGCCAGAGCTGCAGGAGCGTTTGGACAGCGCTGCCAGGGATGCCCAGGCTGGGATTGCTGGGGGCTCTGGGCAGGGCAGGGGTTGGATGGGCAATCCTGGTGGATCCAGCTCGGGATATTCCACGATTCCATGATGTCCTAGCGAACACCTCCCCTCTGGGGTAGTAGCAGGAGCTCTCCTCGGTCAGGGAAAGCACCAGAGGTGACACCCGGCTCTGACCATCCCTGTGGTGCCATCCCTGGGATCAAACCATCCCCAGGTGCCAGCCCTTCCCAGGCCAGCCACGGCCACTCCAGGTTTGACCCAGGCAGGATCCCAGATCCCCTCAGCCCCTCGGCTCCAGGACCAGCCCCGGCTCCCAAAGCACCTGGTGGCTCCTCGGGGAGCAGCTGCTGAGTGGGAATTCATTCCCTGCTCCTGTCTGTGCACACCCAGACTCCTCACCCTCTGCAGGAGCTGGGGGAGCAGGGAAGGCAAGCCCAGCCCGGAGCTCTCCCTCCTCGCCACGCTCAGCTCCTCACTAATAAGCTCTCGAGACAGAGTTGATCCTATCAATTTGTGCTGTGAAAGTCAAGCTTCTGCTCTCCAATATTGAGCTGCTTTGTGCTGCTCGGAGCACGATTCCATCCCAGATTCTCTCACAGAGCTGCAAGGGCTTTGTCCAAGCAGCAAAGCTGTTCCCTTCTCCATGCTCTAACCCGTGCCCCATTCCAGGATGCCCAGGACCAGCTGTGATCATCCCTGGGATGCACGGGGGCAGCTCCAGGCTTTTCTCCTGCTGAAGCTGCTGTGATCAGTGAGAGCCCTCGCCGGGACACTCCCAGGAGCAGCATCCTCCAAGCCTCCCCGGGGCTCAGTTTGGAGCCAGGGCCTCACTGCTGACACCACCCCTGACAACTTAATTTGGAGCTGCACCCTCTGTAATTACCGCCCTGCTGGGGGCCTCGTAATCACCCAAGCAAAGGCTCAAGCAATTTAAAATGAGCCCAGGTCCAGCCCCAGGTGTGACTTCCAGGGGTGCTCCCAGCTCAGGCCAGTTCAAATTACAAGGGCCGACCTCCTAATTAGGAAGAGTTACGGCTTGATTCAAAACGGAGAGCAGACTAATTAACACATGTAGTGTAATGTCTTAATTGGGACTCGGATCAGAGAATTTGTGTGGTTCAGAATAAATGACTCATAATTAGTCAAGAGGTCCAGTTTTCTGCCGTCCCTGGGATCCCTGCTCCCGGCACGGAGCTCGGGAGGATGGGGAGTTAAATATTGCACTTTGTGAGCTGTCAACTGCAATGCAAATCCCTTTTTTCACCCATTAACCCCCCACTGGAAGGGGATGATGAGGTGGTTCCAAGGGTTTAACCGCAGAGGATCAGCGCGGATTAAAAATAAATAAAATGAATATCCATGTGGTGAAGGGGGATTTGGTTTACAGCACCGCCCTGTGCGCTCTGCCAAAGGTTGGGTCAGGGAACGGGGAGGCCTGGACCTTTCGGAGCCCCTGACAGCCCAACTCTGGCAGCTTCTGAAGCCTAAAATATCCCAGGGTGAGCAAGGCTGGGAGGGAGGTCACCCAGTCCCACCTCCCTGCTCCAGCAGGGAGCACAGGGCTCGGGATTGTGCCCAGATGGCTCTCGAGTATCTCCAGAGAAATTAGAAACTGAATTACTGAACACCTTCAGAGATGTTCAAAAGGCAGGTGAAGGAGCCTGATTTCTTCTCAGATAAATCAAAGCCCACCCTACCCTGCCACAGCTCTGCAGGAGTGCTGGTGCTGTTTCCCCAGGGAGCAGGAGCTTTACAGGCTTCACCCCGCGCGCAGGACAGGAGCAGCTTTGCAATTAAACCCTGGCTCAGACAGGGCAACAAGGAACTGGAACGCTTGCACCAAGAGCTCTCACACCAGAAAGGTGCAGGAAGACAAGAGAATCGTGGAATCTTGGAATGGTTGGGGTTGGGAAGGACCTTAAAGATCATTCAGTCCCATCCCTTCCACGGGCAGGGACACCTCCCACCGTCCCAGGCTGCTCCAAGCCCCAGTGTCCAGCCTGGCCTTGGGCACTGCCAGGGATCCAGGGGCAGCCCCAGCTGCTCTGGGAATTCCAGCCCAGCCCCTCGCCACCCTCCCAGGCAGGAATTCCTTGCCAAGATCTGATTTGAGCATCCTCTCCTTCTGCTCGAGACCATCTCCCCTCATCCTTTCGCTCCCTGCTCTCAGGAAAAGCCTCTCCCCAGCCTTTTGTAAGCCCCTTTAACCTGTTTATTTCACTGTTCCCCGTTTTAAAACCCAACACTTTGGTCTGTGCCATCAACACAACTGATCCATGTTTATCCTTCACCTTTGGATGGCAAAGAAAAGGAACTTCGGCAACACTTCCCTCCTCTTTCTCTTTCTCTTTCTCTTTCTCTTTCTCTTTCTCTTTCTCTTTCTCTTTCTCTTTCTCTTTCTCTTTCTCTTTCTCTTTCTCTTTCTCTTTCTCTTTCTCTTTCTCTTTCTCTTTCTCTTCAAACTTTGTTCCTTTGCCCCCTCAAACCCCCTAACGCCTCCTCCAACCGCAACTTCCCCTCCCAAATTTCGCTGGGAAGCCACAGGAAGAGGCACGGAGCCGCTGGGAGCCCTCAGGCTGAGCGCTGGGGATGCACCTCCGGCAGCCGAGCCCACGGCTGCCGCCTCCCCGTGCGGGAGCGCGGTGTCCGTAGGTACCAACACACACAGACAGTGCATCTGCTGCACGGAGACAGAGTGTTGGAGCTCTTGTAAATACACCTTCATTCAACTTTCATCACATTGTTCATTAGTGGTTTAAATTTTGCATAATTTGGCAGCTGCCTCTGGCGTTTTTCAGGAGGTGCTGTAATTTATTCCATATGGAAGTCAGGCGCTGCAGGAAGAAGGAGTTATCGGGAGCACGGAACCGGGGCTGTATTTGTCTGGGAGGAGGTGTCAGATGCTAAACTAAACATGACAGGAGTGAACCCGAGTCTCCCAGCTGACAGATTCTGTGGGGTTTCTGTGGTGTTTGCTATAAACAGGTTCAGCGGCAGCGCCGACACCGCGAGACGCCGGCGCCGCCGCGGGGCACGCGGAGCGCCGGGGCTGCAGCTCGGGGATCCCGAGGGATCCTGAGGGATCCCAGACTCCTCCGAACAGCCCTCTGAGGTGCCAAGGAAGTTTGGGATCCTCAGATCTGCTGAGACCCTCCCTGAGCCTGTCAGGTCTCTCTGCCCTCTGTTGCCGAGCTTTTCTCGCTCGTTTTGGGGTCATTTTGGGCAACCTGAGCCCTTCCGGTGCCCAGCAGCTCCACTGAGCCACCCAGCCAGGCCGGCACGGGGCTCAGCCCCGAGCTCCAGCCCCGTGCCCCTCCAGAGGACACAGCAGCTGCGGAGCGAGGGAGGCTGGGGATTTTTGTGCTTGATTGACACCATTAAAGGAGCAGTTTCCATGTTTACCCTGGGAACAGCCCCAGCAGTGAAGGTGTCGCTGCTGGCAGCTGCTGAGGCAAACAAACTTCACCGAGGCTGGAGCCGGACGAGGATTTTGAAGGAAAAGCACCTGTGGGAACACCCTGCACGCACTGACGGGGAATATCTCCAGGAAAAGTCCCTGGACGCCAGGCCCAGGAGGGCCTCCTGCCTCACCCCCAGCTCTGCGGGGACAAACGTGGTTCAGGGTGAAGGAAATGCCCTCCAGCACCACAAGCCACGGGCTGAGCGCTGGCCAGACCCCAGGGAAATCCATTTTCCCTGGTGCCACTGGTTTAGCTCAGCCAGAGCAGCTCTGCAATGTTGATCCAGCCTGGGAGCGTCCTGATTCTATGGGATTTGCAGGAAAACAGCCCTAGGAACTGCTGCAGGAGGATGGTTTGGAGATGAAGGAGAGCAGAAATGCTCCTCCTCCACGGACACAACTGCTCTGCTCCCCACTGCTCCCTCGGCTCCTGCCCATTCCAGCTTTGTCTCTTCCACAGACACTGCCCAGGTGGCTCCAAGCCCTTCTCCAGTGTATCCCGACATTCCCGAGCTCTTGGAACCCTCTCAGACCCAGTCTGTGCTTCAGGCCCTCTGCAAGGGCTTCTCGGAGAGGCACAGAGGAGGCTGGAGATGAGGGCGTAAGAAGAGCTGAGCTCTTCAGTCCTCGCTCAGAGACCACCCAGAGTGTCCCCAGCCGACACTGGCGATGGACTGAGCTTCTGCTGCTCTTGCTGCTCATCTGCTTCACTTCCCATCAAAAATCCGTGGATTCCCGGAAGGCTGGGAATGAGAAGCAGCAGGGATGGGGAGTGAGGTGGGGTCTGGCCACGCTGCTGGAGGTGGTGGCATCTCTGGAAGATCCCTTGGGATGCGGAGAGCATCCCTGCCCATTCCTGAGGGATCTGAAGTCCACTCGCACATCTTTAAAACTGGTTCCTGAAGGGTTCAGTCAGAGGTGAAACCTCATTTTGGGAAAAAATGAGGTTTTGGCCGGACCACAGGAGCCAAAACTTTGGGCTGTCCCAGCACAGAGCTCAGGGAAGCTGAGGCTGCACCAGACCTGGGCTGCCCCACACGAGGAGGGGCTGCAGCTCTGGGAAAAAACAGCTCCACTTCCCAAATCCCATCGTAACAACCAGACAAAGGATTCCCAGGAGTGTCTGAGCAAAGGGAAACAGGGATGGAAAGCCCAGCTTCCCCCAGCGGATGCCGTTGTCCCCACACCTCTGTGACACGGAGGCACCGAAGAATTCCCACCGCCAGCTCCATCCCCGGCAAGAGTCGCCCTCATCTCCCAGACACCGCCAAACCAATTCTCCTCCCTGAGAAAGTTGCCAGCTCAGCTATTATTTATAAAACTTCCCCGAGAATACATCTGCACAAAATAACTGACACCGTGTTCCCTGCACGGCATATGCAGGCTGAAAATAAACATTGATTCTATATGTTCAGTGCTCCAGCAGAGCGGCCAAGCAGCAGGAAATGCATGAAACATGGGGAAAGAATGGGAGCGCGGCAGTGGGAGGGAACATGGAATTACTTGGAGAGCAGAGAAGGCGGCCCTGGGAGTTAAAATACACAGCAGGCAAAGAGACGAGAGGAGCCAAGAGAGCTGAAAAAAATGGCACAAGAGACGAGAGAGGCAGCTGGGGGAGTTAAAACATGCAGATGGAGAGATGGCTGGGAGAGAGGAAAGACCTGGATCCGAGCGGAGAGACGCGGCCGGGAACTGGCCACTTAAAATAAACTTTGGGAGTGGCGGGGTGAGAGCGAGGCAGGGAGAATTCCTGGGATCTGGAACCCTGCTGGGAGCAGGGCTGGGGCCTGGAGGGGCAGGACTCCCACCCAAGGAGCACCATCATCCACCTGCTCCCGGGATCACACTGGGCACGGGAATTGTCCCCTCCTTCCCCATATCCCAAAGGCAAACCCATTGGAGGAATCATCCCCTCCTTCAAATCCCAAATGCAAATCCATTGGAGGAATCATCCCCTCCTTCCCACAATCCCAAATGCAAATGATTTGGAGGAATCACCCCTCCTTCTTCAGAATCCCAAATGTAAATCCATTGGAAGACTCATCCCCTTCTTCATCAAAATCCCAAATGCAAATCCATTGAAGGAATCCTCCCCTCCTTCCCCACATTCCCAAATGCAAATCCACTGGAGGATCCAGACTGTGACTTCTGATTCCCAGCTCTCCAGCCTCCAAATAATGAGTGACACATTCCTCCTTCCCATTTATAGCCTCCGCAGGGAATTCTATAAATAAATGGATAATGCCTGCCTGGATCTCACCCCCATTAACAACGCCCTCCTCGAACTCAAATCCTACTAAATTTAAAAAGTTACACTTTTCCACAAATGCTCCAAAGTTGGTTTTTTTTTCCCCCAAAATGAGGTTTCACCTCTGACTGAACCCTTCAGGAACCAGTTTTAAAGATGTGCGAGTGGACTTCAGATCCCTCAGGAATGGGCAGGGATGCTCTCCGCATCCCAAGGGATCTTCCAGAGATGCCACCACCTCCAGCAGCGTGGCCAAACCCCACCTCACTCCCCATCTCTGCTGCTTCTCACTCCCAGCCTTCCGGGAATCCATGGATTTTTTGATGGGAAGTGAAGCAGGCACAAAGCTCTGGGGAGAATTCAGGCAGGCAAAAGCAGAGCCCAGATATTTTTATATCCACGGAGTTTCGTGGCAGCGGGAAGGAAACTTTTTCTCTCACAAATGTGAATTGAGGCTCCCCATTAGTTAAAGGGATGATTTTTTGAGGGCAAGCTCCTGTAAAGGCACCGATGAAATCAGGTTTGGTAAGGCCTGCTCTGAGCACAGGTGCATTTAGCAAAACTCACACCAACACAAGGATTGATGGTGCCCCCGAGGACAAAGCAATGATTTATTGGTTTTATTTTGCTCCAGAGGATGGAGCACATTTCACCAGCAGTTTTACTTTGCCCCCAGGTGCCAATCCTATTTTACTGTCAGGTTTATTTAATTTTGGGGATGGCCTAGGAAGGGCCCTCAGTGTGTCCTGCTGGAGACAATCATTTAATCACTGAGAGAGGAGGTTTTTTACCAATTTCTCTGAATTTTTAGCACAGGAAGGTTTTTATCTGTAGATAACCAGAATAACAAAGGTCCTCTGAAGCAATAAAGCAGTTTGCCCTCTGTCTTGGTCTTTTTTTGGATGGTGAAATGGGAACCAGTTAAACCCATGGGAACACACACAACCAGCTCAGTGCCAAGCCTCAGCTCCCACACACGGCTTGGAGTAAGCCCTGAGTAAGGATCTCCGGAGTCAGGAACTCCAGAGCGAATCACGGCCATTCCCGAGCACATTCCCGGCAGATCCTGCAGGTAAATCCTGGCTTGTGGGTGACAAAGGGCCTTGGAGCAGGGAAAAGGCTGCAGAGGTTTTATCCAGGAGGAGAAGGAGTTGAAAATCAAATGTTTTGCGCAAAATGAGGGGGGCTGGAATCCACTGCTCGTGGGAATTAGATGGTCTTTAAGGTCTCTTCCCACCCAAACAATTCCACAATTCCATGATAATCTCTGGCTGAAGAGCAGCCAAGCCCTTTAATCTCTGATGATTGCTGAGTGGAGAACTGACAATCACGGGCAGTTTTCCACTGATTCCCGGGAGTTTTGTCTCACGCTGACATTCCACAGTGGGTTATTCAGACTGCTGGGGTGTCGGAGATGAATTAGAATCATCACACCAATGTGAAACATTAACGAGCTGGACATTGCTCCAGAATGATGGGACACGGAAATTTCATCAGCAAAAAAAAAAAAAAAAAAAAAAAAAAAAAATTGGTGGCTCAAATTTGAGGGGGAAACCTTCTGGGTCTGCACGACTCCTGACAGGAGGAGGCAGCCAGGGGGGAGCTGGGCTCTGCTCCCAGGGAATGGGATGAGCACCAGGGGAGGTTTGGGTTGGATTTGGGGAAAATTCCTTCATGGAAAGGGTTGTTGAGCATTGGAAGGAGCTGCCCAGGGCAGGGGTGGAGTCCCCATCCCTGGAGGGATTTCAAATTCCTCTGGATGTGGCACCTGGGGCCACGGGGCACTGGTGGCCCTGGCAGTGCTGGGGATGGTTGGACTCCACGACCGCAGAGGACCTTTCCAACCTCACCCATTCCATGATTCCATAAAGCACCAACGCCTGACACCCACTGAGGCCCTTCCCCCTTGCCCACGGCCGTTCCCGTCCCTGGCCCAGCACTCACTTCTCCAGCACGGACATGATGATTGGAGGTAGAACCAGTATAGGCATGGGCAGGACCACTCTGGTCAGCGCCGTTTCCAGCAGAGCCTGCAGAGCAAAACCAAACAAACACATCCAGACGTCTCCCAGGAACCCCAGCACGGACCTGCCGGGCTCAGGAACGGCTCTGCTGTGCCGTGTGTGGGAGTGAAGGGATCAGCAGACACTCCCGGCTCTGCCAACGGCAGCGCTTTGGTCACAGCCTGTGCTCCCTCCGTGCTGGGCCACAGATCCCGCAGAACCAACAGAGACAGCGCAGAGCGTCCCCGATTTCCCTGGGTGCGACCAAAGGTGTTCGAACATCCCAGCACATTCCCATGAAACAGGTCAGGGCTGCCTGGAGGGAGACAGGGAGCTGGAACAGCTGCCTGGGGATGCTGGAGGGAAAATGCTGCGGGGGAAATACCCCACCCTGGGCTGAGCAGCAGCTTCAACCTTTCCTCCCTCAGCTGAGCTTTGATTCCAGCTCATCCTGGGGGAATGCAGCCCCTCACTGCTGCTCCAGGAATTGTTTTTAACCCCTGGGGCTTCGTTGCAGCGCACTGTGACACACAGGGCTCTCCTCTCCCAGGAAAAGACCCAACCATGGAGCTACAGCTGTGCCTCCACTGGCTCTGCCTTCCTGGCAAGATTCACCAGGAGCAAACAAAGCAGCAGGGTTTGGATTTATCTCAGAGATCTCTGCTCCCAGAGATCTTCCACGGCCTAAAGGGGCTCCAGGAGAGCTGGAGAGGGACTGGGGCCAAGGCATGGAGGGACGGGAGGCAGGGAATGGCTTCCCACTGGGAAAGGGGAGATTGGGCTGGGATCTTGGCAAGGAATTCCTGCCTGGGAGGGTGGCGAGGCCCTGGGCTGGAATTCCCAGAGAAACCACGGCTGCCCCTGGATCCCTGGGAATGTCCAAGGCCAGGCTGGACACTGGGGCTTGGAGCACTCTGGGACAGTGGGAGGTGTCCCTTCCCGTGGATGGGGTGGCACTGGATGGGATTTAGGGTTCCTTCCAGCCCAAACCATTCCAGGATTTTATGTCCCAGGGACGTCTACATCACAACAAACTCTCAGAGAGGGACAGATGTGTCACGCTGAGGATCTGCCACATTTTCCATGACAAAACCCCGGATTAAACTCTCCAGGAAGAAGCACTGGGATTAGATGGCAGCTGAGCAGAAACTTCCAGAACCCCCAAATTTTATGTTTCAACTCCACCTCCATCGCTCTCCCAGCACCTTTACTTTCAATCTTTATTTCCTCCGCTGCCTCTGTTCCCCTCAGGAATGGAGGATCCCCGTCAGGATGGAGAGGGGAGAGCGGCTCAGCGAACGGAGGTGAGGAGAGCTGGCTGCAGGCCGTGCCTGTGTCCCTTCAGCAGACTGGCTGCATCCCCCCGTTATCCCACAGCACGGACAGCTCCTCCGGATCCCGCCGCTGCTGCCTCAGAGAGCCTCCCGAGCCTCGGGCAGGAGGAGGGAGGGAAATGCCAAGCATTTGATATTATTAACTGATTATATTATTAACTCCCGTGCCTGGGCGTGTGCTCGCTGCACGCTCTCCGTTTCAGCTGGGAGCCCACTCGGGAGCCGGAGCCGTGCACACAGGGCTGGGCAGGGAAGGAGCCCAGGCGCTGAGGGGTTTTCAGGGAAAGCAAAGCAGCTGTGAACGAGGGTGAGAACATCTGGCTGCGCTCACCCAGCTTTGGGTGGCAGTGTTTGAGGCAGCTGTGGCATGGGAAGGGTTAAAGGGCTGCTCAGCTCAGGGATTGAGTCTTCCTCACTTGGGAAAAGGTGTGAGGGATCCTTGCTGGGTATTCCGCATGCACTCCTCACAAATTCCCGCGAGGAGCTCCTGTGGAAGCACCGGGATCTGCCCTGCGTCAATCCGTGCCCCTCGAAACCTTCAGGGCCAGTCCCCAAATCCCCCTGCAGGACACGAATCCGTGTCCTCTGGAATGCTGCTCCCCTCCATTCCCAGCTCTTCCAGCAGCTGGGATTTGCTGAGCCTGGAATCAGCTGTGTCCCAGCTCCCCCCCGACACCCCGGCACTCACGTGTTTGGCAGCAACTCTGGAGGAGCCCACGATGTTCCCGTTGCTGTCCAGCACATCAATGCCTTCCTCCAGCTCCGTGTGCCTCATCAGGACCACGTTGCAGATGTTGGCACTGGCTGGGGAGGAGGAGAAGGGCAGGAGGATCAGCCCTGGTCAGTGCCCACCCTTGACAGCCCTTCAGCTTCCCTGCCCTCAGTCTGCCCAGGAGCTTCCGTGAGCTGCTCTGATCCCAAGGGGAAAATGGGATTCTCAAGGACAATAGTAACCAAGATTTGTTTTTTTTTCTCTGGGAAAATAAGGGCAAATGGTCAGGACTCCAGGGAGGCCTAGTGCCAGGTGTCCTTGCCTGTGGCTGGAACTGGATGGTCTGGAAGGTTCCTTCCCACCCAAACCATTCCATGACTTCACAGATTTTACAGGAAAAACTGCTCTGTGCAGTTTTTCCTTCCCGACCCCTGCTCCTTGCCCAGCCTGTGGCTTTTGAGGCCTTCTGGGCGTGACCCCAGATTCTGCTCCCCAAGCAATGGATGCAGAGCTGGGGTTGAGCACCAGCCTCCCACGTGCAGCCCCTCCCCGGGCTCGGGCTCTTCCCAACTTCTCCCAGGGAAAAGCTGCTCATTCCTGCAGAACTTTCGGGCTGCTCGAGTGGCATTTTCCAGCACCCCCCACACCACATTTCCTTGCAAACTTTCCACCCAGAACTCAGACAAACCCACTGTTGCTGCAAGCACCAGTGCCTTCCAAAAATGTGTTTCTGCACTGCTTGATGGGTTAATATTCGCTAATTAATCTCAATTCATGTCATATAACAAATGTCTAATTTTTTGAGGGTGGTGGGTGGGTGAGCCCTCCACGAAGGCAGCTCTGTGCAATCAAGGATGATTTGTGGTGACAAATGCTCCTTACACTCGAGAGGGAGAGGAACATACACACACGCACACTCTGTCTCTCTCTTTAATATTCCAACTACCAGACCACTCTTCCCATCTATCAAAATATCTGTGTTCCCAACCCTTCAGCTCCTGAATCCCAGAGAAAAAAAAAAAGAAAACAGGCCCTACATTTAAAGAAAGTTTAGCCCCTGGGTTTTTTGGTTTTTTTTTTGTTTTTAACACTCACATGCCCCGTCCTTCTCGTTGTCAATCAAAGCTGAGCAGATAAAAACAGCCCAGCGGAGCTGCTGTGGCCAAGCATGCAGTGGCACAAAGTTCCTGACACCCTCGGGAGGTGGTGTCCAGACCTGGCGCTCCCAAGATGCTTTTCCAAGGCTCTGCTCTCCCTGCCCTGGTCCCAAATCCAAAAGCTGCTTCCAGCCTGCTCGTCTGAGACGAGCAGCTCACGTAACCGCTCCCCTTCTGCTTTCTGAGAACGCAGAAAATGCTGCTAATTATGGCTAAACTTGGATTTTACGGACGTCTCAAAGGCAGAGGGGGGTGAGAAATAAATAAATAAATGTGCAGACAAATTGATCTGCAGGATTTGGGGAAGGAATTGTGATAACGTGGCCTGGAAACCACGGCTGCGAAAACACGTTGGGAACGGGGTTCAGGCTCCAGACCAAGGCACCACCACACTCCTGGGGGTCTGGAGAGACTTTTTCAGTCCCAGGGTGCTCTCCACACCCTGAATCTGCCCTTGCGCGTCACCTCAACACAGCAATTTTAACCACACACGCACACAGATTACCCAAGGAGAAGAAATCCTTCCTTTCCTTTCTCTCCGATGAGGATCTTCCTATCAGATCTCACTTCCGTCAGATCAGGGCTGAGATGCAATTTTTGGGGGTTTCCTGAGCGTTTTTGTGGCCATGAACATCTCTAGGATAAAGCACACCCTCACCAGTGGCACCCTGGCCTTGGGGACAGCTGTTCACACCCAGCTCTTGGGAAGGAAAGGGTGGATTTGGTTCCTTGCACTCCCTGGGCATCGAGATCCTTCCCCGCCTCATCTCTGAGGAAGGATCCAGCCCTCCCTGCTCCACTTTGGAACCACAGCTCTCCAGAACACAGCTCCTTCCATTTTCCTGCCCTTTCCATGGAGAACCCCCTCACCCCCGGAGGATTCTCCCACACTGATCCCAAACCCATTTCCACCAGGGCAGCCCCTGGCCTTGCAGAGCCTTGTCCGCTCCAGGAGCTGCTCCCCTGCCTTGGTTTCCTGGATCCAACCCCTGGACCTGGGCAGGATTTTTAGGACAACTTGGGATTTTCAGCTGCTACAAAAGAGGTGAGGGCAGGGCCTGACCCAGCACCAGGTGTGTGAAATGTGTCCTCCAGGCAGAACTGGTGCAGCTGGGAGCTCATTTATTGTGCAAACACAACCTTTCCATGACCTGGAGAGGACCCAGCCCGCGCAGAGCATCTCTGGGGGCACCGAGCCCTGTCCCAGCCCCTGTCCCAGCTTCCCAAAGCTCCATGGAGTCTCTCTGCACATCCCTGGCATTTGGGCTGCCCTCCACCCCAGCAGCAGCTGCCTCTCCCCAGGTCTCCGTCGCCCGGGGTGCCTCGGGATGGGACCCTCCAGCTCTGATGTCCCTCCAGTTTCCCAGCTGCCTCCACCCAGCACAGCTCTGGAGCTCAGTGGAGAGGGAGGCCAGCAAGGGAAAATCTAATCTCACAGAATCATGGAATCATTAAGGCTGGGAAAGATCTCCAAGATCATCGAGTCCAACCATCAGCACTTCCAGATACATCACTAAACCCCATCCCTCCGCACCACATCCACGGATTTTTTTGGAGCAAGAGCTTTAGTCTGGCTTTTCGTGTAGAAATAGAGCATTTCTGCCTTTTTGCTGGGGGGCTGGAGGCTCAAAAGCAATTGGGAGACACATCTTAATTAAAGGGTCTGCAAAGCACAAACCAGCAATTAGTGGGAGGATCCCTGATGTCCTGGCACACAACAAAGCATGACAAATAAAATATTAGCTGGAGAATTAATTACAGGCTAAACAAATTAATTATGGCTCCTCAATCAACGCCAGCACAAACACCTTGGTGTGAGAATAGATCAAGCCTGCAGCAAGGATTTCCTGAGCGTCTCTGGCTCAAACCCTGCCTCAGAGCTGCCTCGCAGGGCTTGAACTCGTCCCTCGTGCTCTCCTGGTTATCAAAACTCAGAGAAAGCTGAATCCCTCCAAAATATATCCCAGAAAAGTTCCAGGAAAACAACAACAACAACATCCACAGATCCCTTTTTTTACAAGCAAAGTGCTCAGTGCAGCCCCCAGACCGCGATCCTCGTCCCCCCTGCTCTGCAGACAGGGAAAGCAGCTGGTTTTTTGGCAGAAAAGAGGGGGGAAAATCCAGCATCCTGGGAATTGAGGGCTGGAGGGACTCAACAGCCATTTCTCTGCTAAGAAAGGGGCAGAAAGGCCGGAGAAACTGAGAGTAGCAGACAGGTAAGGGGGCTGAGCCGCCTCCAGCAGCTCCGAGAATGTGGCACTTGCACAGCAAAGGAAAAAGCTGAAAGGAAAATTCGGCATTAAATGGCTGAAGAGGGACCTGGAACAGGGAGCAAACCCCAGTTTTTAGTGATTCCCTCCATGCTTGGGCAATTTTTGCACCACCTTTACAAATAAACAGAAAATTGCCCTAAAGCCAGTGGTCATTTCCTCAGGGCTGAAATAACTCAGCATTTGCTGAAGGCTGCAGCCACAGGGCCCAGGAAAAGCTGAGTCCAGGGAGTGCCTTCCCTCAAACACCGCGCTGATGAAACACCGACAAAATGCTCCTCAGCTCTGCACACGTCTTGGGCTGCTTTTAATCAGTGCCTCTCCGAAATCTGCACCTTCAGAGCAGAACCATTTCTGTGCATTTTGTTGTAAAATAACCACAGCGCTGCTGCTCCTCTGAAGATCTGATCTGACACAGTTCGACCCAGATCTCGCAGCTGAAATGCTCTCAAATCGGAATGGTCAAGGAGCAGTCAGTGCTGGGCGTTTTTGAAGCTGCTTCAGAGAGGAAAGTGCAGCTGAAAAGCCCCAGGAGCTGCCTGCACCAGCAGCTTTGCCCCATTTTTCTGCCAAAATGCAGCTTTGCAGAGTCCTACCCCCGCCTGCCCCAGGTCAGGGAGCACCACTGAGGGAACGTGAGCAGGAAGGCAGGAGCTGTGTCCATCCCAGACGCTTCTGGCCACCCGCAGGCACCCACTTGAATAGAAAGAAAAGGGGTTTGTCCTTACCGACGGCAGGGAATGGCACAAACCTCTGGATCAGGAGCCGAGTGGCCGGGGTAAACTTGTTTGCTCTCTGGATCAGAACATTAAGGCCCACCTTGGAATGGAGAAAAACGAAATAGAGAGGGAGGAAGTCAGTGAGCAGGAGCAGGGCAGATGGAACAGGATCTGTACACGGATCGGGGTCTCTGCCCACGAGGAAGTGTCTGAGGACCAAACCTCGCCTCCGCTGCAGGATTGGGCTGCGCTGGGCTCAACCCTTTGGTGAAAAAAGGTTAAATCCAATTGCTGGGCTTAAAAGAAAGGCTGAGCCCAACCACGGGGCTTAAATGAAGGGTTGGACCCAACAATGGAGCTTGAAAGAAGGGTTGGAGCCAGCTGTTGGGTTTATGTGAAATGTTGAACCCAGCCATCGGGTTGAACCCAACTGTTGGATTGACACGAAAGGTTGAACCCAGCCAAGGAGCTGAACCAAACCATGGGGTTCAAATGAAGGATTGATCCCAGTCGTTGGGTTTAAATGAAAGGTTGAACCCAAGCGTTGGGTTTAAAGGAAGGGCTGAACCCAGCCGTGGGACTTAAATGAAGGCTTGACCCCAGCTCTTGGGTTTATCCGAAGCGTTGAACCCAACCATTGGATTGAACCAAAACATTGGGCTTGAATTAAGAACTGAACTCTTGGATGTAGAAGAAGGGTTGACCCCAGCTGTTGGGTTCAAATCAAGGGTTGAACCCAGCTCCTGAGTTCATATGAAGGGTTGACCCCAGCTGTTGGGTTCAAATCAAGGGTTGAACCCAGCTCCTGAGTTCATATGAAGGGTTGACCCCAGCTGTTGGGTTCAAATCAAGGGTTGAACCCAGCTCCTGAGTTCATATGAAGGGTTGACCCCAGCTGTTGGGTTCAAATCAAGGGTTGAACCCAGCTCCTGAGTTCATATGAAGGGTTGACCCCAGCTGTTGGACTGAACCCAACCATCGGGCTGAAATGCAGGATTGAACCCGACCACTGGATTTAAATGAAGGCTTGAACCCAACTCTTAGGTTTATCCAAAGTGTTGAACCCAGCCACTGGACTGAGCCAAACCGCTGGGTTTAAATGCAGGATTGAACCCAACCACTGGGTTTACAGGAAGAGTTGAACCCAGCTGCTGGACTGGACCCGATCCCTGGGTTTAAGGATTGAACGCAGCTGTTGGGTTTATATGAAGTGTTGAACCCAACCACTGGGTTTAAACCCTTTCCACCTAACAGACAAGCCAGAAACCACTGCAGCACCATCCAGCCCTCCCAGAAATGCCCTTGGCTGCATTTTCACCCCGTTCACTGGCATTTTCCCCATCCAGCACAAAATCCCTGGGACTGGAAGTCCTCACCTGGCCAGGAAAAGGCCAGATTTCAGTGGTGCTGGTGGCCCAACACGATTAATTCCTTCTGCAAGGGTCTGGACCACACCACCCCGTCCAGCGCCAACATCCGGGCTGTAACGTTTATCACAACCACGGATTTGTTTGTGCGGCCTCAGAGCTGTTCATCGTTTTCCATGGATCTAAGTCATCGTGGATGTTCATAGAAACAGCACAGAGGAGTTGCTGCCTCCTGAGCCTCAGGTTGGTAACAGTGAAAGTTTGGAGAATCTCCATCAAAATTGGCTTCAAGCAGAAGTGGGGTTAAAAAATGAACCAAACCTCTTCACGGGGAATGGCTTCTGTCTTCAAATTACTCTTCCTCACAGTGTTTTCACTTTTTCATCCCCCAAAAAACCCCGCAAATGCACAAACAGAACCCAACAGCCCCAACCCGGGAATTTTCAGCTGGAAATGGAAGTCTCGAGCAATGTGCGGCCCAAAAGTTTTCAGCCAAAAACGCAGCAAAATTTAAAAAAAAAAAAAAAAAAAAAAAAAAACACACAAAACCAAAAAAACA
>VZRN01001521.1:620225-663900 GCA_013397935.1 Dasyornis broadbenti | reverse complement strand
AAGGGAAGGGAAGGGAAGGGAAGGGAAGGGAAGGGAAGGGAAGGGAAGGGGGGAGCTTGGAACGTGGGGAAAGTCACTGTTGAGAACAGCAGTAAAATGAGGGATCAAAAGAAAAAAAGAGGAAAGAGGCTGGTGGGGGGAGAAGGGGATAAAAATAAACTAAAAATCACAGAAGGAAGGAGAAACAGAGATTTTAAAAGATGCCCAGTGCAGCTGTGGCTGCCCCCGAATCCCTGGCAGTGTCCCAGGCCAGGATGGACAGGGCTTGGAGCAGCCTGGGGCAGTGGGAGGTGTCCCTGCCGTGGNAGAGATTTTAAAGGATGCCCAGAGCAGCTGTGGCTGCCCCCGGATCCCTGGCAGTGTCCCAGGCCAGGATGGACAGGGCTTGGAGCAGCCTGGGGCAGTGGGAGGTGTCCCTGCCGTGGATGGGGTGGGATGGGATGAGCTTTGGGATCTGTTCCATCCCAAGCACCTTTTCCAGCTTTATTCCAGGTGATTCCTTCACCTGAGTCACGCACACGAGAAAGGATAAAACTCCAGACCTGGCACAGCTCTCCCTGCACAAAGCTGTGCTGTGACCTGGGATGGGTGCAGGTGGAGAGAAAAGGGAATATTGGGTGGAAAACAGGGAACAAAAGAATATTGATTCCTCCCCAAATTCCTCCTGTAGGGTGGGAAATCAGGAGTGTGGATGTAGCATGGGATCCAAGAGAGGAACATCAGCCCCTTCCCACAGCGATTCCTCTCTCTAAAATGGGGAAAAAAATCAGGATATTTGCAAAGATTTCCCAAGACTCCTCATTTATCTGCACCACAGCGAGGCCAAACTCTGCTCATCCCTCACCTGGGGAAGGAATTTGCTTGTCCCTGGCATTCAGGACACGGAGGGTGGGGCTGGTGGGAAGCACCGGCACAACTCCCCTGCTCCATCCTCTCCGGGCCTCTCCCGGCCCTTTTCCAACTCCAAACAGGGGAGGGATATTGGGATTGGATATTGACCCAATCTCCAAACCCCTCCCTGCCCTGCAGGGCTCTCTCCAGACTGTTCTGGGTTGGGATTATGAGGGATTACCAGGACACAACATTCCAGCTCCTCCCAACATCAGGAAGGAGAAGGACCCGTGAAGATCCACAAAAACCACGGATCCAGGGAAGCTCCTGCCTCTCCCTGTGCACCATTCTGAGCCCTGAGCCCCACAGCTCCAACCCAGGGCTGTTCCCAGCGGGATCACAGCCTGGGGGACACCGAGGCACTGCCCAGGATCCAAGGAGCTCCCCTGCAGGAAGATTTTCACTGGCACGAGGCTGAACCCCGTCATTTTATTATCTGCGCATCTCACGGAGCTTCTCACACCCCTTTTCCCAGGGGGGTTTCTCACAGCACCCCGAGGGTCCCTTCTGCACTCTGGGGCTGCCCTTCTGCTCCAGCTCCTCTGCAGGATCCGGGGCAGCCCAAGGAATTCGAGATTCCCAAGCCCTGCTCCAGCTATCCCAGCATGGACACCTCCACGCTCCAAGGGTTTCCTTACCAAAGCCTCCCAGCTTCTCCAGGGACAAAGCTCTGCCAAGATCCTTGTCCGTGTGTCCTGCCCCTCTAATCTGCTCCTGTTCCAAGAGGGAGAGGAGCATTAATGCCAAAACCATGGAATCAGCAGCACCGGAGCGTGCCGGGGTGGGAAGGCAGGGTGTGAGTGGCAGCAGCACATCCAGCCGGAAAACGTGGCCTCAGGAATTCGCAAGGTGGGGAAAATGCTGGCCTAGGGATTGGGGAGGTCACTGGCAGCACCCCAGCTTCACCAGGAAGCTGTGGATTGGAAACCAAAGCGCTGAGGATGTTGGGATGGGGATTTGGGTTAAACTGCAGCTGGAAAAGGGGCACAGCTCCGTGGGGTGCTGGAGGTGGGCTGGGAGCAGGGAGGGGACAGCAGAGGGGACGCGGAGCAGCAGCAGTGCCCTGCACACGCACCCTGGCGCATGGAAAACCAGCCAGAGGAGCTGGATCCAAGCCCATGGAGTTTTCCATCAAAACCTCGAGGCACTTCAACAACTCCACACCCTTTGGAAAATGGTCCGGCAGCTGCACAAGGAGCAAACGCAAACTCTGTGTCACTTGAGAAAACGGGAAAAGGTCTTGGCCAGAGGAAAAATTGCCAGCTGCTGTGGGATCTTCTCCAAAGGAAAAGGCACAACCACTCAGCTCAGAGACTCACTGGAAAACCCAGCACAAGGAATAACTTCCCTAAGTTCCTCCTCAAAACTGTTCCTGCCCCTTTGGGATGAGCTGATCCCGCTCCTGGGAAATGTGACATTAAAAGCCACGAGAGCACGATTTTAGGAATGTTAAAAGCTCCTCTCTCACAGATCACTGCACACAGAACCTCAGAGGAGCTGCTCCAGGGCTGGAGCCCCTCTGCCATGGAGCCAGGCTGGGAGAGCTGGGAATGTTCCCCTGGAGAAGGGAAGGCTCCAGGGAGAGCTCAGAGCCCCTGGCAGGGCCTGAAGGGGCTCCAGGAGAGCTGGAGAGGGACTGGGGCCAAGGCATGGAGGGACAGGAGGCAGGGAATGGCTTCCCACTGGGAAAGGGGAGATTGGGCTGGGATCTTGGCAAGGAATTCCTGCCTGGGAGGGTGGCGAGGCCCTGGGCTGGAATTCCCAGAGAAACCACGGCTGCCCCCGGATCCCTGGCAGTGTCCAAGGCCAGGTTGGATCCACCTGGGAATGTGGGAATTGTCCCTGCCCGTGGATGGGGTGGAATGGGATGGGTTTAAGGTCCCTTCATCCCAAACCCTTCCATGATTCCATGCTGTGCCCTGAACACCATTTCCAGCCTGCGAAGTGTCCACGGGGGAAAGATGCAATTCCCAGCACAGGGGAGCAAGGTGCCACCCCCAGGACACAATTCCAGAATCTTCCCTCTCTCCAGCTGCCACCCAGGACCCTGCAGCCTCGACGGCTCTGATTTGGCCACGGTTAATTCATCATTAATTAATGCACGAGGGGAGAGTGGGAGCTCACAGAGCAGCAAAGCCACAGCGCAGGAGGTGCTGGGATTCCGGCTCTGCTGGGAAGCTGGGGCATGCAGGGGCAGCCACGCTCAGGTGACAGAACTGCCAGGTTATCAACACGGAGCTGAGGCAATCAAAAGACAAACATGCGCAGCAACCCAAAACCCATCTCCCAAGCAGCTCCTTCAGTCATGAAACGCAGAGACATAAAGAGTTACCCACTGCTATTGAGACAGCACTTATGACAGCTCCCAAGTAGCCCTGGATGAACTTGGATGTCGGAGAAGGCTGTGGAGAGAAAAACAAATCGTATTTTCAATAAACAAACTTCTGGTTATTAATATTCAACCCATTCTCCCCCTCCTTTTTTTTTTTTTTTTTTTTTTTTTATTTTGTTTATTTTTGGTGTATTTGTTTCAAAGCAGAGACAGGTTTAATTCTGTCATATTGTTCTGTGACACATGGTCTGTCATCCCGAGAGGCAAAAGCCAGGGAAACTCTGGCCTCCTGAGCAAGGTTAAAGGGAATGGAAAATTAATTGGCATCAGAAAATTACAATAATAGCAGCTCAAAGGAAGGATGGGAGCGGAATTCAGCAAATGGTACCAAATTAGCATTTCCAGCCCGAGTGCTGGACCCCAAACTCGCCACAGTCAATATTTTGTCTGTGCAGTGCTCTCTCCACGAGCTGGATGGATTCCAGCTCCGCTTCCCACATCCCAGCACGGGATGAACGGAGGCTGGGGAGAAGGAAGGGAGCAGGAACAGCCCCACCGAGGGAGGGAGCAGGAACATTCCCAGCTGGAACATCCCCACCCCTTCCCAGCCCAACCCCTTCCCACTGCTGCCAGCGCAGACAAAACCCTCAGCAGCAGGCAGTGGGATCATGGAGCTTCCTGCTGCTCCCCCAGCCCAGGGGCCATTCTGCTGAGTGCTCCTTTAGATCCCAGTTAAACCATTCCAGCCCAGTTAGAGGCATGGACTGGTTCAGCCCCGGGGCCCTGAGCATCATTCCCGTGCCTCCAGCGATTCCCAGCTCCTCGTGCTGGTGACTCTGAGCTCAAGCTCAGTCTGCCCAGGGGAATGGCCAACCCAGAAACCCCTCAGTGGCCACTCCGGGGGGTTTGTGGCCAGGGAAGAGGTGGGATTTGTGTTTCCCTGCTGGCCCCAGCGGGCTCGGGGCGCTCACCTTGCTCGCGTTGCGGTTTGCATAGTTCACACACGCGTTGTGGCTCTGGTTCAACCACTGCGGGACAGAGACACGGCATCAGCACCGCCGCACAGAACCAGCCAAACCCGGGATTCTGCAGGAAAACTCATCTGCCTCTGGGCTGCCCCCGGCTCAGCACCTCCCTGGTTTGGTGCCCTTCAAAGGGAGGGAAGGGAATCCCAAGGTTTCCACTGAGGGCAGCTCTGCTTCCGTGGTGCTGGATGGGCAGCTCCTCTCCTGGCCTGATCCACCCCAGGGCTGCTGGTTTTTGGTCTCACAGAATCCCAGGGTCACTGAGGCTGGAAAAGCCCTCCAAGGTCACCGAGTCCCAGCTGTGCCCGATCCCCACCTTGTCCCCAGCCCACGAGTGCCACATCCAGGGGTTCCCTGGACACCTCCGGGGATGGGGACTCCCCTGGGCAGCCCCTGCCGATGTTTAATCACCCTTGAGGTGAAGAAATTCCTCCTGATGTGCTGACCAAACCCACGCTGCCGTTAGGATCAGCAGGGAGCCCAGCTGCCATCCCATCAGTCACTTCCCAAGCTCCAAAGGCTCCCACAGGGTCCCAGGAGGAGCAGGAGATGGGGACATGTCCCAGCTTATGGACACACATGGCACTAAACTGGGACTGGAATTCCCAGAGCAGCTGGGGCTGCCCCTGGATCCCTGGCAGTGTCCCAGGCCAGGCTGGACGGGGCTTGGAGCAGCCTGGGACAGTGGGAGGTGTCCCTGCCATGGCAGAGGTGGAATTGTTGGGATTTAAGGTCCCTTCCCACCCAAAGCAGTCTGGGATTCCATCCCGTGTGTCCATAACCAGGGGAGCTGGGTGCCCTTCAAAGCTCTCAGGACGTCCCAGCCACTCTCCAGCCTCTCCTCCTCTCCCCGCCTGGGCCAGCTCCCAGCCAAACCCCCAGACCCCAAGCTCCCGGCACATCCCGATGCGTTCCCGGCTCTGCGCCTCCCTCACGCTCCAGGCAGATCCCGCTCTGCTCCCAGCTTCCCTGCCTGCAGAATTCTCCATCCCCACTCACACTGCAGACAATCCAAAGCCATTTGCCACCAGAAAGGAGACTGAAAATAACTCGTTCCTTCGTTTCAGCTGCTGATGGAATCACACTCGTGGTGTGTTTACTATGGAGCTCTCATTCCCGTGCCTGCTTCCTCCCCTTACTCTTAATTCCCAGAACTTTCACGGGAGATTACACCAGCACCTCCCTGCACAGATTACTGTGCCCCAAAGCTCCTGTGGCAGACTGATGGCAGAGATCCTGGGCTTTGCCATGCACTATTCCCAAAATTCCTGGGACTACACAGACATTGCCCTTCCACCATGAATTCCCCAAGGAAGATCCCAGCTCCTGCTCCATGTAAAGGCGGATGTGTGAGCTGAAGGGCCGACATTCCCATGGGCGTGCACATGGAACAACCATCTACACCTGCACAGAACAGCTCCAAAAAGCTGATTTGGGCGTTCCTGCCTGTTCTGCCTCTCCCTTGGCACGGCACAGGCAGGTGTGGGATGAGCAGTGGAGCCAGGAGTTTGTTCAAGCCCCTTCCAGGCTTTCCCTGAACGCACCCAGCCCCATCCCGTCCCTAAGGCACAGCCAGTTCGTCCTCCGGGCCCAACGCAGCTTTCCCTGCCCGCGTTCCCCGCCTTCCCAAAGCGTTACCTGCCAGAACACAGTGGATGCCAGCGTCTGGTTGGGCAGGAGGAGACCAACAACCTGCAGGAGGAGAGATCCCCTCGTTATTGGAGCATCCTTGCTCTGCTCCCCGCGCTTTTCCGGGCGTGCAGGCAGCCAAGCTGATTTCTAGGCACTGGAATAAATTATCCTCATTTCTGGCTCTATTTCATCCCAGTTATTTTCCTCATTCCAGTCATTATCAGCCTCCTGTCTCTCAGTTTTCCAGCGGTGGAACCGGCTGGTGTGGCCGCCCCTGAAAGCTCTGCATCATTGATCGCTGCTTGTAATTATTAATCACGTTATTATTAATTATTAATTACCCCTGGAAAAATCCCCTGGCAGCTGACACTGCCCAAAGATCAGCCCCTTCAAACCCAAAGAATTCCTTCCTCCAGGTATTCCTAGAGGGAAACGCAAGCAGGGGAAATACAATCAGGGAAACACAAACGCTGCACAGGGGCAAGGGTTCAAAGTTGTCTCTGCTGGCAGTGAAAAGGGGACATTTCTCATTTTCCTTTGGCATATTCCCTGTTTGGAGCACCAGGAAAAAAATCCCACTGGGACATCTGAGGACAGCAGAGCCACCTGGAAGCCCTTTTCTCCTGTTTGGGAATGCGGGATTTATTTTAATGGATTCGTTTTCATTGGTGTGTCACACCCTGAGCTGGGGCTGGCGGTGTCCATGCCCCCGAGGCCCAGGGCAGCCTGTCCCAGCACATCTGGCCAGATGTTGGGATGCCAGAGGCTCTGCAAGGTCACCCACGACAGCCCCTGGGGCCACCCAGGTGTGTCCTGGTCCTGAGGGTGTCCTTGGGATGTGCCTCGCTCCACCACAGGCCACGCCTCTGCCGTTCTTTAAAACCCATCTCTGGCACTCCAAACACCTGGCTTGGGGCCAGTTTTCCTGCCTTAGGGCCGTTTTTCCTGCTTTAGGGCCGTTTTTCTTGTTTTAGGGCCGTTTCTCCTGCTTTAGGGCAATTTTTCTTGTTTTAGGGCCATTGTTCCTGCTTTAGGGCTGTTTTTCTTGTTTTAGGGCCGTTTCTCCTGCTTTAGGGCCATTTCTCCTTCCAGAAGAAGCTGAAGAAGAGGAAAGGGACGCAGAGCAAGGGGATCCCGACAATCAGCCCCACGCACACGGACAGGACCAGGAATCCTCAGCAAGAAGCAGGTGGGATGAGAGACTTCCCGACATCATTCACTCCCTTCCTGGGCCTCGAGCACCCGAGATTCCTGGAGATGTTTTCCTGTTGCAAAACCCCAAGGAGCCAACGGGCTGAGCAACTCCTCTAACCCCAAGACGTTTCTTGCCAGGCCCCTCGTGTGCCTGCGAGGCAAGAAAGCGGCGAGCTCCTCCCCACCCTCCAATCCTTCCAGCTGATTCCCGGGAAGCTGGGGAGGGAGGGGGATGAGCTGCAGCCATCCCTGCACATCTGCAGCAGCTGGAGAGGAGGAGGCGACTCCTGCATTCGGGACACGAGAGAAACAACAACAACAGCAACCACCACCGAAAGGGGAGCGGGCTTGGGCGGCCTCGTTTCGTTCCCATCTTCTCTCCCTTCTCCTCCTCCTCCTCCTCCTCCTGCAGCTTTTCCTCCCACAGCCTCTCGTGGAGTTGCAGTGACTTTGTTCCCTGGCCCGGCGCCAGCACCGAGAGCGAGTCCCACTCATTTACGGCTCATCCCCACGCAGAGCTCGCCATTAATTAACGCGGCACCTAACGAGGCCAGGGCCGGGCCCCTCCTGGCCCCAGCACTGCCGGAGCCAGCGGGAAAATGAGGCTCCGCGAGGAATACGGCGAGGCAGAGGCTGGGGCTGAGCGCCGGGGGAAGATTCCGGCGGAAAATAAATAAATAAAAAAAAAGAGCACCCAAAATCTGTATGACTGAAAGAGGCACGTTTAAATGCAAACTCTCCATATGTGCAAGAGTCTGTCAAGAAATGTACAATTTCACTTTTAATTACTGTCAGGGGAAAAAATAACTAAGAAGGAAAACAAAATTAAAAAAAAAAAAAAAAAAGGGAAAAAAAGAAAAGAGCTTCCAAACACTGGCGAAGCATCAGCGACAGGATTTAATTGGAGATGAGGGGTGAAGGGCCCTCCGTGGCCCCGAAGCCACCACTGGCACAGCAGGGAGCTCTGAGCAGCCCCAGCTCTCCCCTGCACACCCCAAACCCCACCCAAGGTGGGACAGGCACCGGCAGCCCCCAGTGCCCACCTGGGCCTGCAGAGGTTCTTGGAAACCTCAGCCAAACCCTCAGGATTTCGAGGGGCTGGGGGAAACAAGGGGTTAAGAGCTGTGGTGGCTGCTGGGCTCTGTCCTCAAGGCCCAGTTTAGGCCGAATTTCCTAAATGTGGATAAATCTTCCCCCCTGGAGGAGGAAACACCAGCCCAGGGGAAGAGGCTCCAGCCCAGCTTCGCACATCCCAGGCCTGCAGGGCCGGGAGACAATTCCAGCGGAGAATTCCAGAATTCCAGGGGCTGGAGACTCTCCCTCCCAGGCTGAAAAAATGGGGGAAGAGGGCCAAACCAAACGCTGCACAGTCCAGTGCTGTGAGACAATTCCAGAAGAGAATTGCAGAATTCCAGGGGCTAGAGCCTCTCCCTCCCGAGCCGAAATTGGGGAAAAAGGGCAAAACCAAGCTCTGCACACTTCCACATCCCATCCCGTCCCCTCTGTGTCCCCGGAGCGATCCCGGGTCAATCCCAAACCTGGCCCCGGAAGGATGGAGAGGAAAAGCCAAGGGTTGTGCCAAGGGAAGAACAAACAGCGCCGGGGTTGGGTGGGTCAGGGCCAGGAGAGATCCCAGGATTTTAACAAATCCTGAATCTCCTCCACAATGAGCTCCCCCAGACTGGATTGTTTTGCCTGGGTACAGAGAGAAATCACCCCCTGGGAAGGGGACGCAGAGATGGCCCTAGAGTGCTCATCCTCACCCTGATCACGGCTCAGGGGTGCCCAGCTGAGCCCAAACCCAGCCCCGGGGTGCCCAGCCGAGCCCAAACCCGGCCCTGGGGTGCCCAGCTGAGCCCAAACCCGGCCCAGCTCGGGGACAAGGCCAGCCTAGCCCAAGCCCAGCTCAGCCTCTCTTGAGGAAATCCCATCCCCCTTTGTGAAATACAAGACTCAAACTGTTTTTATGCCGGAGCAGGCTGCCAATTTTGTCACTAAATTTCACAGATCGATTGGCATAAATGTTACATTTTAATTTTAACATTTGAAACGTTTGGGTTTTTTTTCCTTTTTTTTTTTTCTTTTTTTTCTTTTTTTTTTTCTTTTCTAAATGACAAGAGGTTCCAGTTTATCCTTTACAGCTCCTGAAATTGGGCTCATCTGACAGCTCTCGGCTCCTCTGACAGCTCTGGATTGGGGCCGATTTCATTGTCAATTTGATCGTTAACTCGTTTTTGTTTAACCTTTTCTTCTAAAGTGCCCCACACAAAGTTGCCACCAAAGCTTTGCTCACCACAACAAACAGCAGCAACCCCGCTGATCCCTGGATTTAGGGCTCCCAGCCTCGTTACCGTGAGGGGATTTTCGGGAAGGGTGAGAACCTTGAACCGGCTCTAGAGCACCACCGGCTTGGAGGAGATTAAATTTGGTGTATTTTGCTCCTTCAACCATTTTAATGATCTAATCAGCTGAGCTGTGAGGTGCTGGCTTTAAGGAGAAACTGCCCCCTGACACCAGTTTTGGGGGGAAACTCTGTGCCTCAGTTTCCTCATTTAGATAAAAGTGGGGCTAATTAATCGTCCCTGCTTGGATGAGCTGAGGTTCCAGCAGTGGAGAAGAGGCAGAATTCTCTCCCTTCTGGCTTTTGACATGGAGATCACCCAAAATCCACAACATCCACAAAATCCACAAAATCCACAACATCCACAACCACAAGGACAAGTCACCCCCACCCTCAGCAATAACCTCAGGAAATTAATTCATTAATAAATCCAAACACGAGCACGCGGCCCTGGCCTCGCTCCTCACGTCCGGGGAGAGACATGTGAACCGCGGAAACGCAAAATCCCAGTGCCCAGAGATGAAACCCGAGAGGTGCAGAAGTTGCATTTTGCAGGCACCGAGTTCAGCTTGCCAGGGAGAGGTGAGGACGGTGAGGGAGGTTGTGGGAATGACGGAAAATGGAAAAATAACCTCAAACAGAGGCTGGGTTAATGCATCAATATCCTCATGCAGAATAGATAAAGACAATCAATATTTCAATAGATAAATAACCTCACCGTAGATAAATAACTTCAAACAGAGGCTGGGTTAATTCAATATCCTCATATAGAATACATAAAAAACCTCAATATATTAATAGATAAATAACCTCAGGCTATTGAGGGTTAACTCATCAATAATCTGATATAAAATAAAAAATAACCTCACTGTATGAGGAGATAAATAACCTCAATAGCAGATAAAAATCCTCAACCAGAGGGTGATCTAATACACATATAATATTTAAATAACCTGATATAAAATAGATAAATACCATCAATATATTCACAGATAAATAACCTCAAGAGTAGATAAACATCCTCAACCAGAGGGTGGTTTAATACCTATATAATAGATAAATAATCTCAATATTAACAGATAAAAACCCCTTAATAATAGATAAATATCCTAAATTAAACTAGAGTGGTTTAATACATATATAATACTTAAATAACCTGATATAAAATAGATAAATACCATCAATATATTCATAGATAAATAACCTCAAATGGAGGCTGGGTTAATTCATCCATAACCTGATAAATAACAGATAAATAACCTCAGCATGTCAATAGATAAAACCCCCTCAATATCAGAGAAATCCCCTCAAGCAGAGGGGGCGTTTTCCATGGTGGAACCCTCGCTGACAGGGAATGGGGAAGGCGGGAATCCCGTGCCAACGGCACGAGGTGCTGAGGTGGAATGGGGAGAACCGAGCTAAAACCCGCATTTCTTGGTGCCCACAATCAGGTACTTACGATGGGGGTTCCAAAGGGAATGTAACCTATGGAGAAACCAAAGAGATCAATGAACTTGGATTTGAGCTGATGTCCCAGATTAGGGCAGAAGCCACCCCTGGCACAATGGGGTCCCTCACTCCCCCCAGCTCCACCCCACCCGGGACATCCTGGACCCGCTCCTCATGCCCCATCCACCAACTGGAGCCTCCTCCTGCTTTGCCCCAGCTTCCCACCCTTCCTTGGCTTTTCCTGGGTTCAATTCCCGGACACTGAACCCCTCCCGACGGGAGTCTGGGCCAGCACGTGGAGGGCACTGCTCCAGCAGGAGCAATTTTTCTCCAGCACAGGAGAAGGAAACTGAAGGAAGGGAATTTTCAGGCTGGAGAGAGAGAGGGAGAGTTTGAATCCCAGCTGAAGGGAGGTTCAAGCTCTCCAACACACAGAGAAGCCTTTTCCTCCAGTTTGACTGAGCACCACAAAAATCAAACGCTTCCCATTTCTCCCCTGCGACGGCTGCCAACTCCTGTGCTAATTATAATTCATCTCTCTGACTTCCACTGGAAGGTCTCAGAGCATCCTCCCGATATTACTGAATGGAGCTGCAGCCAATTTACAACCAGAAAGGGCAACGACCTGAGAGGAAGAAACGTTTGGAAGACAAATCCAGGACAAGGCAGCCGAGCAGGGGGTCCTGGCTTCTCCCCCCACACTCCACCCTCAGCATCAGCCCTCAAAAGCTGCAGCACAAACGCCCCCAGCCCTGGCATTTTCCCCTGTGCCCAGCAGTCAGGGGAAGAGTTCCACCCAAAACCATGGGAAAGGTGCCGATTTTTGAAATGGATCTGCCGGGGAAGGACCAGGGCTGTGCTGGCAATCCCAGAAGAGCTGCTGGGGACCTGAGCACAGAGGGACACCCCAAAAAGGGAGGGAGGGGCAATGGTTTCACCATTAAACAGCTCGTTAAGGCACAGAGAAGCTGATCCTTCCTGGAATCCCAATCCTGGGGCTATTAGATATCAAAACCAGGGCTCATCCCATTCCTTCCTGGAGAATAAACCCCCCTCAGCCTCCTCCTCTTCATCGGTGAGGATGGATCAGGCCGCTGACCTGTATTTTACACCCTTTATGCTGTGGGCATCAAGTTTGGCCATTGACTGGAAAATTAAAATGATCCAAACAGCGACAGAGCCCTCAAAAAACGCCAGAAAAGGCACTGGCTGGGGACCATTGAAAATGGGAAGTTCCTCTCTCCTCCGTGAGCAAAAAAGGAAATGAAAACAAAGAAGGAGGAAAGGAAAAGAGAGGAAAGGAAAACATGAAGCACTACATCTCACAGTGGAATTTTGGATCCTCATTTTCCTCACCTGCAGAGGGATTTTGGTGCTGGAATGACTTTCTGATCTTGGTCTCAATGTTGTCAAGATGAAATTCAGAAAGAGGAGAACCACCCCCCACCACCATTTTGTCCAAATTCCAGGTGAAAGGAATGGGATAAGCCATACCTGACATTCGGAAAGGCATGAAGATGGTCTCGTTGGTGTCGGGGTGGATGATGGCCTGGAAACCAGGGAGACACAGTGAGGGCACAGCAGAGCCGCCCTCAGCTCCCAGCTCCTCCTCTGGCCACACAGCACCTGCACCTTCTCTTTTTTCTTTTTTGGGACCCTCCTTGCTTGTACAGCTCCCACCAAAGGCAGTTTTGCTCCACAAAACTCCCTCCCACCGCTGCTTGCCTTCTCCTGGAGCAATTGAACACCAATTTATCATTTAGGAGGAAATAATTGAACCTGAAATACAAAGAGTGGCTCTTTCTTGGTGCTGTGATCTCCCCCAAAGCCACCCACAGCTGGGCCTTAACCCCGGCAAAGGCAGATTTAGGAGGGGAAGAGGAAAATGCTCTTCTGCCCCTGCCTGTTTTCAGCGCCTCCACTGAGGCTGGAATGTCCTGGGTAGGAAAGCTGGGAAAAGTCCTGGCTGTGGATTGCGACGGAATGAGGAGAGAAATCCCTTGGTCCTGCTCGGGAAGCGGAGGGGTCACAGGAGAAACCCCAAGGACTCGCGATCCGAACACAAGGGGTGGATCCAATTCCAGGAACATCTTCCCATCCACTTCAGGACGAGCTGGGAGAACACCCAGGCACAGCCCCCTGTGCATGGCACCACAGGGGGCACCCAAAAACCCCACACGGGATCGGGATTTCCCAGAAAATCCAACCCGGATGTGCATCCACAGCTCCTCAGGTGGCTCTGGAGATCCCACCCTCCATGGGAATCCTGAACCTGCTTGAGCAATTCCTGATGAGCACCAGCACAGCTCATCTGCCCCATTTTTACCCACATTTCCCCCGGATTTCCCAGTAAGCCCAGGAGGCTGCACTGGAACAAACTGGGAATAAAAACTCGATTCCCAAGGGATCCGGGACTGCAGGGAGGAAGGTACAGCACAGGCACAAACCTTCCCAAGGAACTGTCAAAGTATTTGCAAAAGACTGGAGACAAGAAAGCTCTTGACTAGACAGGAAGGAGAAAATGAAGACATCAAAATATATAAATATATTTAAAAAAAAAAAATCAGGCTCTTTGGTGGCAGAGTGTTCTCAGCATTTACATTTCCATGGGAAGGCAAAACAGCAACTGGCAAAGGGAATGAGGGAGAAGAGGACAGGGAAAAGGGAAGAAGCAGCAGTAGCTGGAAACAATATGGAAAAACAGAAAATATTTTAAAAATGTATTACCTGTTTGATTTTTTGAGCTCCCCAGAGCTAGAAAAATAAAAGAGAAAATAAAATGTTAAAACAACCCAGGGCAGTTTTATCTCAAACCCCGAATATTCATCTTTGAGCTGCTGTGGGGAATGAACACAAGGAATTGGTACCAAACCCTCGTTTTCTGCAGCCCTCCGGGACGGATTTAAGGATCCTTTCCACACCTGCATGGATAGCGAGGCCAGCAAGAGACAATACTGAACTTCTATTAAATGGGAAGAAAGAACAAGAGCCAGAGTTCAGAGCTTTGCAAAGCCTGAATTCTCTGCTGCCCAATGATCTCCAGGTAAATTTAGCCCAGCCTCTCCCTGGATGAGCTTCCTGGGGAAATCCAGCCCCGCTGGGGAACAAAGCTGGAGCAAGCCCTGCAGGGAACACCAGTATTGTTATCTCCAAATAAACCCTGGGTTTAGAATAAACAGAACACACAACCAAGAGTTCTCATTTCTCACAAGGGGAAGGCACTGAAAAACGCTCATGGAGAGGAAAAAATCTCATTTCAAACTCTCACGGTTGCGTCCTGAAAGCTTCAAAGCACCCAAATGTGGCTCAGGGCGTGGAGGTGGAGGAGCTCTGAGGAGGAAACATCCTCTGAGAGGTGCAGGTGGAGATGAGGAGGAGACCCCAACAGCCAGAGATGCTCTGGCACAGACACAACCCCAGCTCGCCCTTCCTTTAGAAAGGCAGAGGGTTTAATTAATGACACCTGCATTAATTACACCTAAACCCAAATCATAGCCCCCAAACAACCCAAGGCTGAGGTGCATCATTGTGGAGAGGATGGAAAGCCAGGATTCTGAAACATCCCAGCAGATCCTGGGTTCTGCTGCTCCAAACTCGAGTTGAGGCCCGGTCTGGGCCTGCTCTGAGGCCCCGGCACTGTGGCACCTCTGTCGGGTTTGTTCTTCCCTCGGGTCCTTGGAGCTGCAAATCCACCCTTTAACCCCCGTTTAAATTTTAAAAACACAACTTCGCAGCGAGCCAGGAGCCTGGCTGCTTCCCTGGCAAGGCTCCTTTGCCAATCCCTCCCCACCCTCGCGGCTCTTTTACTTCTTTCCAATTTGTCAACATCCTCTCGAGTGGAGGCCGCCAGGAACCGGGGGAATTATTCCAACAAGAGTTGTGCCGGAGCCAATCCCAGGGCAGGAGAACCTGGGGAGTTCTGCTCCCGCTGCTGATCAATCCCAGCATGGGGATGGCTCTTTTTGGCTCACGATTACCCCACCAAAGGCCAGCCCAGGCTCCGCGGGGCATCCTGCAAATCAGGCGTTCACCCTGCACATTTCAGCATTGTCAGGGCCTTAATGGAGCCTCATCCCTCACCCGAGGTTTATTGCCATTCCCAAATAGAAATCCATTAAAAGTCTGTTGGAATGAGGTGATTATTCTGCTAGAAACTGCGTCAATCCACCCATTGATACCAACAACCCCAAATTTCACTCCCAATTCACCTCACACTCCAGAGAGGAGCTCTGTGATGAACTCCACTGCTTGTGATGAGTTACTGAGCGTCTAAATGTCACATACCCACAGGCTTTCTAATGAGGGAAAATTCCCTTTTGAAGGAAAATCATTATTCCCACTTTTCCAGGTGGAAAACAGAGACTGGGGGACACAGAAAGAAAAATCCTTGTGGGTGGTAAAGACAAAGGGGGTGAAAATTCCAAAATCCAAAGGGAAGGAGGCTCTGTGCCCAGACAGTCATCAGGTCTCTGCCTGGCCACCAGCTTAAGAGCTTCCATGGGGTGAAGGTGGAATTCCTCGAGCTCCAGGTGACTTCCAGGCACATCCCAGGAACCCCACTCCCGCCCAGACCTCCTTTCTCCCGCATGGGAAACAGAACCGTGGGATTTTCCTCTCCAACTGCCGGCACTGACACCAGCAAAAAGGAAGAGGGATGGTTTCTGAGCCAGCATTAGGTCTTTTTTGGTCAAATTCTCTAATTTCATTAATTGATCCCAATATTTATGCCTTTCCCTGCTGCAGTGCAAATATTGTTAGAACATGCGATTTCATTACTTCTCCCAAAGAGACTTCACAAGATGCACCTGATGAGTCACCTCAGGATTCTGCCAGCTCATTTTCCCTTCTTTCTCCTCTAATTCCTTCTCTGTCTGCAGCGTTTTCCAGCAGCTCCAGCTCCCTGACGAGTCCTGCCAGCCCGCGGGCTCCTTTGGGAGAGGAGTCTCTGTTTTTGCTGGGATCTCATTCCCGCTCTCTCCGGCCATCCTGGAGCAACAGCCGCGTTTCCATCTCGTTTACAGCAGTGGGAAAGTGGGGAATCTTCTCTGGGGCACAGGGAATGGCTCCAGATCCATGCTGTTTGTTTGAGATCTCAGTTCAGCTTTGATCAGCCTGGAGCAGGAGGGTCTCCTGGGACGCAGGATTTTCCTTGGATGGCTCAAAGCTCCGCAGGGGCTTTGCCTCCATTCAGTTCTGGGATGACACCAGAGAAGCTCAGAGGGCTGGAGCACCGTTATCCCGATATTCCCCTCTCCAGCCTGCACCCCAAGCAGGCAGGAATGGACACTTCTCCCCAGCCTGTGGCCACTGCAACTTTCCCCTAAGTGAGGTCAGGCTCTGCTTCATGGAGAGCTCCTTGGATGGGGAGGAATCAGCTCCAGGCTGTTCACGAGTGCTCTCAGATCCAGCTTTTCAGGGCACTGGACTCACAGATGAGATTTCCAATCATTCTTTCCAGGATTCTGTTTCTTCTACAGATTTTTTGAGGAAGAGACTCCGCTTTTCCCAGCACCTACAGGAGACCCTTAAAGCCCTGAGCTCTGGGGGTCCCAGAACGGGAAGGAGCTGGAGCTGCTGGAAGAGTCCAGAGGCACCAGGATGATCCGAGGGATGGAGCAGCTCCGCTGGGAGGAAAGGCTGGGAGAGCTGGGATTGTCCAGCCTGGAGAGGAGAAGCTTTGGGGTCACCGAATTGTGACTTCCAGTGCCTGAAGGAGCCAACAGGAAACATGGAGAGAGACTCTGGACAAGGCTTGGAGGGACAGGAGGCAGGGAATGGCTTCCCACTGGGAAAGGGGAGATTGGGCTGGGATCTTGGCAAGGAATTCCTGCCTGGGAGGGTGGCGAGGCCCTGGGCTGGAATTCCCAGGGAAACCATGGCTGCCCCTGGATCCCTGGCAGTGTCCAAGGCCAGGCTGGACACTGGGGCTTGGGGCAGCCTGGGACAGTGGGAGGTGTCCCTGCCCTGGCAGGGGTAGACAATCATGACCTTTAAGGACCCTTAAACCCAAACCATCCCAGGATTCTGTGACTTTATGAACTCAGGAGCTGAATTCAGTCACAGAAACATCACCTGCTCGTGATATTAAGGCAGGGGATCAAAGACCACCGGAATCTGAGGAGAACCAAAGCTGTGGTGAGGAGATGGAGACTGGAATAAATCTTGGGAAAAGATGTGATCTTTGCTTGTCAGGACATTCATTAGCAATCCTTATTTAGCAGCAGAATTGCAGCTTAGAGATAGTTTAAAAAAAAAAAAAAAAGAATTTATTTAAAGACTCCATCCAGCCCCAATCTCTTCACCAACACCTGTCACTATAAAAGCAGCACGAAGGGTTCCAGTTATCCTTAATGGATCAGCCTCCTCCTATTAAACACAGCAACTCTTCCCAGTCCTGCACTCAGAGATGGGATTTATTTGTCACCCTCGTCATAAAAACCTTCTGCCTTATTTCCAACCCAAATCAATCCTTTTTCAGCTTAAAACCGCCTGGTGCCACCGTTTAGGAGCTGATCCTAAATCCATGGGTGCCTGCTCTGGCTGTGCCACGCAGGAATAACTCTGTGGAGAAAAGCCCTCATGGATTAATCACTCATTCATCACTCATCGTGACAAGGCATTTATTGTCAAAGAACTGATTAGGGGTCACTAATTAGGGTAGAGGAGCCCAGTGTGGAGGAGAAAACCCAGAGGTGTAAGTTCTTCAGTGGGGTCTGCCTGGGTTAGACTTTGCACCACCATCACAACAAAATTCCCCAAGTAAGGACAAGGCCGAAGAGGAAATCTTTGAAGAAGGAGCATTTTTAGTGAATTTGTTCCATCTGCCCAGTCAGCTCCAGTTCAGAAGCTATTCCTCCCCTTCCGGCTCCATCAGGGACATTCTTACCTCTCACGGGCCCCGCCTGCACCCGGGAAATCTGGATTTTCACGAGGTAACAGCCTGGAGTTTGCACCCCGTCAGGAATTGCCAGTGGTTTCACACCCCGGGAGTTGTGAGGTTTATTAAAGCACAGCTCGGATCATCCATCCCACACTGAATTCCAAATATTGGGTGCTGCAGAACGTGTGAGGCAGCAAAGCTCCTCCTTTCCTGTGCCTCCAAACCCAGATGTGCTCTCCCAATAATCCCAGTTGTTTAAATGACATGAAACCAGAGGGGGAAAAAAAATTAGCCCAACTCCACCTGCTCATAGATATGGAATCTCCTGTCTGGCTTTCCTGATAAACCTGGAAAACGAAGAACACAATCCACTGGCTGCCCCTGCTCCTCACGGGAAATCTTCCCACTGGGGCTTCTACAGCCCTGCTCCTAAAATCTTCCCATGAGAAAGGTCTTGGTTCTTCAGGACACGAAGACGAACTGACCCCACACATGGGATAAATCCCGAAGGGATCTGTTCATGTCCTGCCCCTCCTGACACTGAAGGGAATCAGCACAGGAGGCACCTGAAGCTCTCCTGAGATGCCAATGGAAAACTCCTTTGTCATTCTAAGCCTTGTTGAGTCATTGAACAGAATCACAGAATCATGGAATCACAGAAGCATGGAATTGTTTGGGTCGGAAAAGATTTTTAAGACCATCCAGTCCAACCATCCCCAGCACTGCCCCATGGCCCCGAGTGCCACATCCACAGGGCTTTGAAATCCCCGCAGGGATGGGGGCTCCAGCAGGGCTGCACAGCCCTTTCCAGGAAGGAATTTCCCCAATATCCACCCTGAGCCTCCCCTGGCCCAGCCTGAGGCCGTTCCCTCTCCTCCTGTCCCTGTTCCCTGGCAGCAGAGCCCGACCCCCCCGGCTGCCCCCTCCTGTCAGGAGCTGTGCAGAGCCACAAGGTTCCCCCTGAGCCTCCTCTGCTCCAGCCTGAGCTCCTTTCCCGGCTCCCTCAGCCGCTCCTGGGGCTCCAGCCCCTTCCCAGCTCCGTTCCCTGCCCTGGACACGCTCCAGCCCCTCAGGGTCTCTCCTGTCCCAGAGCTGTCCATGGGCACTGCCCTGGCCCTGCTGGTTCCCAGCCCCAGGAGCTGCTGCCGGATCCCAAACCCAGTGTAGGTGGATCCAGAATCGAGTCCCCACGGATAAAATAAGGCAGCACTGAAATAACACCGTGCAGCTCCCAGCACTCAATAAACATTAACTAATTAATCCTCCCAGCAATTCTCCTGGAAAGGCTTCAGCAGAATGAGAATCACTCACTGAAAGCCATCATTGCACCAGGCTTGGAGAAGGACCTGGATACCATTGGAATCATGGAATAGTTTGGGTCGGATGGGATCTGTAGGGTTGCCCAAGGCCTGCTCGGGAAGGCAGGCTCCCTAATCCAGCTACGGCTGCTCTGGATCAGATTTTTTTCATCTCATTTTAGCCACACCAAGCTCGCAGATCTGATCTGCTCTGTAATCTGGACGTGGCTCTGGATAAACTCCCTGAATCCCGAGCTGAAACAGCCAGTGTGGGACTGAGGAGGAGCAGCAGGCGGGATCACGGAGGTGTCTTTGAGGTGCATCCACAGCTCCCTCCGTGCCTTTTGCCCCTGAAATGATGCCTAAAACCCACTCATCTTAGGGACACCGAGAATATTCAGATCGCAGAGGATGGAAAGTCCAAGTCCAGCCTTTGGCACTTTCCTGCCAAGAAAAGGGAGCAGCGGGACAATGATACATCCCGGGTTTATCGCATCCTGCAGGAGACCAGGGCGGGAAAAAATTACAGTTTACTGCAAATGGACCTCTTCGCTCTTCATCAACACTGCTAAGAAAAGCCATTATTCCCCAAAAGGGAGGCCGTTTAGTCCCTGATGGATTCATTGTTCTCTGCTGTGTCTGGGCCAGCGTGAGCGGCTCTCCCCGCTGCTAACCTGATTGAGGCCAGAACGCGGCACGAAACGCGTGCCCATTAGGCTGGTGAGCCTCTTTGCACTTCAGCGATCCTAATGGGGAAGAAATGAAACAGTTTCAAAACAGCGAGTTGCCAAAGCTGCATTTGGAAAGGCTGAGGAGTGAGAAGTCACAAGCGACACAGCACGGTTCAGGCTCCGCCAACGCGCGCAGGAAGGGGCTGGCTGGAGAATAGCAAATGTCTGTCTCCGAGGGACAGCTTCAGAAAACTGCATTTTGCACATCAGTCAGGCTGGGGTTATTTTTAATTTTTTGATTTTTTTTTTTTTTAAATTCTTTAAATTTTAAAATTTTTCATTTTTTTTTCTCCCTCTGATGCGGAGGGGTGAAGCTCTCAGGGTGGAGCTGAGGGTACAAAGTCACTGAGCTGGGCCGCTGCTCTCGCTTGCTCACAAATCGATGTTCCTGCATTTTGACGGGAGGTTCAGGTAAACACTCAGCCAAGTGAAGTCCAGGATTCCAGTCACGTGATTTCCTGCAGGGTTCCAGCAGGAGATCCAGGGAGCAGTGCTGGACCAGGTGACCCTCCTGAGGTCCTCCTCACCCTGAGCCAGCCTGTGATCCTACAGCGAGGAGGGAGAGGTGCATCAAAAAGCCCAGAACCCGGGGTCTCGTAGCTACAAGGATTTCAGTCAGCAGAGATCCACAGCCCAGAATGTTTGTTCTTGGTTTTATGATACCTGGATTAATTTCCAGCCTCCACCTCAGGTTTCTCTCACCTCCAGCAGCTCGGGTTGGTTTCTGTTACGGCACCACAGCCCCACCACCCCCCTGTGCATCCCATCCTCACAGTGCACAGACAGCAGGGAAAACACGGGGAGTCAGAGGAAAAAATGCAGCATTTTGGGAGAGGGGGAAGGGAGCTGGAGTTTTCATGAAGCTCAGCTCCCTGGAGCAGCCAGCTGTGGCAGCGCGAGGCTCGGGGAGGTGGGAACACATGGCCGGGAGAAGGAGCAGAGCCGTGGCACTGCTGCTCCCAGCAGCTCCCGCTGCCACGGCTTCACACCTCCCTCCCAGAGTCTGGGCACGGAGCAAACCCTGCCAGTTCACAGCTGAACTCCAGCGAATGAGACATTTAATGGGCAGCACCTCGATTCTGCTGGAGGACAGAGGCGTCTCTGCCAGCCTGACGGCCCGAGGGGTGCTCTTCATTCCTTACCTACGTTTTTAAACCTCTCGCTGGCATTAAAAAATAAAACACTTGCATGATAAAATGCAGAGTCCCCCCCGAGGCACTGCTGCTGTCTGTGGCTCTTTACCTCTCTCTGCTGGCAGGAGCACAGGGAGAGCCCAGGTGCCAGCCCGGGATCAGCCCCAGGGACTGAGGGCAGGACAGGAGGAGGATGAGCCTTCACCACTGGATTCCTTAGAATCTTTGGATTCCTGGATCCCACTGCTTCTTTAGACACTGCATTTTCAGGACAGAGCGGAAGGGACCTACAAATGGGGCAAATCAGGGATTTGATCCCAATTCCCAGTGGCATTCCAGCACCCTGGGCTGCTGCTGGTCAGTATTTGGAGCACTCCGAGGCTGCTGAGCAGTGGGATTAAAGCAGGAGCTCAGCAGATCTTCCCACCCCGATTTCTAAGGCCAAAATTCAACCTGCAAGGGAAAGGAAATGCAGTTCAAGCACGGAACGACTGCAGGGAACTCTAGCAAAGAGAATTAAAGTATTTTGGGGGAAGAACTGATGAAAAAGCTGAAGCTCATCAAGAAGCACCCCCGGTGCTGATACCCAAGTGCAATTCTCCCACGGCAGATCTTTGGTGCCCAAACCTTGAGCACATCCGAGGTTCCTCAACCTTGGAAAGGGATTTTCCGGAGCCCAAAACTCCCCCAGCCAAAGCAGCTGTGCCATGAAGAGCAGGGATTTGAGTCCCTCTGGAGCTGGGAGCCGCCGAGTGCTGCTTGCCTCAACTTTCCCCACTGCTGCCATGCCAGCGCCAATCTGTTCCCCCAATCTGTGCCGGGCTCTCGGACAGGCTGGGAGAGGGACTCACACACGCGCAGGGCACAGATGCGATCCCACAAATCAGTGGGAGAAGCCCGAGGATAAAGGACAAAAGCCACATCATTCCGCCCTGCAGTTGGTACAGCCTTTTGGATGGTGACTGAACCTCAGCCCCAGCATTCCCTGAACAGGGAAAATGTCCATGTTTGAGCAGGCTGGCTCCTCATCCTTGTTTATCAGGCTGGTATTTCACAGCCCTCGCCTTCAGGGGAGAAGCTATTCCCTCAAATGAAACCTTTTCCCTCCAGCGGAGATTCCCTCCAGGAGGCAGTTTGGGGAATTGTCTGCCCTGTTTGGAATTGGATCTGTTACAGTCTCTACCTTCTGCTGCAAATTGGCTCCCAGAGCCCTCGTGTGTGTCATTTGCACCTTCCCACTCGCAGCAGCCACCGGGGCTCCGTGGGGACGGATCCTGCCAGCCCCGGGAGCAGCCCTGGATCCAGCGCTAAAAACGGCTCCGGCACAGGGAGCTTCACACAGGGACCTTGGGCACTTCCCTCTGCCAGTCCCTGGGAATTCTGGCTGCAAAGGCGGCTCAGGTACCATGGGGCCACCTAAATGAGCAGCCTGGGCTAGTGGGAGGTGTCCCTGCCCATCCATTGGCCCCTTCCGAGCCAAACCAGCCTGGGATTCTGGGATTCCGTGGTTAAATGAGGAGCACGAAGGACAACGAATGAGGAAACTTTACAGAAAAGCAGTAACAGGGCCATGGAGCTGCTCCAGGGCTCTGGAGCCAGGCTGGGAGAGCTGGGAATGTTCCCCTGGAGAAGGGAAGGCTCCAGGGAGAGCTCAGAGCCCCTGGCAGGGCCTGAAGGGGCTCCAGGAGAGCTGGAGAGGGACTGGGGCCAAGGCATGGAGGGACAGGAGGCAGGGAATGGCTTCCCACTGGGAAAGGGGAGATTGGGCTGGGATCTTGGCAAGGAATTCCTGCCTGGGAGGGTGGCGAGGCCCTGGGCTGGAATTCCCAGAGAAACCACGGCTGCCCCCGGATCCCTGGCAGTGTCCAAGGCCAGGCTGGAGCAGCCTGGGACAGTGGGAGGTGTCCCTGCCCATGGATGGGATGGAATGGGATGGGATTTAAGGTCCTTTCCAGCTCTTTCCAAACCATTCCATGATTCCATGAGTGCAACACCTACAGAGCTGGAGAAGGTGGGACATAAATGAGAACTGAACCAGTTCCTCCCATCGCCACAAAGCCTCCACATTTCCTTTCCCTCTCCACCTCCCTTTAAGGATCCTCTTTTACCCCTTTCTTTTCCTTTCCAGGGCGATGAGAAGGGACCCAGGCACTTCCAACTCCCCCTGTGCAGGAGCCACGGGAGAACAAACACAACCAGGGAAGAGGAATTTTACCAACCCCCCCAGTTCTCTTGGGCTTTTCACAGCAAAAATTCCTAAATTTCTAAAACTCCAAAACCCTGCTAAGAACCAGCTGTGTCTGCCATCAAACATTCCTGGATCCACGGAGTTCCATCACCCAAAAATCCCCCCCCCAGGAGACCAGATCTACCCAAGGCCTTCACGGGGTTTCTCCTGCAAGCATCCTCTCTAATCCTCCTCAAATATTTAACCCAAATGACCAAGAGAACAAAAAACCCACCTCAAATAGTTGCATTCCCAAGGATATCTTTTCATTTCGAGGAAAATGAGGAAATCCTCAGGGCCTGCTGGGGATTAAAGACAGCGTGGGGTATTTCCACTGCACAGAATATTTGGGGTTGGGGTGGGGTTTAACAAAAACTCAGCTGCGCATTTGATAAAAAACAAGCCTGGCTTTTAAATATTTAAACGGAAACTCAAGGAAATAAGCTCAGTTGAAGAAATGGAGACTGGAGTGCGTTTTCTTGCTCCCCCGAATAAACACCCATCAAGCAGCTCTTTCTCCTCTCTTTTGCTGACTACATAATTGAAACACCCAGGCTAGAAGTCCTGGTTTTAAAACATCTTTCTGGTGTGGGAATAAACCCCCCGGCTCCCCTCAGCAAGGAGCTCTCAGCAGTGCAGCAGCTATCGACAGCTGAGCGATCAATTCTTCCCTTTTTTGCTAATGAGGCCCCAGAAATGGGTTTTTCCCACCTTGAGTTAATGGTCATTTTCCTGAGGGGTGAAATTGTTGCCTTTGGGCTGCTAAAAAAGTGAAGCAGACACTGCAGCAGTAAAGCGGGAAAAAGGTCCTTTGGTTAAAGTAATTTACTGGTAAAAAATTTACTTTGGTTTTAACGGGATTTTGGTGCACAGCTCGGCAAAGGTAGAAATTTGCCGAGAGCGCACCTCGTATAAGGTTTAACAATTTTTAGGGACTTTGTAAAGTAACATATCTATCTCAAATCCCTCAATTAGAAATTGACTTAATAAAGCAATTGTCTCTACATTTTAATTACCTTTTTAAAAAATGAGATTATAGTCTAGTTTATCAAATATGTTCTAGAGAGAGAGTCTGTATCCAGGGTTAGAGCCTTTAGTTCTGAAACAGTGTAGGGCTCACGGCTTCTTACTGTGAGTGCTTGGTCTTTCTGTTTTGCAAAATTTTTAAATTAAGTTAAATATTAAGCGACAAGAATTGCAGGAATGTGGGACTGAGGTACAAAGAGTGCGTGGAAAAGGTACAAAGAAAGGGAAAGAGGAGAAAATGTATGAAAGGAGCGTAAAAATGAAAAGATAAAAAATCATCAGGCATCAAAATCACTCCAAGAGGAAGAGCAGGAGCCGCTGGATGAGTGGGACAGACCTGGAAGGGGCAGAGCCGCAGGGCTGGTGTCCAGCATTCCTGCATTTATTCTGGAAACCGGCTCGGAGACGGTCCTGGGGAACTGGTGACAGCACAATGACGGCTCTGCCGAGGTGTTTTATCTTTAGCTGGCCCAGAACTGTTCCATTCCAGCTCATTTGGGAAAATCTGCCTGGGGAATGCGGCAGAGCCGGGCTGGTTCCACGCGAGCCCTGTCAAGGAGCTGCGCGCGGAGGAGCCGCTTGCTGTGCCATAGCTCTAGGCTCTGTATTTTCCATTTCTCACGCGCTGGAGCCATTGCAGCCGGCGCCAGGGACCGAGCAGAGCTGCTGCAGCTCCTGCCTGCCATCCCCGCCGAGCTCCACGGATTTCTGAATGAGGCAAAAGCAGCGCTCCCAGCTCTGTCAGGCGCGCGGCTCCGTCGGGAGCTCTGTCAAAACAACTCGTCTGCTCGGCGGCAGAGCTGCCTCCCGAGGGGGGAGCGCTGCTTCGTGCAGAATTGATGCCTTCAAACCCTGCCCAGAGTGCTGCTTCTAAAGCCTCCCAAGGTGATCATCATTTCCATGCTGGTTATGAAACTCAGGAGCCCATTCAGACATTTGTGTGTGTGTGTGTGTGCCGTATGCAGGCAGCTCCAGTTCACTTCTGAGGGGTTCTAGTGATCAAACAGGAACCAGTTCTTCAAGGAGATAAAGTTAATTCCCTGCTGAGATCACTGGAGTCCTGCCCAGCCTCTCTGATGAGCAGTAACAGCAATTTGTCCCCTCTCAGACTCCGTGTTCCCAGCTCACTGCTCCAGCATCCACTCCTTGCCCACAGAACACAAAGGGATCAGCTCAGATCCCAGTCAGAGAGGGGTGAAACCCACCAAAATCAGCCAAAAATCCAATTACCTCAACCTGCTGGTGTCCTGCCTCCTCAGCAGTGCAGCAGAGGAGGGTGTGACACTCAGCTGTCACACAGGACGTGGCTCAGTCCCTCAGCCCAACACAAACCCGAGCAGCTGTGCCACAGAACAGGCACCTCTCCACAGCTCCACCACTTCCCTTTCCCAAAGGAGCACCAGAAAACGGCAAAGAGCCGATGCCCCGCAGCCAGAGCCCATCCTGCAGAGAGTGGTGCACAGAAACGCCAGGAAAAGTGTCAATCCTAGCTCCAGGAAAATAAAAATGCATTTTCCAGATGCCTTTGGTGCAAATTCGGGGTGATAACGATGGGAGTGGGATGCTTTGGGCTCTGCTGCCAGGGAACAGGGACAGGAGGAGAGGGAACGGCCTCAGGCTGGGCCAGGGGAGGCTCAGGGTGGATATTGGGGAAATTCCTTCCTGGAAAGGGCTGTGCAGCCCTGCTGGAGCCCCCATCCCTGCAGGGATTTCAAAGCCCTCTGGATGTGGCACTCGGGGCCGTGGGGCAGTGGTGGCCCTGGCAGTGCTGGGACTGGTTGGACTCCAAGATCTCAGAGGGCTTTTCCAACCTCAGCAATTCCATGATTCCGTTGCCCAATTTCCCTCCTGTTCCATCAGCACCAGGCAGCCCCAGGAGCACAGAAGGACCGGGAGCTGCTGCTCCAGGATCCTTCTCCAGGTTCCCAAGGCAGCTCCAGCTGCTCCGTCACGGTGGTTGTTTGTGTCCCTGGGCTCCCTGAGTCCCCTCCATCCTCACCCTTCCTAGAGGGGCTGTGGCATCCTGGGAGAACGTTCAAGCCGCACAGCCTTGCTGGGATCTGCTATGGAATCCTGGAATGGCTTGGGTGGGAAGGGGCCTTCAGGTCATTCCACCCCTGACACGGGCAGGGACACTTCCACCATCCCAGGCTGCTCCAAGCCCTGTCCGACCCGGCGTTGGACACGGCCAGGGATGGAGGGGCTCGCTCAGCCCTGGCTGTGGGTTGGTTTAATTAATGCAGTAATTAAATACGAGCAGCTCCTGCTGCAGTTCCACCCAGGCTCCTCCAGGAGCAAAACCCCTGTGCCCCCAGTGGCACTGGGACCAGAGGGAGCTGTGTCACAATTTCACTGTGAGCCCCTGATTTTCACACGGATCTGAGAACATTTCCTCAGCAAAGGCCTTTTCCCATCACCTCCTCTCCCTCCCTCACCTGGGCTCTCCCCCAGAGCCTCCCAGCTCGCTCAGCCTCACCCCCTGCACACGTTGCCATGGAGCCAGAGCCACGCTGCCTCCGCCTGCTCTCCCCCACTGGAATTCTGAATGAACTCTGGGAAGAGCCCGGCTTTGTCACTCTGCGAAATGTAGGTCAAAAGTCTGCGTGGTTTGTCACAGAGAGTGACTTGTGTGTCATCTGCCTCAGGCAGATGGAACTGAGTCACTGCTGCTGCATCACTGCTGCCTCCTCCCTCCCTGCCTGCCTCCCTCCCCAGCCCCGGGAGCTTCTTCCTTCCCATCCGATGCTGCCTGGGAGAATGCAGTGACATCAGGAGAGCAGGAGGCCAATGCCCTGTGACAATTCCCCGTTTAATTTTTGTGGGAGCCGTGCCTCCTCCCCAGCGCAGCACCTACCACCCGAGCTGCCCCTGTCCGAAGTAAACATTGGTTTTAATTTCCTTCATCTACCTCCTACATTGGTCTTTGACCAGAAGAGATCATCACTTGTGAACAGGGGATGAAAATAAAAGAGGTTCTTTGGCCTACGGGGTGCGGGAGAAAAGCTCCCCAGCACTTCCATCCCAGTTTATTTGGGATTTGCACTGTTCCTCTGGAATTGCCGCTCCTTGTATCCCCCCAGCCAGCTCTGCTGGTCACCTCATCCTGCTCTTGACATGACAATCAATTAATCAGTTCTAAATGACACAGAACGGATTCATTTTGTGCTGGATGCCCACACAGGACCACAAAAATCTCCTGGGTTGCTGTCACGGTCAGGAGTCTCCACATGGACAGGAAAGGAGAAGAATCTGAGGTAACACCCACAAGAAAATCAAAGATTTTTCGTTTCATGGCACCGATCTGGAGGTAAAGGACTCCAAAAGCAGTTTGACTCCTCTAAAATCCTCATCTCTGCTTCCACAAGTTCCATGTGCAGAGGAATATCAGGAGAAAGTCCAGAAAACGGGACTGACGAGGTCTTGGAGAGATCACCAAACGCATCCCTCTGACCCAAAGTCCCAAAAATGACCCTTTCCCCAGGAACTGCCTGTGAGGACCTTCATCCATGGGGATTCCACAAACTCCTGCTCCCACTCCAAGGGCAGGAGCAGCCCCAGTGCTGCTGGCACAGCGCCAACACCAGAAGGGGCTGATGGAGCCCAAACCATGCTTGTATCCGGGCAGAAATGGAAATTATTGCAACAGGAACAGGGCAGGGGCTGCTGCCTCACAGCTGCTGCTACAAGAACCCACAGCCCTGACAGAAAGGTCCCATTCAGTTAAAAAAAAATCACTTTTTTTTTGCTTTTAATTGTATGAGCAGCTCGCACGGGAAGGCAGGATAGGATTTTATCAGCAGAAACACCAAAAATGCCCTTCAGCAGAGCTGAACCCCCGGAGCTGAACCCCCAGCTCATCCTCCCCACTGAAGTGCAGGAAAAGGGAGAAATTGAAGAGCTTTCCCCTCTGACCTCTTTGTTGGTGACTCCTGGGGGCAGAGTGCCATGTTTGTAATCCTCCAGCAGCTGCACCGCTTCCTTCAGGCGGCTCTGCAAGAAAAGCAGCAGCAAGGAATTAAAGACACGGAATGATGCTGTCTTTTGGGAAAATCAGTTCATGGAATCCTGGAATGGTTTGGGTGGGAAGGGACCTTAGAGCTCATCCACTTCCAACCACCTGGATGGGCAGAGACACCTCCCACCGTCCCAGGCTGCTCCAAGCCCCAGTGTCCAGCCTGGCCTTGGACACTGCCAGGGATCCAGGGGCAGCCCCAGCTGCTCCAGGAATCTCAGCCCAACCCCTCGCCACCGTCCCAGGCAGGAATTCCTTCCCAAATCCCATCTATCCCCACCCTCTTCCAGCTTAAATCCACTGTGCTGGGTCCTTTTCCCCATCTGCTATAAAGGGAAAAAGGAGGAGTGGACACTGGTCCTGCCGGTTGGCATTTATCCCCAGAAGTCGGAGGAAAAGGAGGTGAGGAGGGAGGAACAGAGGAGGAAACAGGGAAAACTGGCGTCTTCCCAGAATCCCAGGGGAATGGAAGGGCCTGGGAGGAGCCCGCCCACAGCGAGCACCACCAGGAATAATTCAGTGCCCCCTGCAAAGTCACATCCTCTCCAAAAACACCAAGGGCTGCTGCCACTGTGATGGCAGTGAGAACCTGAGCAGCACCGGGGACTCCAGCCCCGCTTTGTGTGAAGAAAGATCTTCCTGAGAGTGCCACAAAACAGAACAAATAAATCCAGCAATGGTCCTACAACTCTGTATTGGGTGCATATTGTACTATATTGTGTGCTTATGAGATATGATATGATATGATATTATATTCACCTAATACAATACAATATAATATAGTATTATGTTATATTATATGTATTGATATGATATTATATGATATGTACATTATATTACATTGTATCATATCGTATCATATCATAATTAATTTTTAATATATATACATGCTATATTGTATCGGATATTATATAGAGAATATATATAAAGAAACAGACATCTCTATGCACACCAATACACACACATTTTTTCATGGAGGAATACCTATTTCTATAGAATATATGTATCTATCGAAGTATAAACCCCCGCCCAGGGCAGAAGCAGAGAGTCAGAACGATTCTCTGATTTGCCCAAGCTCAAGAGGAAGGAATGAGGATGTGAAAAGCAGCTCCCGTGGGGTTAAATCCGCTCCTCCAGGCCTGCAGAAAGCTCGGGATCACCGAGCAATGGCTCCCGAACATTGGAAGCCAAACACCACTTCCGAAAGTCCCTCCTCGGCCGAGTGCCACTGACCTTGGGCTGACACTGCAGCCCCAGCTCTGCTGCTCTGGCAGCTTTTCCAACATTAGTGCCCGAGGACACTCCAGGAAGGGGGAACATTCTCCCTGGAGAGCCCAGGGGTGCTGGTGGCTCCCCCAAAGCCCCTGCAGCCCTGTCGGGGCTCCTGGGTGCCAGCCCAGGCTCCATCCCGAGCATTCTGGGCTCATTAGGAGCTCGCAGCCGTGGATCCATGGCAGGGAAACTCCTTCTCTCCCTTTCATGCCCACATCAAAGGGGACTTTGTTGTTCCCCCACAAGCCCCACCTGAAAGCAGCAATTAATGGCTGATCATTGTCCTGACAACATGCCAGACGTACGGAACAGCGGGAATAGCGGCCATTCCTGCGCTTGGGATCGGATCCACGGCCCTTTTCCAGTGGCTGAGCTCACCCTGTCGGTGCCACCTTACTCCCAGCCCTGGTGGATTCTGTGTTTCCCATCCCCTGGCAGGGATCAGCAGCTGCTCAGCGGAGCAGGGGCTGTGCAGACTCGAGGTCTGGCAAAAAACCTCGGCAAAAAATCTGTATTGCAGGCAAAACGTGGGCTCAGGGATGGTGTGTTTGGTCCAGGTCAGTGCCACCAGGAAAAGCTCCCAGCCAGAGTCACCACACTCATGGAACAGGGGACAGATTTCCCAGTTCCTGCCCTGTTCCTGGGAATATTGGCCTGGAATCGGCTCCCTCTTTTCTGGACCTGAATGACCCTCCAGGAGGAGCTGCCCACCACCCTCCTCCCGCCTTTCCATGCCCCTCGCTTGGCACTTCAAATCACGGAACATCCTGAGAGGGAAGGGCCCCCAAGGATCACCAAACCCAACTCCTGCATTCCCAGAGCTGCTCTGGATTTCTCCCACCAGGTGGGGCTTTGGTCCCCTCACAAGTTCAGGCTCGCCCTGCCCTGCTGCCACCTCCATTCCCATCCCACAGGGGACCAGGCTGGGGGAGGATCTCCAAGAACAGCATCGGAGGCCAACGTGGGATCTTCTTTCAGTTCCAGGTGTGAGCAATTCCTTTTGTTCTTCTATTGCCGTTTCATTGGAGCACTGGGAAATCCCTAAAACCAGAGCCATCGTTTTTCACAGAGGTTGGAGAGTCAAACATGGATTGATGGTGGTCAGAAATCTCCAAAGGCCAGGCAATCCCATTCCACCTAAAAAGCTGTGTGGAAACTGTGCCTTGCTCCAAAAATGTGAAAATGACTTGATGCATAAAAGCTTTCAAAAAACCCCATCCACACTTGCTGAATCTGCATTAAAAATTAAGCTCAGCTTAATAAAAAAATAACACAGAAGTGGCAGAGTGAATATTTCCTGGAAGGAGCTTGCATTCTGTAACAGCACAAATGTGTCCTGGATGCTGCCACGGATAAGGGCAGGCACTGGGCATCCTTTTCCAACCTTTTCCATCCTTTTCCATGCCTATCCAACAGCCCTGACAGAGGAATGAGGCGTTATGGCAGCCAAGTCCTCTTGACACTGAAGAAAAAAGGAGAGTTTGGAATTGGGGTGGCATTTTCTGGAGATGGAGAAACATCCCTGGGACAGCTCCTGTTCCTTCCGGAGGGTTTAGGGTCTCCCCCAGGAGAAAGGGGCACAGGGAATGAAATCCAACATCATGGACGCATGGCCAGGCTCCTGGGAATTCCTGCAAGACCCTCAGGGTCTGCAGCTGGAATGGTCAACTCCAATCAAAGCCACTTCAGGCTGTGGCTGATCATTGGGAATCTGGGAAGAGCTGCAGGGCTGAGAAACAAATCGGAATTTTAGGCTGTTCCGCGCATTTCCGGTCCGTAAGGAGACGCAATCCCACAAGATCACAACAGGACTTGTGTCTCCTGGAGCTGTTCCTGAGAGCCGTGGGCTTGTTCCAGAATATCCCGTCGGGAAAAGCCCTTCCCTAGCAGGACAGCACACATGACGACTGCCCAGGAGCACAGGCAGACGATCCCAAGGTGAAGAGCTGCCTGCCTAAAGCCTGCAGATCCCGGGAACAGGAGCCTGGCTGCCTCCAGAGCTGCGGAACAACCGGGCAGTGCCAGCAGGAGCCTCTGGAGAGCCGTTTGTGCTCACAGGGGAACAGGGCTTTGTCCCTGGAATTACCTACACCGAGTGCCTCGCAAAGATCTCCCCGAGCAGCGTGGAATCTGAATGGGAGCTGCCAGCAAGGCATGAATGGGGCCCCGTGCTATTTTTTCCCCCTTCTCTTGAGGAAATCTTAGTAGTTACTATAACAACCCTGGCCAGATCCCATCTTGTTTAGAATGGTAACAAACAGCAAACAAAAAGGCTCGGGTTCGCTTTTAAAATCGCAGTCTCCATGGATTCCCCCTCCCGGCCCCGTGGGGAGAGAGGGGAACTTTTGCAGAGAAAGGAGCCCTGCAGCAGCACCGCCAGAGGGTCCCGAGGGGCACAAAAGGGCGGCACAGAAAGGGAACAAAAATGTGAAACCCAGCCCAGGAGGTCCTTTCACACGGCTCTGAGGTGCTCAGGTACTTTCAGCAAACACCCCCCAGCCTCCACATGTAGGGAAAAGACTCTGTTGCCTCCTATTCCTTCCGGAAGAGTCAAGCACGTTCTTTTAACCAGAACCTCCACAAAAACAGGAGCAAACTTTCCCACATGCAGGAGCTCCAAACGCCAGGCAGCTCCCCTCGCCGGCTTTCAGCACGATGCAGCTCCACTTGAGAGCTGATAATGTCTAAGATTACACTTCAGCTCCTTTTTAACAGCCGAAGCGAGGTCTGTCTGCAAGGTTGTGCTACTGTTTCAATATTTATTGTTGCTTGGTTTCTCTGCTGCTGTCTGTGGGATGAAGTGTCACTCGAGATTTTACAGCACCACCGATAAAAAAAAAAAAACCCACAACCACGTTTTCCCCCGGAGCGTCTCGTTCCTTCCCTACCCCTTTCCTCAGGAAAAACCTCGAGCACTTCTAGTGGTGGCTGCTGGGGTCTGAGCTCTCACAATAGGGTGCCAGACAGACCATCTGCACCCGGGGATGTTCCTACAGAGCTCAGCCCCGCCAGCACCCACAGCTCCAGCCCGGGGCTCCGGCACCGCAGCCTCGGCGCGCCCACCTGGGCAGCGGCACCCAGCACGGCTGGGAAGGGCTGGGTGGCTCCCGGGAGGAGCACAGCTGGAAAACGCCCAGCTTGGGAATTACAGCTCGGGAAGGAGCAGGGATGGGCCATGGCTGGTCCCTCAGCCTGGTTGGTGGCTGTGGATGTGCCACAGACCAGGCAGAGCTGGGATGAGCCTCCATCCATGGGATCTCTGGCAGGATTTGGATCCAAACCCTCCAAGGGGTCACTGGGCACAACTTGGGAGTCACCAGGGGCTGGGACAGACCTGCAGGGACCTTCTGGAGAGGAAGAGCATGGAACAAGCCCCAGCAGCGGCTGCACCCAAACCCAGCCCCTGAGCAGTCTGAGTGACAGAATCACAGCATCCCAGGATTGCTGAGGATGGAAAAGCCCTCTGAGATCATTCCAACCATTCCAACCATTCCCTGCACTGCCCAGGCCACCACTGCCCCATGGCCCCAGGAGCCACATCCACAAGGCCTTGAAATCCCCCCAGGGATGGGGACTCCATCCCTGCCCTGGGCAGTTCCAATTCCTGACCACCCTTTCCAGGAAGGAATTCCTGCTGGTGTCCACCCTGAGCCTCCCCTGGCCCAGCCTGAGGCCGTTCCCTCTCCTCCTGTCCCTGTTCCCTGGCAGCAGAGCCCGACCCCCCCGGCTGCCCCCTCCTGTCAGGAGCTGTGCAGAGCCACAAGGTTCCCCCTGAGCCTCCTCTGCTCCAGCCTGAGCTCCTTTCCCAGCTCCCTCAGCCGCTCCTGGGGCTCCAGCCCCTTCCCCAGCTCCGTTCCCTTCCCTGGACTCATTCCAGCCCCTCAGGCTGGTGTCCAGGAGGAGGAAGAACCACCCCAGCAGGAAATCAGCCCCAGCCCATGAGCTGCTGGCCATGACTGCAGCCCCAGGGCAGGACAGGGGCAGCTGAGCTGGGCCCCCCAGCCCCTGCACACCTGTACCTGTGCCAGAGCCTCCAGCCAGCCCTGAGCTCTTGCCCTGAGCTGTCACCTTGTCCCCCTGGCTGCAGGGCTGTGTCTGCCTGGAAGATCTGTGCCTTGTCTCCTCTTGGATCCCAACGGGAGCCTGCACATGGCTCGGAGCAGCCTCCAGAACCCCATATGTGCACACACAGACCGGAATGGAGTCATTATGCCAGGAGCACGACAACATTCTTGCCACAGAACCAACACACAGCCAGGCAGGGCTGCACTTGGGGCTCCTGGGAGCGAATCCACGGAGGGGCCGGGCCACAGGGGCCGGTTAGTGCCTCACTCTGCTCAGACCGGCATTGTGGGGCCGATGATCTCCCGCGTGCCCTGAGCTCCGCTGCTTCCCCCTTCAGCCCAGCCAGACTCGGTGCCACATGCCCAAAGCACGGCTCTGGTGGCCACCAGCAGCAGCAGCCGCCCGTGGAGCGCAGATCCAGCTGTGCCCTGGCAGCAGCCACGCCCCGTTCGGGGCTGCGTCTCCCCGGGATGACACACACGGCAGACTTGACTCCAGCTGGCCCCATTGTATTGGATCCACAGTGACAGACAACAGGAGCCAGAAACTTTTTGTTCGAGTGGAGCCAGCAGATGTGACACTGAATAAACACAGACAGTCAATCTGCTGAGTAAGAAGGTATCGTTCGTATAAATAACATACATCTAATCCTGCTTCCATTTTAAACCCAAATATGGGAATGCAAGATGCTCTGCAGATCCAGCCTTCGAACAATGAGATAAAGAAAGGCGGATAACTCACAGCCCCTTCGGAGCTCTCTGCGATCCTGATTTCACTTTCACTTGAAATTATTATCAGAGCTTCCTCCAGGAAGAGCTTCCCACAGAGTGGGAGCAGCGTGTCCAGGCTAACGCCACGTGGGATGAGTTCACCTTATCAAAGTATCTGCTGCTCCCGACGGACCTTAATTACGGAGCAATTAAAAGGATGATCCCAATCATTTTAACCTCACACATCTCCCAGCCGGGCCCTGCAGCACCGAGGGGCCTCTGGTGGTGTCAGGGACGGGACCTGGTGACCCCTGAAATGACACATTTCCCACTGATCAGAAAAGCTGGCAAATTTGCAGCTGCCACAAGACGATTTCATTAGAGCGGCAGTAATGAGCTGAATTAGCACCCAGGCAAAGGCTGCTCAGAGGTGGCTGCAACAGGGACACGAGGCCAGGGCCCTGTTCCAACCCATCTGCACCCTGAGGGCAGCACAGGGAGGTGGATGTGGAGAACGATTCCCCCCCCCGAGATAAAAGCACAGCTACAACACAACCCAGGGCTCAGCGGCATCCCCCGAGCATCTCCTCCTTAGGAGCCTCTGAAACACAAGGAAGTTTTGAATTGTGTTAAGAACCTGCTTTATTGAAAAATAAGTGAGTAAGGGAAGAGTGTCACTGAGACTAATTACGCTCACCATCACTCGATTCCCCCCTCGGAGGGATCCCCCCATCCTTCCTCAAACACAAGATGCGCTGATGGAACACACAGCCCGCACAAAAGGACGGAGAAAAATTAAATATTACCACATTTCCCAGCGTTTTCCATGGGATTAACCTCCATTCCCATCAGGCACTCATTTATCCACTCTTTTTTCCTGTTTGCCACTGAGCTCCTCCAAGACAAGCAGGGATTTGTTTGTTCCTGGGAGCCCCGGGCCCGGGAGATGCAGCCATCTGTCAGTGGCAAGGAGCTCCCTGCACGGCTGGGGCTCAGCAAACCCTCCCCAGGTTTTATTTGCCCCCTCAACGATCAGAGGAGAGCAACGAGCTTTGAGTTCCACGTCTGCACACAGGCGTTGCTGTAGAGCAGAGAGCAGATACACAGAGCACAGAGAGCAGGACAGGCGAAAAGCAGGTTCTGTGCCCCTGGAAGTGACCCGGGTTTCGCCAAGAGACTTCTCCATGGAAAGGGAACTCACGGGGACATCACCAAAGGTGCTGCAGCTCTGCTGAGGCATCCCTGCCGTGGAACTCCAGCTCCCAAAGGAAATGACCGAGGGCATTTCCCTCCTTGGAAAGCCCCCAAGCTATTCCTGGAGACGGGGAAGTTCAGCCCTGTCCTTCCCAGCCCCCAGAGAGGGACACAGCACCTCCCTGCTTTGTGGAGGGTCACTTTGGAACCCAAAACTGCTCAATTTTGACCCAGGATAAAACTGGGCCACTCAGACTTTCTCTCTTTTTCCCTCTGCACTTCACCTTCTTAAAAGAACTTCAGCAAAAGCCGTCTGGAAAAATGAATTTACACCAAGGGATCCCACCCTTGCCAACCCCCCAAAAACCTGGAGAGGTTTGAAAAGGCAAACATGGGAAGGTGGAAAAATGTGTGGTTGAGCCAAAGGTCACCTCATGGGAGCTCAGAGCAGGAGCTGAGCTCAGAGCTCACCCACGAGTCCAAACTCCCTCTGCATTCCACGGAGAGCAACGAGCAGGAGAATTCCCTCCAGGAGCAGGGGAGATGGAGCCCTTGAAAAGTGCTGGGAAGAGGCTGGAGCGGCTGAGGGAGCTTGGGAAAGGAGCTCAGGCTGGAGCAGAGGAGGCTCAGGGGGAACCTTGTGGCTCTGCACAGCTCCTGACAGGAGGGGGCAGCCGGGGGGGTCGGGCTCTGCTGCCAGGGAACAGGGACAGGAGGAGAGGGAACGGCCTCAGGCTGGGCCAGGGGAGGCTCAGGGTGGATATTGGGGAAAAAGATAAAATAAAAAGGAAAAAGCAGCTGCCCGTCACTGAAAATCCAAAGTTTTCTGGCCAACAGGCAGAGTTCCAGATCAGGAGCAGAACTATTCCTTCCCCAGGATTCCCCATCCCCCTTGGGCTTTATTTGATGGAAGCAAAGAGCTGCAGTAAAGCTGGACAGCACTAAATGGGAATAAAGGAGCAGGAACCCCAAATCCTGTTCCAAACAGGGCAATAACCGAGGAAAAACCATCAAAAAGATTTGCTTGAGTGCAGCCGCTGCAGAACTGCACCCCAAACCCACCCAGCTCCCTCCGCCACGGGATTCACATCCGCTCTCTCATCTCCTCACCCGTGTTTTTCTCCATGAAGACCTGCAGGAATTTTCCCTCCGAGGAGACCAAGCCACTGCCAACTGTGCCTCCAACCAGCTCAGGGCCCGCAGTGAGCAGAAGGAGCTGGGAGTGGGGATTCACTGGTGCCTGATGCAAGGCAAGTTTCTGTTCCAGACTGAACAGCGCTGCTTTGGAGAACCAATCAATCACCTGTGAGACACAAACCCACTGGAAACCTGCTCTCATTACCGCTGCTGCTCACAGGAGCAATTGTTTCTCATCTCCAGCTGTCTAATAAACAGTCCTTTCCCAAACAGAGGTGAGCACACATTACCTCGGTCACAAAGAGAGTGCGTGGGTCGATGATGTCCAGGAAGTGCCTGAATCTGCCATAAAATGAAGTCTGGAAAACAGGAGACAAAAAAAAGAAAAAAACAAACCGTGGTCAGTGAGAAATTGCCTGTCAGGGTTTATTTCCTTTGCAGAATGAAGTAGCAGCTGAAAATAAATAATGTGGGAGGTCTTCATTGGTCATTTGGGATCGGGAATCTGAGGGAAAAGGTGAGGACGTGGACCCTGCCCATCGGACACTGATCTCCTTAACAAAGAGATGCTGTCAAGCTGCTAAAATATTCCTTGGGGGGAAAGGAAAGGATCAAACATTGCCTGTGGGACTCCAGGGAGACGCCTGAGGCCACAAAACCCCAAAGGGCAGCTCCAGAGCTCCCACACGGAGCTGGAATTCCCACCCTGCAGTGCCTCTGCCACGAGCCCTGTGCTGCTCACCCTCGGTGCTGCCAGCAGCTCTGAGCACCAGGACAGCCCCAGGACCGGGATTTTGGGGATGGGCCAGGATGAAGTGAGAGGCTGTGGGCTCCCCGTCCCTGGCAGTGTCCCAGGCCAGGCTGGACAGGGCTTGGAGCAGCCTGGGATGGTGGGAGATGTCCCTGCCCATGGCAGGGGTGGCATTGGTGGCTTCAAGGTCCCTTCAACCCAAACCGTTCCAGGATTCTCTGGATCCCTCCTTTTGCTCTGCAGCAGCTTGTGCACAGCGTTATCCCTGCACAAGCACACCCAGCTTGGATTTTTCCAAAGGTGTTCCTAAGAACAAACCCGACCAGAGCAGGCTGCTCCATCCAAGCTGGCCCGGAACGCTTCCGGAACTGGGAAAAGAGCCGGAAGGGAGAGGAAGGGATCTGCGAGACACCATGGGAGGTTCATGGGCAGCTCCAGGGGAAAGGAGAAAAGGAGACTCAGTACTAAACAATGAAAATGAAAATATCCACGGAATTTGTGCCAACTCCAAGCACCGGACCATGGAATATTGATGGATTCGTGGCGCTTGGGATACGTGAACATCACCACCCCAGCAGCAGCCTGGATTCCACGATCCAGAGGGAGGAGAGGGCCAGCCCTTCAGGCCAAGTGGACACAGGGCAGCCCAGCCCCCTGGCTCCTCCCCAGAAGCCAGAGCCCATGGGGATGTGGATCATGGCCATGGAGATCCCGGAGCTCCACGTCCTCTGGAGCGCTCCATGCACACGTGGCCCATCTCCTGCGGGGCTGTGCTGCAGGAATGGGCTATAAATAAAGGGTTGAGTGTGGATGGAGCAGCGGGAATGGCGTTTAATCACTGCTGGCAGCGCTTCCTGGAGCGTGCTGCTGCTTCCCTGCTCATCCAGGAATTCTGCCCCCTCATTCCAGCAGAAATGCCTCTCCAAGGGCCCTCTCCAGGGCCCTGCTGACCACCTCACTCTACAACACCCATCCTCACAAAACTCCGCTATTTTCCCATGTTCTGCACTGAAAACAAAAAGGAACAAAATAGCTCCACACAACTCCTGGAAAAAAAGCACAGCGGTTTTTAATTAGCACGGATTTAATTAACACTAATTCTGGTACTTTCGAGCAGTTTTGAGCTTGACATTTTCTGCCTCCCCTTTATTTTGGGTTGGAGGATCCCTGCAGATGCCAGCAGCCCCCAGCACCGCTGACCAAGCCCTCCCAGGGGTGCAGGGGCCGTGAGCAATTCCTGACTCAGCACACCCACCCCTCAGCAATCCCACAGAGCAGCAGCCCCAGCCCACGCGCATCCCACAGCCCCCAGCGCCAGGAACAGCCCCGAGCCGTTGGAATTGCCAACAGCAGGACGGGGGATCCGAAATCTGAGTGCTCTTGGCTTCCCCACTGCCCTTATCCCTGTGACACAGTGGGAAAAACAACATCAAATGGAATTGAATTAAATGGAATGAAACGGAACATCAGTGCTTTACACCCACTTGCCCAAGGAGTAAATGACGGGAGGGGGAAGGAGACCTCAAGTTCAAAGGAGCAGGACATAAATGTCATTTAGAAGCACAAATTCCCGTTTTCCAAGCTGCCCAGGCTCTCGGGAAGCTGGTCCCGTATCCCGGGGTTGGGTTTGGCTGGCACTGAGCTCCTGCCCTGATCCAAACTCGGCAACACCCAGCTAAGGACAGGTTTGAGCAGCTCGGATCCATCCTGATGCGATCCCATTCCCACATTCCCTGCTCCTCTCCTCTCACTCACACCTGGTGCTCAGCTGGGCAGCTCAGAGTGCCCCAAGCCCTTCAATCACGGATTCATGGAATGTCTGGGTTGGAAGGGACCTCAAAGCCCATCCAGTTCCACCTCCCACTGTCCCAGGCTGCTCCAAGCCCCAGTGTCCAGCCCGGCCTTGGACACTGCCAGGGATCCAGGGGTAGCCCCAGCTGCTCTGGGCACCCTGGGCCAGTGCAGGAAGGAAGGAGGGATTTGTTCTGAGGTGCTGCTGCCTGAGCTTGTCCGTTCTGTGGTCAGAGAACACCAAAACCATCGAGGAACCTGAGTCTGAACAGGTTTTTGTTTGTTTTGCTCAACTCTGCTGAGCAAGAGCCCCATTCCCCACCCCAGAGCCCCTGAGAGCCACATCCAACAGAGCCTGGGTCCAGCCAGAGCCACGTGGGCTCCTCGGGGCTGCACCTCAGCTCCCTCCCTCCTCCTGCAGTGCCTTCACCACGCCTGGCCAGCTCCCGAGCACAAAACATCCTTTGTTTTCCTGCAGCCCAGCCATGGAACTCCGTGGTTTTCCCTTCCCGGTGCCTGTGGAAGCTGCCTCAATGCTGGGCCTTCCTGCTTGGCTTCCCCTCATCCAGGTCATTCCCTGCTTCCCAGGTTCGCTCTCCTGACTTGAAGCCAAAGGAATTTTTTCTGTTCAAGATTGGTTTTCAAAGAGTCGCATGCAAAACACAAGGTGGACAGAAATACCCAGAAATTCCTAATAATTCAGAAAATTGGGGGAAATTCCTCCCTGTGAGGGTGGGGAGGCCTTGGAATGGAATTCCCAGAGAAACCATGGCTGCCCCTGGATCCCTGGCAGTGTCCAAGGCCAGGCTGGACATTGGGGCTTGGAGCAGCCTGGGATGGTGGGAGGTCTCCCACCCCATCCATGGGCAGGGACTGGATGGGATTTAAGGTCTCTCCCAACCCAAAGCAGTCTGGGATTCCATGTCCAGCAAACCAAAAGCTGTCAGGGAAGGATGGGACGAGAGGATCCAGCCCCTGGACACAGGAACAGCTCAGTGTCAAGCCAGCCCTGATTTCCACGAGAACTGGGGATGGTTCCCTTTTCCCAGGCTCATTTCCAGCCCTGCTCTCATCCTCACGCCAGGCATGGAGCTTGTGAGATGCCCAGAAGTTTGACCTTCGGCTCCCAAATATCCATCCCTGGGCTTTTTCCCCCTTTAATTCCTGGAACAGCTGCTGTAGTAAACTGGGAGCAAACTGAATAACACAAATTTCCTGTGATTAATCGGGGCTATTTTGGGACCACTTCTCACCAGCCTGCAAGCACGAGGAAGTGGCTGGGAATATTAATTCCCTTCCAGGGCACAGCAGCTCGGGAGCGCCATGGATCCGGGATCCGGGCCATGAAGGTCCAGCTGAGCCCAAGAACCAGAAGGAATTGGTTCCCTGTGGGCTCCAGGGATTTGGGAGGAGGCAAGCGGCCATTAGCGAGGTGTTAATCACCCTCCAGAGGGAAAGGATTCCAAGGAGCCTGCGCTGGGCAGCCCTGGGAGGAGCAGACAGCTTCACCACGGTAATTACAGCCCGATTTTAACAGCGATTAATTAAGCCAGAGCAAAAGGCAGGTTCAGGGCGGGGTTGAGCTCCAAACCAGGCTTAAGTCAGCTTGAAATGAGTGAGGAGAGACTTGAGCGAAAGCAAACCGAAGGAAGGCACTTGGAGCCATTGAGGAGCAGGACTGGCCAGGCACAGCCAGGTCTGCGCACGCATTTCTTGCCCAGCCCGGGGACCGTCCAGGCTCAAACCGTGGATTCTGGGTCTGATGGATCCTCAGGTCCTTTCCAACCCAAACCAGTCTGTGACTCCATCATCCTTCCACACCCTGTTCAGAAATTCCCTGCTCCATAATGGCATCCCTTGAGGAGAGAGGAGTTTCATTCCATCGATGGAAGTGAACAATAACACCCCAGGGAGCAGCGGCTGGGGCGTCACCTGATCTCCTGCATCTTCATCTTGGGCATGGAATCACGGAATGGTTTGGGTGGGAAGGGACCTTACAGCTCATCCAGAGCCACCCCTGCCATGGCAGGGACACCTCCCACTGGATTTTGCCCGGGATAAACACCTGGACTCTGACCCCAGAGTGCTGGGAACATCCAGCAGGATTTGGGAGAGGGAGCACTCAGCAGATTCTCAAAGGAAAAGGAATAAAATAAGGAAATAAAGAAGAAGAAAAAAAAAGAGGAGTATTTCTAACAAATTAGCCCTACTTGTCAGAAAATGAAGTCCTTATCACACATTCTCAAGCCCAACGTCCTCATTTCTTCTTTCACCTAAAAATAGCCCCGTTTCCACCGGGAGACGGAGCCGCTTTCCGGCACGGAACTGGAAAAAAGGTGACTCGACAGAACATCGCTGGAGATGAGGGAAAGCAAGGGAGCTGCAGAGGCAGCAGGAAAAAGGGATTTCATAACCCCAGAGGTGCTGCTGGGCTGGAGCTGTCCCTGCTGCTGCTGCCCTGAATTCCGCCCGGCGCTTCCCGGGAGCTCCGGGGCACAGCGGGAAGGGAATTCCGAGCCTGCTCTGAACCAAATCCCAGGGGCCAGCTCTGCTCCCGAGGCTTTTGTTCCCAGCACAGAAGTTCTCCTTGTTCTCCCCGCAGGGAGAAGGGTGCTCTGTGTCTCTCCCAGCCCCAGCTTCAGGCCAAGGTCCCTCACGCAGCCCCAGAGCTGCTCCCAGCCAGTGCTTCCCGGGAAAAAGAAGTGTTGGCATCCCACGGGATACGTCTGGAATTTCAACAACCGCCCCGAGCTCGCTAACCCTGCCCAAAACAAGGAGGCATCTTTGTCAGCCGACAAAGAGATCTCACAAACAGATAAAAACCTGGAGAGGCCCTGGAAAGAACAGGCAAAGGCAGCGAGGTGTGGGGAAAGCAGGAGCAGCCGGTGGGGAAGGTGTAGGGCCCACTGATCCCTTGGGAATGCACTGGGGTTCCTCTCCAGCACTGAAGTTTGGAAGGAAACCTCAAGGTCAAGACGGGGACAATAAAGAACTGGAAGAGGCTGATCCAAGGATGGAGGAGCTGGGCTCTCCCAGGACATGGTAGGAGCAGGAGTGGGGTGGGGCTGGGCCCCAAACAGAGCAGAGCCCAGCACAGGAGCCATAAACCCTGGAAACATTCCAGCCCCCCTTGCTCCGGGACCCCACAATGCTGTCGGCTTCCAGGCTGGGATGTCCAGCCTTGGGCAGGGGCAGCAGGAGAAAACAGGGAATGTGGGATGAAGCCAACGGGACACCAGCCCCACAACCCCGCCCGCAGCTCCCAGAGCTCCCCTGCTCTGCGGGAAATTCACAGGAAAGGGATGCAGCCACTAAAAAAAAAGAAGAGGGATGATTTGGGATGCTTGGGCAAAGCATTCCCAAAGAGTCCATTCCCAAGGGCACTTCCACCGAGGGGTGACCCTCGCTCCAGACTCTGCCCCTCTCCCAGGAGCAGCAGCCACGAGAAGCTCCCCGCTCTCCACAGGCAGGAACATCCTGCCACAGCCCTGAAACGTTTTCTCAATGCTGCCACAAGTGACAGTCGCTCCTTAATGAACAGAACGCACCGATTCCGTGCCTGACTCGCTGCCAAGTGTGCCTGGAATCATCTGTGGTGTCTAGAAGGGAGAAGCGTCTCCTCCTCCTCCTCCTCTCCTGATTAAAAAGCTCCCTCTCTCCCCAGCCTGAGCATCCCTCACGTTCCTGGGGGAGTCACCCCATCCCTGGTGCTCCCAGGATGTGCCCAGTGCCCTCCTGCACTGCTGGGTTGGGTTGGAAGGGCCCTCGAAGCCCATCCTGCTCCCATGGCAGGGACACCTGCCCTATCCCAGGTTGCTCCAAGCCCAGGAGGGAGCTGGGGTGTGGGAAGAGGCAGCAGATCCACCATGGGAAACCCACAGCTCATCCCAAAGGGTGGCTGGGTCAAGCCAAGTGCAGTTCAACAGGAATCCTGGATTCTTGGGGAGAGTGGGATGGTCTCTTTGGGATTCGTGCCATTGGTGGGACACACTCACACACCCAAGCTAATAAGCAGGTCATCCAGGGAGTTCTGCCCAGCTCCAGAGGGACTGAAAGAGATTTTATGAGATTTTTTTATCAGCTTGAGTGGTTCCACAAGCAGGACAAGTGGTTGCTGGCCATCCACAGTGGGTGGTGGCAGCACGGATGAGTTGCTGTGCCCCTGCACCTGCTCCGCTCACCTGGGGACAGGTGTGTGGCCTGACTATGGGCTGCCGTCCCCATGCCCAGATGTCAGGTACAGAGGGGACAGGGACGTTCTGATCTTTCACCCTGTGTTGTCCTACACCACATGCTGGGTGTCACAGCCCAACCCTCGATCCTCCGGCACCAAACCCGAGCAGCCCCTGGTGAGGCTGGCAAAGCGTCCACCCTGGCTCCCACCCCATCCCAGAGGTGCCCTTCCCCTCCCTGCCAACCTTGGGCTGCCCGGGCAGAGTCCATTCGCTCACAGCACACCCCCGGGGGAAGGACGAGCCCGCGCCATGCGACACCGGGACCCTGCCCGTCCCCGCTGCCCTGGGCGGCGCCCGCGGGGCTCGAACCCCTCACCCTGGGCCCCCCCGCCCGCCGCGCTGCGCCCCG